>CM036772.1:10903464-11380964 GCA_020796225.1 Arion vulgaris
GGATCGGTAAAACAAAAATAATAAATAATATATATGTATATATATATATATATATATATATATATATATATATACATTCATAATCAGAACGTAACACCGCCCGAGTGGTTACCTGGGGCCCAAATTTGGGCCCAAAGAGTAGTACCACTGTTACCTGCCACGCATGTCGTAAGAGGCTTCTAAGTAGGCCGAAAGTAGGTCTAGCTACATCACACCGTAAAAATAATAAATGGCTACAGAACGGAGAGCGAACCGAGTAAACGCTGGCTGAAACCGAACATATCGTCGAAAGATAAGCACCAGAGCTCCAAATGTTGCTGAAATTGTGACGTAAAATACACCAATGCTAAGGCTGCATGAATCAGATATCCACATGAATAGAATTTATGGAGAGATCTGGTACATCGGTCTGGGCAACGATCGCGAGGGAGAGAGAGAGAGAGAGAGAACGTAGCATTAAGAATACAAAATCTAATATATAATATTTAAATATAATGGCAACTTCAATTTTGAATGGATTGCTTGATTGACAGGACAATCATCATATCATTCAGATAAATAACCATGTGTAGCAGATCCCTACTGTTCACTGGTACAAGGTCCCAGAAATATAAAGAGAAAAGAAAAGGATAATATCTATCACTAAGTCCGACACCTGACACTCGACTACATTAAATTCACTCAAGACTGTCTAAACAACTTATACAAGTTTATTGGTATCTATATATATTGTATATCTAAACTGGTAAACGTACATACATACTCTCAACTGATATGAGACCAAAAGTACATAAATAACTTTCCTGAAAATCAACTGTATAACCTTTAAGTCCGCTTCTCTACACTTAACATAAAGTTCAAGGAACCCTCTGTCGGGTTTTCACATCTAATCACAACTTATAAATCAAACAACACTTCAAAGAATCCTCAGTTGTGGGTTCTCACATCCATCACAACTTATAAATCAAATAACACTAGTTCAGCTTCTCTCTATTAACGAAAAGTTCAAGAGATCCTCTGTTGTGGGTTCTCACATCTATCACAACTTATAAATCAAAATAACACTTCAAAGAATCCTCAGTTGTGGGTTCTCACATCCATCACAACTTATAAATCAAATAACACTTCAAAGAATCCTCAGTTGTGGGTTCTCACATCTATCACAACTTATAAATCAAATAACACTAGTTCAACTTCTCTCTATTAACGCAAAGTTTAACTTACACACTCAAGTGTTCAAAACTAGTCTTTTCCGCTCAAGAGATTTTGGCTTACCCTACCGCTGCTCTGTTCTAACTGTTCTCCCTCTTACGCTCACTAAAAAAATAATCTGTCCGTCCTCCTCAACTTCTCTAAAAGTAACTCTTTACTTTAGTGGTTTGTTTCGTCTCTTTCCTCTCACTTCTGTTCTCTTCCGTAGTTTTTGTCCTTCCTCCTCGGAATCTCAAGTACAACTGATTTATCTGCCACTCAAAACCCCCAGCTGCCCCTACCTGGGTCCCGAGATCTCCGAGTTTCTCGCCTACTCCTACAGTCACGCATTCCCCTTATTAAATCACTTTCTCCATGAGGAGTACTCAACTGGAGAGTCACTGAACTGGTAAACATGTTTGTTCTAACTCTAATTAACTCAAGGTCTCCAGACACAATAAGGGGGTGGCTTTTGGTTGACCCCGACTATACCCTAATTAAGGTAACAGTGAAACTGTTACACATGTGTCCACCAATTTATTTCCTATACATTTCTTCCATGTTTAATAATGTGTACCAGTCAACAACTTTCCAAAATACTCCTATCTATGATCAAGCAGCAATGGTTCATTTACTTATTCAACTTGAACGCGAACATACGTTTTATTGTTTTGTTCGTTTTCGATAGGACTAGTAACTTATCTCACCTACATTGATGACATGAATCACAAGAAAATAACCAAATGGCTCCCTGCAATAAGTGTAGGTTGTAAGCTGCTGCTAGGGAATCAGTGGCGGCTTGTGCTCCTCGTTTTTGTTGGTGGAGTCAGACAAATATTTTCATGGTTTTAGGTTAGATTATATTTTAGTATTTACAATTATTTGTCTATTGTGGGAAGTTATCTGTTCTTTACTAGTACGTACACAGATCACATTGTATATTTTCTTGTAATGTTATATATTCAACTTTTAGAGCCTAATTAGTATCCCATTAAAAGCAATAATTAGAAACAAATAATTTATGAAACAATAAATACACGTTACGTATTATTTTTTGTGGGGCCTGGCCCCACTGGTCCTTAATGATGAGCCGCCCATGTAGGGAATAGTTATTTATAAACCTCTAGTTCCTGCACATTTTTACCATCCTCAACATTATATCAGGGACCCTCGCATGTGTTAGGGAGTTTGTGCACTTCTGTTGAGTGGGAATATCCGTTTTAGAATTGCGACTGGAGTACACATTTCTAGTACACTTTGTGCAATGATTATGTTTTATAAATCATTTTATAAATCAATCGATATCGATTAATACGATCACAATGGTAAATACCAACGTGTAATATATATTTATATATAGATATCGATCAATAAATCATATATTTATATATACAGATATAAATATATCCATATGTGAAGGATAACTTGGCATTTGACAGTTAATATGCTATAAACGTCATGTGAGACTAAATTTTAAAATTTTAAAATTATTGTGTAATTCATGACGTCATCATCATCATCATCTAGGTGCGTATCCTTTATAGGACGTTGCTCTCTTTGCAACACATCTGAAATTCACTCTGTTTCTAGTCAGTTCGCCCACTTCGTCGATGGTTATATTCATGGTTTCTTTAATATCTTGTAGCCATCTTCTTCTTGGTCTGCCTCTGCGTCCTGAGACCCTGCCCTCTAATATTGTTCTTTCCAGGCAATCGTGACGCTTGATGTGACCAAATTATTCAATTTGTATGGTTTGCTGTTTATCAGCCAATTCTCTTTAACATTTAGTTCTTTCAGGACGTCGGTGTTCTTTTTTTCTGTCCATAGTATTCGTATGATCTTTATGTAGCATTTAGTTTCGAAGGACTGGATTTTCGTTCTTTTTGTGTAATAGTCCATGATTCACGTCATACATGTTGCTTAATATAGTTTACATATATACATGCCTTTATGTTGAACTTTGATGTAGAAAATTGTCACACGACGAGGATGATATCACAACTATCCTTGTTGCATTGTTAAACAATGAGCACTGTCTCGTTATGTCGTATTTTTTACTAAACATCATTGTTTGAGCATATATGAAACGGAAATACATAAATTCTAATGACAACTAATATAACTAATGTAGTATGAGGCAAATGACTGCATAGAAAAAGACAGATTCTTGAAAGGATAACTTCACAGTACAAGAGAGTGTCAACACCTGATATGATAAGCAGTAGGCCAACTTAGGACAGAGATTTGAAGAAATTTAAGTTCTATGATCTTTCAAGACAAACGGCATGGCACACGATGATAATAGCATTGTATATTGTATCCGATGTTGATAACCTTCTGTTACTGTCCAAGTTGAATATGTTTTGAAGGTATTTAATAAACTTAAGTATTCAAAATGTTATCTGAAACGGAATTTTAAAACTATGTGGCCAAAGAATTAGAGAGCGGCTCCCATGTGGGAGACATGTGTACAATTCACGGTAAGGTCAAGAATTTTTTTCTGTCGAGGGCATTAAAGAAAAATTGAACGGTTTCGCTTTGACTCACCTAGCCATGCAGATATTGCATTCTCAAGCTCTGTTCCACCCCCTACCCTGTCCTACACGCATACAAAAGCGATATTATAGAAAAATATACGACGTTTTTTTTTTTTTATATATCTGGCACGGATTATTAAAACGATCTCCAGTGTTTAGAAAACTATATTCTTCTGAGTTGTCCTTTTATTTAACAATATACAAATAGTAAATTATTAACGAAACAAGTTTAATCAATCATATTACATATTGTTTTCTTTTATGTCATTTAGGATCAACGGATGAAGATTCTACTGCAGTTGGTGTATGCATGGAGATTTTTACAACAAGTTGGATGTATGAAGAGCTCACTTGTGAGGTCTTTAAAAATTATGTGCATTGTATGTTTAAAGATCGTGTTCTGGACACGTTCATGATGACGTCAGATGACATGGAAGATCTCAAGCACAACAGGAGAAATAATGTTAGACATGGGTTAAGCTGTGATCTGGATATTAAAGATGATAAAAGATCTCAAGATAAAACATACATGAGTTTGAATCACAACAACAAGCATCATCCTCAGGTAATGATTACCTTTGTGTTTAAGGAAGAGGAAGGGAGCCTAGCCAAAACAGGGATCATTTTGTTTTTAAAATTAACAGAAAAAAAACAACTAACAAACATGTTGTCAGTGGAACTGACATTTGTTGGCCAGACAAATTTTTGAAACGATTTGGGTTGATTTAATTTAAAAAAAATCAGTTGCATATTATCTGGAATGTGTAGCATTCAAGGTGGCAAGATGGGTTGTTAGAATACAAGCAGATCAGCATTGTCATTCTGAAGAACATTGAGTTCAAGAATGATGAATAAAACAAGATAATATTTTAACCAAGTCAAGTCTGTCCTTCTGTAGGAGCGGACATGGAGACATAAGGTAAACGCTGCACATTCATTAGATGCTCTGCAGGATACTCCATCTGAGATTTGCAGACAAAGAGAACTGGGATAGCAGGACAACGGCAGGTGGAAGAGAAATAAGCAGAGTGCGATGGAAGGCACACACTGGAAACTCTGACAGCATCGCGAGACATTCTCATGGAACCCAGGCAATAAATTAGAAGACAAACACCTGAACGGAGTTAAGATGGTGCAAAAGGGAAGTCGAGATTGAAAGATCGATAGCGGGTTTTAAGGCCTTTGACTAAAGCTAGATGAAGAGACGTGACACATTATTTTTATGTGTCCGGCCCCATTGACCTTTAATGACGAGTCGCCTCTGCATGTTGTCATACAATTCAGCAACATATTGCTAAAAACATTTCGTTTGATGATAAACAAAGTATAGTTTATGAATTAATCAAATTAAATAATACATTTTATTGAATAGTTCACCCATGTATTACCGAGGCCTGCAAGACGAGAAATGAATAGTAACACTGATATCAACAAGATATGTTTCAAGGGCGACTGAAGTAGGGGCTAGGAAAGCTACTTTAGTAAATAAAAAGCATCGCAGAAATTGGATGTGTTAGACTACTTGTAGGCGTATAACTGGCACAACGTAGATCGATCTTAGGGTCAGATAACAAACAAATCATAAAGAGTGGTTACAAGTGGTTGATTTGGAACGTTCGAAGAAGAAGAAGAAGATTGAATATATTTTAATCCCCCCTCCCCACCTGCATCTGAGAGTAGATTTCATTTAACTTAAAAAGTTCAAAATGCTAAACCAGCATATCGTGTACATATCACCCACAATTATAATGTGAACTTCCACTATTTTTTTCGAAACTCTATATTGCTGTATTTAGTTGAAAGTTTTGTCGATTTGGAAGCGCCATATTGCAAGAGCCATATCTATAAAAACCAATTATGTTCGACATTGTTGAGTGATTCATTCTATAATTATGGGTAGTGTATACATCATGGTAGCGTCTGTGGCTTAGGGGATAGTGACTCGGTCTATTAACCCCGACTTTCTGAGTTCGAATCACGCTGCGGACAGTTTGGTTGCAAATTGTTTCGCGTGGAGTTTTATAAATGAACGATGGCGCCACCCGCTCAGAAAGCAATGGCAAACTACTGAACGTAATAATACCTAGAAAAAATCACAAATAGCGTTAAAAGCTGGGGTTGATTCGCAAAGCCTTTAAAGGATGTGCGATTAACTATTTTTTATATACATCATATGCTAGTTTGCAGGAGGGGGAAATTATTTTCCAAGGTAATTTATTATTGTTTTTATAAATAATTACAATGCATACACTAAATTTCGTTTATTATCAAAATTAATTTTTATTGCAGCAGTTGGCATCATTTTATGACAAAGTGTTTATTAGTTATTTATGTGTTAAAATAATTTTTTTTTAAAAATAACGCCTGTTCTGGCTGGGTTTCCTCCTCCCTCCCCCGTCCCTTTTAAGACCAGTGATTTTGTTTAAGGCGCACTTTGTGTTTTGTTTCATGTTGTTATTTAACTCCGTGTGGACCAGGAACCACGCTAAGTGGCGTTTTTACTCTATAATGTCTTTTGCCCTGGTCCACTAAGAGTTCATGTCATGGTTTATGTCAAGTTTAATATAGTTTTTATTATGAGTATCATCATGTTTGTTATTCAGTACTGGACTAGTTTGTTTTTTATTTCGAACTTTATTACAATTTCAATATATGTGACCTAGATGTCATAATTTAAAGTTATTGTTGATGTCACATGATGTCATAGTCTTCTTGTCTGTTTAAGGAATAATATATTTTTGGTTTACTTTTATCAAGAGTTAAAGGTTTTTAAGCCGAAGATTGACTTAATGCACCTGGGTTTTCCCTCATAGCTCCGGTCCCTTCTAGCAGAAATGGCGCCACTTGCCAGAGTATTGCAGCAAGCACGAACTCGATAGCTCCGAGCAATCCTTAGAGGGTCTGTGGAAACTGCACTTTAACAGAAGGCCGTGTCCAGATTTGAACCTACGCCTTCGACTGGCAAGGCAAAATGGCTTAATTTATCAAGAGCGTGAACTTAAGAAGACATAACATATATAATATTTAAATGTAATGAGATCTTCAGTTTACTATGGATTGATTGATTGATTGATTGACCGAATAATCATTATTTCATTTTGATAAATAGCCATGTGCTCACCGATCTCATCACCATACATAAAGATTGCTGCAGCAGTGCGCGACCTATGTAGTATCGCGAGAGTTTCAGTGTAATTTTTAAGAAGATTTAACTTGTTAAAAATTGTTAGTAAGTAGTACCAGACAACGACTTTATACCTACTCCTATCTATTTTCATGTATGGCTCTTTTACTTATCCATCTTGAAATGGGACTTCGTTGTATCGTTTTGTCGCTTTCTGAGAGGACTGTCAAATGAGCTCACCTACACTTATGTCAGAAATGACGGGAAAATAATTAGAAAGCTCCATCGAAAGTATTTTGAAAAATCGCTGCTTGGTCATAATTATTTAGAAACGTATAATCCTATACGTGGAAAATCATGGACAATAAACAAACAATCAATACGATCATTGGAAGCCACAGAGATGTGGTTTTACAGAAGAATGCTGAAAATTCCATGGACAGCAAAGAAAACAAATGTGGAGGTTTTAAATCAGGCCTGCACACAAAAATGAATACGAATCCGACAATCAAGGTTTTCGGGCATATAATGCGAAGAGAAGATTTAGAACATTTGGTGACTACAGGTAAAATTCAGGAAAGAGAGATCGTGGAAGACAGAGGGAGAAGATGTTGGATGGCCTGACATCATGGTTCGACAAAATATCGACGGCAGAACTGATTACATGCACCAAACAAAGAGAGTTGTGGAAACATGATCACCTACGCCGGCAGGCACGGCACTTTATTGATTGATAATCCTACACAGTTTCACCATCCTGAAATTTTGAATTGGGAACTCTCGAATATGTTAGTGGATTGCTTCACTGCCGTTGAGAGCACCCTCTGTAGGAAATAGATCGTAGTACACATTGCTATTAATCTTAGTGTAATTATTATGGTTTTATGAGTTAATCTATATCTATTAATACGTTCACAATGACAATTACAAACAAAAACACACACAAATATTTATAGTGAGGAAGTAGCGGCATTTGCATTGAGTTAAATATGGAAATCTGTTGGCAATCTGCTTACGAGGCCGAACCTTTAATTTGTTGTTTTTTGATGAAGTTCAGCACTGATTCTGTACCTACTTTTTTTTCCTGATATCTTCATTTATAAACCGGTCTCTTCTTGTTACTCCCAGAATTCTGCGTAGACACTTTATCTCTGTCGTGACTAGTTTTCTTCTATCATTCCATGTCAGCGTCCAAAAATTGATTTGTATTTTGATAAAAGTGATATCTTTTGATTTGTCCTTTAGTTTATTTTAAATTTGCAAACTTTAAAAAATTTCAAATGAAACCAATTAATGATATTAATTTGTTATATGTTATTTAGGATTAGAGTCTGAAGATTCCAATGGCAGTCATGCATGCATTCACAATTTCAAGGCAAGTTTGATGATTGAACGCACCGTTTATAACGACATTAATGTATTTTGGAATTGTATGGATAAATATCATACGATTAATGGCATTGGAAGGATTGTTTTGGATGAAATAATATCGAGCTATGAGTTAAACAAGATTCGAGAAGAACTTGAAGAAGAAAAAGAAAAGGGTTTCTTTGAAAACTACAATCCACCACTCGCAGGTAAGTATTACGTTTGTGTATAACACCTGTGTTTTTGTTTAATGTTCATTGTTTTGTTTATTATTTCCTTTGTTTTTATTTAATTACCTCTACGTGTAATTCCATCTCTTTCTACCCGTCTCGATATACCTCTACGTGTAACTCACTTTCACCCGTCTCGATATCTCTACGTAACTCCATCTTTCACCTCTCGCACGTGCCTCTTACGTGTAACATTACTATCTCTACTCTGTTACCTCTACTAAATCATCACCTCTTTAGTATCTTTCACTCTTAATATTTAATCTCAGTACATACTTTTTCAAATCAAACCTTTGTCACCCCGTGTCCAGAACTCATCAGCTAAACTCTGTGTCTGCATCTTCCTAAAGTGAAACGATCGCCCGATATCTTCGTAACTGATTATGTGATGGAAAAGTAATTATCAAAAATTTTTAAAAGTGAGATAAATTGAGGTGTGTTTGAGTTATATGGTAGAATAAATATTTTTAGGTATATCCTTAATACACCTCACGGTGAGAGGCAGTCGCGTCCTTTTTAGGGTGGCATGAGCCTATTTGGTTTCCCCACTCCTGCCCAGCTCGCGTATGGCTCCTCGAGTCTGCTTGTGTACAGCAGCGCCACCCCTTGGGCAACGGCTTCGACTAGCCGGCGAAATACGTAGAGCAAAGCTCGAAGGAAGTCCCCCTTCTACAGTACACAAGGCTGCCTGCAGAAAAGGCGGAAGATTGACAATGCCAACAACGGCTTCGAAGACGGGAGCTGGAACAGCCTGGTATCGGGCTCAGGGCACACCAGAGATCAGCTTGGTTAAGTGGCCAGAACCAATCAGAAAGCAATGGCAAACTACTGATTGTATGTTGCCAAGAACTTGGTGCAGAACATGAAATTAACTAAAACTCAAAGATCTGATGGCGTCCTCCAGGCCAGTCAGACCAATTCTGCGAACTGGGGAAGAGAAAGATGACAGATCAAGTACAAGTAAATGTGATGACGGCCAAAAACCCGATTGGACTACGGAAGAAACTGAGAATAGGAACATGGAATGTAAGGAGTCTTTACCATGGCAAACTCCACGTGATTTGCACTGAGATGGAGAGAACGAAAACACCTATACTTGGAATAACCGAGCACAGATGGGCTGGCCAGGGCACTTTAAAACCTCAACAGGTGACACTCGGGGATATACTCGGGAAGGCAAAAGTGGACAGAGTGGAGTCGGTTTCATTTTGGCAAAGAAATTATCCACAACACTACTTGGTTACAATCCTATCAACGACCGACTCATCATGATGAGATTACAGACAAAAATAGAAAGATCACAATAATACCAGCATACGGCCCAACAACCACAGCTCCTGATGACGAGATCGACGAATTCTATACAATTTAAAGGAGCAATAGATAAAGTTGGCAAAAGAGATATCCTGATTGTAATGGGCGATTTCAATGTCAAGGTTGGCAAGGAAACAGCTGAAGAAGAGGAAAAGATAAAAGGTCCTTTCAGTATAGACAACGAAATGAAAGAGGCACAAAACTAATTGAATTCTGCCTAAAAAATAATCTCTCCATTACGAACACCCTAAGCAGGCAACATCCAAGAAGACTATACACCTGGACCTCACCAGATGGCAACACCAGAAACCAAATAGATTACATTTGATCCAAAGAAGATGGATAACAGATATTCTGTCAGTAAAGACACTACCCGGAGCAGACTGTGACTCCGACCATGAACTGCTGGTGGCAGAGTTTAAATTAAGACTGAAGACAACAAAGAAAGCAGCTGGCCCTATACGTTTTGATACAAATGCCATTCCACTAGAATACAACATAGAAATACAAAACAAATTTGACATACTTATGGCGGCTCAAGAGGACATGCACCTGACGAGCTGGCAACACAGGCAAGAGATGTACTAGAAAGATGTTGTGAGTACTGCAGAAACATGTATGAAGACACATCTAAAAATCCACATAAGATAATAACAGAAAGCGAAGAGACAGAACCAGAGCCCATGTTGGGTGAAGTGCGCCTGGCCATCAAAAGCCTGAAGAGAGGAAGTCACCAGGGTGCGATGATATACCAGCGAATTGATTCAAGCAGGTGGGGAGGCCAGTGTTCGGGTATATCATAAATCGTGCACAAAGATATAGAATAGCTCCTCCTGGCCAAAGGAATGGAAAAGATCAGTATTTATACCTATTTATCTATTCCAAAGAAGGGAAACCTGAAACTATGCACCAACTACAGAACTATTGCCCTTATAAGTCACGCCAGCAAAATCCTACTAAAAATCATAATGAAGAGAATGGAACAAAAATTAGAAGATGAAATACACGAAACACAAACAGGTTTCAGAAGAGGTAGAGGCACTAGAGATCATATTTGTAGCATAAGACTCATTATCGAGAAATGCAGAGAATACAACATAGACCTGCATGCATGTTTCATAGACTATATCTAGGCTTTCGACCATATACAACACCAGAAAATGTGGAACATCATGAAAGACATGCACTTTCCAACACAATACAACTCATAGAATCTCTATACCACGAACAACAGGCAACCATTAAATTAGGAGGTGAAATAGCTGAATGGTTCGAGATTCAAAAGGGTTATACGACAGGGATGTATTTTGCACCATACTTATTCAACAAAATATGCAGAGAACATCATGAGGAATGTAAAAGACGATGCCAACTATGTGAATTACGACCCTTCACTATAGACGGCAAATGCATACCAGAGCTTAGATACGCAGACGATACAGTATTATTATCCACCAGCAAAGAAGGTTTGGAAAACCTAATCATGACGACCAAGAAACATAGTGAAGACCAACATCTATATTTGAATACACAAAACAAAAATCATGTCAACTGACAAAGCAAAAGGCTCACCTAACATCCAAGTAAACAATGAAGAACTCCAATGTGTAGAGAGCTACGAATATCTGGACTCAATAATTAACAATAACGGTGACTGCTTCAAAGAGATCTCAAGAAGATTGGCAATAGCGATCAAGAAGTTAAACACAATGAAGAACATGTGGCAAAGCACCAGCAAAATACTAAAATTAAAAATATTGAGAACATGCATTTTCCAGTGGCTACTTATGGTTGTGAATCATGGACTATTACACAAAGATTAAGAACGAAAATCCAGTCCTTCGAAACTAAATGCTGAAGAAAGATCCTACGAATACCATGGACAGAAAAGAGAAAGAACACTGATGTCCTGAAAGAACTAAATGTTAAAGAGAATTGGCTGATAAACAACATACTTTACAAAAAGTACATACTTTGGTCACATCAAGCGTCACGATGGTCTGCAAAGAACAATACTAGAGGGCAGGGTCCCAGGACGCAGAGGCAGACCAAGAAGAAGATGGCTACAAGATATTAAAGAAACCATGAACATGACCATCGACGAAATGGGTAAACTGGCAAGAGACAGAGTGAATTTCAGATGTGCTCAAAGAGAGCAACGTCCTATAAAGGATACGCACCTTGTTGATGATGATATCCTTAATATGTGCTAGGGATATAGATTTAATATGTGTTAGAGTTATATGGTTAATATGTGTTAGATGTATGTGGCCAATATGGGTTGCGGTAGTGGTATGTGATGTATCAATTTGTGGTAGTATGTAGTTATATGGTTAATATACGTTAACGTTCCATTGTTAACTTCAACTTTACAAGTCTGTATCTGAGAGAAATTTTAAAACGAATTCTTAACTGTTTGTCTATCTGGAAAGTTACTGATTGTCTTCTATCCTTTCTTTTCTTCAATCATGTTTTGTCCCCCAAAAAAACATCGTTTAAGGGATAAGAGATTTATAGAACAGACTTTGTGTGCTCTTCATAAATAGGGTCTTTCATCGCCTCTGATGTCCACCTTTGCGGATCGACATTTTCTTTGTATCCATTGTATGGGAGTCACTTAACCTGCTTATGTGGCCGAACCATTCAAATTGTTTCTTGATGAAGTTTAGTACTGATGTTGTACCCACTTTTTCCCGATGTCTTCATTTCTAAACCGGTATCTTCTTGCTACTCACATCATTCTGCGTAGAAGCTTTATCTCTATCTTGAATAGTTTTCTTCTATCGTTTGATGTCAGCGTCTAAAAACTGATTTGTATTTTGATAAAAGTGATATCTTTTGATTTGTCCTTTAGTTTTTTTAAATTTGAAAATTCAATTTCAAATAAAACAATTAATGTTATTAATTTGTTATATGTCACTTAGGATTAGAGTCTGGAATGTATACCGCCACAGATGAATGCTTGGATAATTTAAGTATAAGTTTGATAAGTAAAGACACAGCTTGTGACGGAATGGAAGTTTATAACACTTGTATGGATAAAGTGCTTAGTAATAACTCGTTTACGTGAGTTATGACTCCTCTATCAATTTTGAGGGTATTGATCACATACGGGTTAAGGTGTGATTTTGATACGAACAAAATGATGGAAGAACTTAAAGATCACAAAGAAATGAATTTGAATCAAAATTACAAGCAATCACTCTCAGGTAAGAATTACGTTTGTGTATACGACCTATGTTTTAGTTTAAGACACATTTTTGTGTCTATTTCCTGTCTTTATTTAAGGTCAATGTTTATGTCCAAAGATTATGTCAGTGTAAATATTAAATCCAGACAAAAAGAGGCTAAATCGACAAGTTCGTATGTAGTCACCAGATGGGAAAAGAAAACGTGGAAGACCTAAGTCCACTCCACGAAGAGCAATCCTACAAGAAAGTCAACTACTGGGATGTAAAACCATACAAGATCTCCAACTGCTAGCAATGGACCTCATCACATGGAGCTCTAAAACCTCTGCCCTATGTGCCGCCTTTGACACGAAAGGAACAGACTAACTAACTAAGTGTTAAGTCTGTTCTTGAGTATTGTTTTTGTATTATATTTTAAATACTTCTATCTAGCTATATCCTTTTCAGTTCTGAGTGACACATGATACTTTACAAACGATTCCGTTGTTGCACCGTTCTCTTTCAAGTTCAATTTTTTTTTTCCGAACCAGAAGCACTTGAGCTTTTCAGCTCTTCGGCTAGGTGCCATGGACATCGTAACCTTTCGGTTCGGTGCCACGAAACTGTAACTCTGGGGAATCTGTGGCTTTTTCTGCCATCCCGCGGAATTGAACCCCACACACAGAGGGATAGTCATCCGTAGTCCAACGCGCTACGAACACGCTGGGCAGACGGGCAAATTCATTTTAAAACTTATCAAATATTTTAAATTATTGAATTATTTGATGATTTATTGAATTATTTGATGATTTTTGAATTTTTGATATTTATTAATTAGTTTGACCTTTTCCAATTATTGCACTTCGGTTAGTAAACTGCATGTGTCTTGCTAGCAAATCACTTCTTACACGGGAGATCTAGGGATCTCTGAATTCCGTGCACCACTGGTATATGTGTAATTCTAGAATATGGTGAAAATTCTTAGAAATTTTATTTTTTAATCTTCTAATATGTTGCACGGGCAGCAGCTTTCCAGCCTGCTCTTCTCGATTTTCTGCTAGCGCTCTTTTTACGTCTTACTGAACTCTGACATACAGTCTATCTTCCGTCTCCTAGGACTTGAACTCTTTCTCCTTACACTGAGATCTGGATCTCTGGAAATGTTTCCAGACAGCTCTCTCTTTCACTCTAACTCTCACCATCTCTCTTTCTTTCTCTCTATCTTTCTATGTCACTACAAGTTTTACTAGCTCTCTCTCTCTCTCTCTCTCTCTCATCTTCTTCTTCTAGCCACTCTCTCTCTCTTTCTTCTAGCCAGTCTCTCTCTCTCTTTCTTCTAGCCAGTCTCTCTCTCTTCTTGCAGTCTCTCTCTCTCTTCTAGCCAGTCTCCTCTCTTCTAGCCAGTCTCTTCTCTCTTTCTGCCAGTCTCTCTCTTTCTTTCTCCAGTCTCTCTCTTCTAGCCAGTCTCTCTCTCTTTTCAGCCAGTCTTTCACTCTCTCTTCTAGCCAGTCTCTCTCTCTTTCTTCTAGCCAGTCTCTCTCTCTCTTCTAGCCAGTCTCTCTTTCTCTCTTCTAGCCAGTCTCTTTTCTCTATCTTCTTAGCCATTTCTCTTCTCTTCTAGCCAGTCTCTCTCTAGCTCTCTTTCTTCTAGCCAGTCTCTCTCTCTCTTTCTTCTAGCCAGTCTCTCTCTCTCTCTCTTTCTTCTAGCCAGTCTCTCTCTCTCTCTTCTTCTAGCCAGTTCTCTCTCTCTTCTTCTTCTAGCCACTCTCTTTCTCTCTTCTAGCCTTCTCTTTCTTCTAGCCGTCTCTCTCTTTCTCTTCTAGCCAGTTTTCCCTCTGCCTCTCTTCTTCTTAGCCAGTCTCTCTTTTCTCCCTCTCTTTCTTCTAGCCAGTCTCTCTCTTTCTTCTAGCCAGTCTCTCTTCTTCTGCCAGTCTCTCTCTCTAGCCAGTCTCTCTCTCTCTTCTTCTCTAGCCAGTCTCTCTCTCTCTTTCTTCTAGCCAGTCTCTCTCTCTCTTCTTCTAGCCATCTCTCTCTCTCTTTCTTCTAGCCATCTCTCTCTCTCTTCTAGCCAGTCTCTCTCTCTCTAGCCAGTCTCTCTCTTCTTCAGCCAGTCTCTCTTTCTTCTAGCCAGTCTTCTTCTCTCTAGCTCTTCTCCTTCAGATCTTTCTTCTCTTCTAGCCAGTCTCTCTCTCTCTCTCTTTCTTCTAGCCAGTCTCTCTCTTTCTTCTAGCCAGTCTCTCTCTCTCTTCTGCCAGCTCTCTTTCTCTTTCTTCTAACCAGTCTCTCTTTCTTCTAGCCAGTCTCTCTCTCTCTCTCCTAGCCAGTCTTTCTCTCTCTTCTAGCCAGTCTCTCTCTCTCTCTTTCTTCTAGCCAGTCTCTCTATCTCTTTCTTCTAGCCAGTCTCTCTCTCTTCTAGCCAGTCTCTCTCTCTCTCTTTCTTCTAGCCAGTCTCTCTCTCTCTCTAGCCAGTCTCTCTCTCTCTCTCTTTCTTCTAGCCAGTCTCTCTTTCTCTTTCTTCTAGCCAGTCTCTTTCTCTCTCTTTCTTCTAGCCAGTCTCTCTCTCTCTCTTTCTTCTAGCCAGTCTCTCTCTCTCTCTAGCTAGTCTCTCTCTCTCTCTTTTTCTAGCCAGTCTCTCTCTCTCTCTTTCTTCTAGCCAGTCTCTTTCTCTCTTTCTTCTAGCCAGTCTCTCTCTCTCTCTCTTCTAGCCAGTCTCTCTCTCTCTCTTTCTTCTAGCCAGTCTCTCTCTCTCTCTTATAGCCAGTCTCTCTTTCTTTCTTCTCTCCTAGTCTCTCTCTCTTCTAGCCAGTCTCTCTCTCTTTCTTCAAGTCAGTTTATCTCTCTTTCTCTCTCTCTTTCTCTCTCTCTCTTTCTATCTGGCTACTTGTTTCACTAGCTCTATCTCCCTATTCCAATCAGTCTCTCTCGATCTCTCTCACTCTTTCTCTCTCTCTTTCTATATGGCTACAAGTTTCACTATATCTGTCCCCTCAATGCCAATCCATGTCACTCTATGTGTCTTTCAGTCTCTCTCGTGTCCTCGTTTGGTCTTTCTTTTGTTTGTCTCTTGTTACTGGTTTTCTGTCTGTCATTCTCTATCCGTCAGTCGTTCCACTTCTGTCTATGCTATTATATCTCTTTCTAACTGTATGTTTTCATTTTTGTCGCTATCCATCTGTCTCCTCTCTATATACGAGAGACGAGACAGATTGTTACTGGTTTTCGTCTGTAATATACTCAATATGCCTCTGTGCATTTCCCTATCTGCATATCCACTGGCAGAGAGGTGTTTGGCTGATTTCTAGTCTATGTAAATGTCTAGTGAGTCTACAGTGTCCGGTGCGTAGTGAAATATAATGACCTTGTCTGTTTTGCTTTGATCTTTGAGGAAGTCTTTTCCATAATCATATCCAGTGTTTGTTTTCCAGTTTAATGCAGATTTTTCTCTGTATGAGGGCTTTCACCTCTTGAAAAAACAGGTGTTTATAAATTTGCTCTTTGGAACTTCCCTCCTTAACCAAGACATTGGTACTCTCATTTCCTGCAATGCTACAGTGAGATGGAATCCACTGCTAGTGAGTATCTACCTTTTCTGATAGCTGAACAAGCTCATTTTAGGGTATGTACTGTGTCTGTCAGCGGATTTAGCCTCTAGGGCTCGTATAGCTGACAGTGAGTCTGTAAGACTTGCTTGCAATTTCTTGCATCTTGCAGCTTATACATGTGTTTTACTGCCATCAAGAGTTCTATGAGTTCTGCTTCATAGTTGGAACATATTTCTCCAGTAAATCCGATAGAGGCATAATATTGGCATCTGGGTCATAGTATAAACGCATAATAAAGAAAGAATCTAATTAAAAATGAAGCAATGATAATTGTTTGACGTGGTCGGGAGAAATGGAGTATTTTAAATCAAAATGATAACCAACAAACTTTATGGTGAACGAAGCACAACATAGAGAATGAAACCTTTTTTTACAGTGTTGATACATAGCGAACATATATATCAACATCCCAACTGATAAGGAGTATTTAGGACAGAGGTTTGTAAAGACCTATGATTTTTCAAGATAACGGCAAGGCACATGATGATACGTACTTTCCAACTAAACAGATTTTGAGAACGTTTTTCACTATGAGAGATCAATATGTGTTGGGCATATATGTTAATATATGTTGTAGCTATATGTGTTAATATATGTTGTAGCTATATGTGTTAATATATGTTGTAGCTATATGTGTTAATATATGTTGTAGCTATATGTGTTAATATATGTTGTAGCTATATGTGTTAATATATGTTGTAGCTATATGTGTTAATATATGGTGTAGCTATATGTGTTAATATATGGTGTAGCTATATGTGTTAATATATGGTGTAGCTATATGTGTTAATATATGGTGTAGCTATATGTGTTAATATATGGTGTAGCTATATGTGTTAATATATGGTGTAGCTATATGTGTTAATATATGTTGTAGCTATATGTGTTAATATATACTGTAGCTATATGTGTTAATATATGTTGTAGCTATATGTGTTAATATATGGTGTAGCTATATGTGTTAATATATGGTGTAGCTATATGTGTTAATATGTGTTGTAGCTATATGTGTTAATATATGTTGTAGCTATATGTGTTAATATATGTTGTAGCTATATGTGTTAATATATGTTGTAGCTAGTATATATGTTGAGCTTTTATATGTGTGAATATATGTTGTAGCTATATGTGTTAATATATGTTGTAGCTATATGTGTTAATATATGTTGTAGCTATATGGTGAATATATGTTGGAGATCTATGGTGAATATATGTTGTAGACTATGGTGAATATATGTTGGAGGTCAATGGTTAATATATGTTAGATTTATACGGTTAACTTTAACATTTTAAGTCTGTATCTGAGAGGAATTTTTAAAACTGATTTGTCTTTCTTTTCTTTCTTCAATCCTGTTTTATTCACAGCGTCAGGATAAGAGAGATTTCAAGAACGGACTTTTGTGTGCGATTCACAAATTGTATCTTTCGTCGACTCCGTTATCTCTGCGGTCCAGCGTTTGCTTCGGCGGTGTTAGGCTTTGTATCTACTGTAACGAAGTAATATTGCTCTTTGATTCGCACTGTCTTTATAACACCTGGAGACGGGAGTTGTAGACGGAATGCATAAAAATGGGGAAGATTGAGAGATTTGGAAAGAATGGCCTTGGATAGGCTGGTTTGAAAGGCCTTGGTTGCGAAGTATGCTTCCTAGGGTGAAGAAAGAAGAATGTTAGTAATTGTTTATGTGACCGAACCTTTAATTTGTTGTTTCTTAATGAAGTTTAGTACTGATGTTGTTCCCACTTTTTTCCTGACGTCTTCATTTTTAAACCGGTCTTCTGTACAGCATTCTGCGTAGATACTTCATCTCTACATGACTAGTTTTCTTCTGTACCTGCATCTCGTAGACACTTCATCTCTGTCGTGACTAGTTTTCTTCTTGTTACCCCAGCATCTCGAATATTCTGTCGTGACTAGTTCTTTTATACAGCATTCTGCAGATCTTCATCTCGTGACTAGTTTTCCTCTATCGTTTGATTCAGCGTTCAAAAACTGATTTGTATTTTGTTAAAAGAATATCTTTTGAATTATGATTTTGTATTTTTTCAATGTGCAAACATTAAATGTTAAATGATAATTTTTAATGATATTGATTTGTTATACATTACTTAGGATTATGGTCTGCAAATTCTGATGACACTGATGCATGCTTGCACAATTTGAAGACAAGTTTGACGAAAGAAGACATCAGTTGTGATATCCTTGATGTTTTTTGGAATTGTATGAATAAAGAACGCAGTGATAACACGTTCATGGTGACTTCAAATGACATGGAGAAGCTTAAGGCACATAGAAAGGAAATAATGTACACATTTTGGTTAAACTGTGATCAGGATAATAAAGAAATTATAGAAGGACTTGAAGTAAGTAAGAACTTGAGCTTGTGGGATATAGCAAACATGTTAGCCTATTTCTCAGTCGGCACGATGGTGTTGGTCAAGCACGCCGCTGCCTTTACTTTCCAGCATGCTGGTACCCAGTTGGCTGTCGACCTGAACTCGCGGTCAAATTCACGCATTGCGTGAGCTGACCAGACCACCAGCCTTGCAGGTTCACTAACAAATACTAAGGGTCTCAAGATTGAAGATGACATAGAAATGGTTTGAATCAGAACGACGTTACCAATTCGGTAAGGACTCGTTTTATTTAAGACCTTGTTTTTAATGCATTTTTTTTTTTTCCTGTTTTATTTAAGGTCAATGTCTATATATATATATCTCGAACCAAAATTGCTCATGCCAACAAGAATATGGCATATCATCCAGACGAGCTGGAATGGATTGACATGTGGCATGGAGACGGCTCGCACGACAACTGACTGAGATGGACTCCGAGGTTCAAACGTGAAGATCCAAGACGACCTGGAAACGATAGTGCAGAATGGAAGAATGAATCATAGCTGGAACCAATGCAGAAAGGCCATGAACTAGGCAAGAATGGAGTGGTTTATTAGCTGTCTAAGTTAAGGCGTAAAGTTAGATATATGTATATATTTATATATATTATATATATATATATATATTGCTTTCGTCTTTTAGACATAAACTTGAAAGTCGTTTTACTGTTTACCAACCTTTCTTGTATTGTCTTTCAGTCATACATAAGTCTCTTCTCAAAACTTTGCCCCTTTGCCAATTCCATTTGAACAACTCTATCATACATTTCCAATGTTGTGGGCCTATGAAAGGTTTAATTGAGCTTTGCAACATTCTTATATCCGAGCAGTGTCTGCTCTGGTGCTCTTCCTCAAAGTTCACAGAAACATTGTTTCTGCATGCGACACGTTCACTTGCATGCCCCAAGCATCGTAGTGTCACCTATGTAAGGTTAAGTGTGTAAGTATTAAGTCTGTTTTAATATTTTTTTTTATATTTTAAATATTCTATCTAAGCTTTCGTCTCGTTCTGTTTGACATAAAACTCCAACGATTTCGTTGTTTTCTCTGCCACACTTTCTTGTAATTTTCTCACGTCCTACATAATCCTTAAACTCTTTCTACATTTGTCTTCAAATTCCATTTGAAAACTAATACAATTTAACTGATTGATTGATTGAGGAATATCATCTGCACTTGACATTGATCAATATTTGATCTCTTTCTTACACATGAAGTCTCATGACGTGCATGATCTACTTAGCACTGGAGTGTCCTGATGTAATTTAAGTAGTGAAAATATTTTGTAGGGAAATTTATCTTAACCATTTAAAGAATATTGAGGCGGCTTCAGCCTTTTGATTTTGAACTGCCTGTTTATTTTCGAAAGACTACGTTATCGTCTGTTCAAGGACTATAAACTCAATCTTCTCACATGATAGGTTCTGAAACACTGTCACTATGGTTCTCGGAAAGGACGAGTTCCCTTTTAAACAGAGGAGTTACTAATTCTACAGAATCTATCATATTATCATTAATTACTTTGAAGTCATATGTCATATCTTAATGTTCTGTTAGAATAATTTATGTTGTTTATACAGTCATTGAATTCTTCTCAAATATATAACACATCATATGTTTGTAATGTGAACCCATATTTTAAAGTTTGGTAGTGTGACAGGACACTCTCATACCTTCACTAGATATGACAATCACTGAAATTAAAAAAATATTGTTCATTGCGATAATATTAGGCTGTAAAGCCGAGCCGGCAAATTTCATTAAAACAGCACACGACCGTGATGTGGTCAACATTACACCAACAGCTTTTACTTCCCAATATTTTTTCTGGTACCCAGTTAGGGGGTGGGTCGACATGAAGTCGTTAGGTTGGAAAAACATCGCTCCCATTGTGGAATTGAACTCAAGACGATGCGCTTAAGAAGCGAGTTACTACCCACTACGCTATCACGAATCTCAATTTTTGAGAGATGACAATTCAACAGAACTTGTCCAAGTTGAATATGTTTTAAAAGTATTTAATGAACTGAAGTTTTTAAGTTTGTATCTGTAAAGGATTTTTCAAACTCTGAGTCTTTTTTTAATTTTAAAATATCATCATCATCATGTAGCTTGTCCTTTCCGGAACTTGGCCCCCATGACAACCGTCCTGAAAAATGTTGTATTCTGTGCAAGTTGACCGGCGTGAGCAGCAGTCATTCTCAGATCGTCAGTGACATCCTGCACCCATCGTCTTCTATGTCTTCCTCTCATTCTTTAAAATATATAAACAGTAATTTATTAATGAAACAAGTTTAGTCAATCATATTACATATTGATAATAATAATTCCTCTCGTACCGTTATACGTTACATAGGGCCTGCAAGTAATTTCTTCATACCGCTCTATCCTGGGCAACTCGTTCAATCTCCTCCATGGAACTGAGACCGATATTTCCTGCCTCTCCAGCAAAGTTCGTTTCAGGGTCTCCTTAGGTCGACCTATCTTTCTTGAACCCTTTACATCCCACTTCAATGCCTGCTTTGATATTCGTTAATCATTTCTCCTCAAGGTGTGCCCAACATATCTCAATCTTCTCTTTCATATTACATATTGATGTCATATATCATTTAGGATTAGCGGATGAAGATTCTACTGGAATTGAAACATGCTTGGAAAATTTTGTGGCAAGTTTCGTATATGAAGGACACACATGTGATGTCACTGAAGTTTATTTGAAGTGTATGTTTAAAGAGCTTAGTGATGACATGTTCATGATGACGTCAGGTGACATGCAAAGGCACAGTACATATATGGATGGAATATTTTACAGACATGGGTTAATTTGTGATCTCCATTTCAAAGAATTGATGAAAAAACTTGATGATACAAAAAAAATGAGTAAGTCCTGTGTTTTTGTTTAAGGTATATTTTTGTTTATCTTTTCTATTTTTAATTTAAGGTCAATATTTATATCTAGATTCAGATGCTATAGAAAAGTTTTTAGAACATCCTGAACATAGTAGAGAAGAAACAAAGACATCTTACAAGTTCTGCATATCGAGGAGCATTAACTCATAAATAACATCATGTCACGGAAGATGAATTATTTTGGCCACATTAAACACCACAGTGGTCTTGAGAGAAAGGTAATGGAAAGCATGGTTCCTGGAAAACGAGGCAGGGAACGACCAAGGCGAAGGTGGCAGCAGGACATCAAATAAACCTTGAACATGACGCTAGAAGAGGCCAGAGAACGTGCAAGAGAAAGATAGCTTTTAGGGCGGGCTGTGATGAATGCGATGTTTCGCATTGTATTGTATTATTTTTAATTGTATTATTTTTAATATCATTATGTTTTGTGTTTCAGTACTAGAATTGTATTATTTTTAATATCATTATGTTTTGTGTTTCAGAACTAGAATTGTTTTATTTGTTTCGAACTTTATCACAATTTCAATATTTGTAACGTAGATGTCATAATTGGGGTAGAAGGCACAATAATGTAATGTGGTGCCAGAGTCAGTGAGCTGGCACTAACCAAGACCCTATCCCACCTCCACGAGGGGGCTTAGAAATAGACCATAGTCTGGCTAAGTGGATAGGCATCGAAGGAGAACTACCCTTTTATAAGTAGAAGTGTATTTGCACGCATGTCTGATATGAGATCTGATCACAATATAGACGGTGAGTGTCTCAGTGATTGCTTCTATACTTTTCTCCTGTCCGATAGGGTGTAAAGTCGAAAGACAATAGAAAACCTGACGCTCTTGTAGTTGCTGGGGCCCGAATTCGAGGTAAAGAATAGAACCACTGTTACCACCTACAGGCCGCGAACGGCGAACGCGAAGGTTTGGCGTGGGATTAGCTACTCCACCCTGTAAAAAACATACAGCTACAAAAACAACAACCAGGGTATGAGAGTTTACAAGAACTTGGTTGAGGATCTACACCTTCTTGGGGGTGAAAGTTGACAAAGAAGAAGATGTCATAATTTAAAGTTATATTTGAAGGCGCATTATGTCAAGTCTTCATTGTCTGGTTTAAGGAATTTTTTTTTGTTTACTTTCATCATCGGAACGTGAACTTAAGAAGATATGGAAAAATGAAAATCTTGGCATATCCTATACAGGAGATAGCCATCAACAACAGTAAATCAGTCGTCGATTTTCTAGGCACCACTTATACGTTCAGTAGTTTGCCATTGCTTTGTCAACGTGAGATCTACTTTTACCGTTTGTAAAAATCCAAGGGAACTAATTTGCTTCCAAACGTGCCCGCCGCGGAGTTTGATCCAGGTACTCTTTGCTTGTGATCGAGCTCACTACCGCTTAAGCTACAGACGACCAGGAACTTAGCCACTTAGTCACAGAGACGTGGGTTGGTCTCCGTAGCTACGGGGTCTCTGTGGCTAAGTGGTTAAGCCCTTTGCCTTGCGAGTCGAAGGTCGTGGTTCGAATCCGGACCGCGCCGTTATGTTCACGAGTGCAGTTTTTTCCAAGAGGCCCCTAAAATTGTTGCTGGAGGTACGGAGTTTGTGCTCTGTGCAATACTTTTGGCAGGTGGCGTGCCATTTTGCGGAGAGGGTACCGAGCTATATGGGTAAAACCCGGTGCAATGAAGTCAATCCTTCGGCTTAATTTTTTTAAAATTATTTTATTTTTTCGATCCAGAAGCACTTGAGCTGAAAGCTCTTCGGCTCGTGTCATGGACATCGTAATCGTTCGTGCCACGAACACCGTAAATCTGGGGAACCTGTGACTTTTCTGCCAGTTCGCGGAATTGAACCCGCACTCACAGAGGACTTGTCACCCGTAGTCCAACGCGCTACGAACACGAATACGAACAACAAGGAAGAGTATCAAAAACTCAAACTGAGAAGCAGTACGCAGGACAAAGGTTTGCGGTAATCTATGATAAATGCGTCATTGGAGACAAATGCATGGCACATAATGATAGTGATATTGTATATTATAGCAGATTTGGACAACATTTCTCACTGTAAAGTCTGAATGTGTGTTGAAGGTATTTAGTGAACGTACTTTTGTTCATGAGAACTGTGGGATAGGGCAGGACAACGGCAGGTGGAACAAGAGATAATTAGCAGAAGGTGGAGATGGATAGGACACACACTGAGGAAACCCCCTGACAGCATCGTGAGACAGGCTCTCCGATGGAACCCCAGGGCAATAGAAGTAAGGGAAGACCCAGAAACACATGGAGACGGGAGTTAGAGATGGAATGCAAGAGGACGGGAGAGAGTGACAGATCAGGAAAGGATGGCCTTGGATAGGCGGGCTTGGAAGGCCTTGGTTGCGGACCTATGCTTCCCTAGGGCGAAGGGTGAAGAAGAAGAAGAAGAATTTTGTTCATATTTCATCTGAGAATGATTTTATTCAAACTGATTTGCAGCCTGTAGATAACGATAGCATTTGATACTTCATGTTTCCTTTCTTCAAATATACAAATTGTAAATTTCTAATATGCATGTCCTTTTTCGTCTTCACAGACGGTCAGTTGGATGTGTTTTATTGTGACAACTTCTGAGTTTTCGCTTTACTCTCTTGTCTTTCAGCTCATACATAAGTCTCTTCTCAAAAGACTCTGCGCCCTTGCGAAATATCGCTTTCCACACAACTGTCGTTAGCAAGTTTTTCCCATGTGCTGGGACCTAAAGAAGAGTTTTTCATTGAGGCCTTGCAGACATCTTTATATCTGAGCAGTCGTCTGCCCTGGTTGAAAGTTCCGAGAACAACATTTGTTTTGGTATGCGACAAGTTTTCATTCTCACTTGCCCCAACCATCTTAGTCGTCTACTGCTGAGCATGTCCATGATGAAGGGCAGGTTTGCACGTTGTAGTACTTCAGAGTTGTTATCTTGTCGTACCACCTGATGTTCATAATCTTGCGGAGATAATATTATAATGCAAAAACGATAATCAATCTTATTTATTTATTTTATGTTATTCAGAACTCGTGTCTGATGCACCAAATGGAATGGGTGCATGCTTGGACAATTTGATGACAAGTTTTTTAAATGATGAACCAGAATGTGATGCCACGGAAGTTTATGTGACGTGTTTGCTTAAAGTGTTCCGTATCGTCTCGTACACAATGACACAAAATACCATGAAAAATCTCGAAGCAGGAATTAAGACAGAACAGTCTAAATATAAGTTAAACTGTGATCTGGATATTACAAAAATTATAGAGAAAGTTAAAAATGACAACGAAATGAATTTTAATGACAACTACAAGAGACCACTCACAGGTAATGATTACATTTTGTGTTTAAGACTTGTGTTTTTGTACATTCTTATATTTCTTTTCCTTGTTTTTTTTCAGCTGAATGTTTCTGTCTAAATGTTATGTTTACTTAAATATCCCATCTATACTTGAGTATTGTGTTTGTATAATTCTTAAATATCACATCTATACTTGAGTATTATGTTTGTATAATACTTAAATATCACATCTATACTTGAGTATTATGTTTGTATAATTCTTAAATATCACATCTATACTTGAGTATTATGTTTGTATAATACTTAAATATCACATCTATACTTGAGTATTATGTTTGTATAATACTTAAATATCATGTCTATACTTGAGTATTGTGTTTGTATAATACTTAAATATCACGTCTATACTTGAGTATTATGTTTGTATAATACTTAAATATCATGTCTATACTTGAGTATTGTGTTTGTATAATACTTAAATATCACATCTATACTTGAGTATTGTGTTTGTATAACACTTAAATATCATGTCTATACTTGAGTATTGTGTTTGTATAACACTTAAATATCATGTCTATACTTGAGTATTGTGTTTGTATAACACTTAAATATCACATCTATACTTGAGTATTGTGTTTGTATAACACTTAAATATCACATCTATACTTGAGTATTGTGTTTGTATAACACTTAAATATCACATCTATACTTGAGTACTGTGTTTGTATAATACTTAAAGCAAATTAATCGCAGTTTATAATTTAAAGTTATGTGTTACCAACATGTTCTAATTTTAAGCTAGTTTTGAAGTCACGTGATATCATAATCTTCGTGACCTGATTAAAGAAATAATACATTATATTAAAGACACATCGCCCTTGTGGTGCCAGGACTAGCGAGGTAAGAAAAGAATAGTACCACTGTAACCTACAATGCATATTGTAAGAGGTGACTGATGTAGGCCCTAGCGATGCTACCCTAGTAAATAAAAATCAGCGCAAAAATCGGATCTGCTGGCCTACTTGTAGACGCATAACTACGACGAATCTCTCTTAGGCTCAGATCACATACAAATCACACAGAGTGGCTGACAAGTGAGCGATATAGAGCGTTTGAAGAAGAAGAAGAATTAAAGGCAATTATCCGAATGTGATTTTATGAAAAAGTAGCACAGATCATATTAAATTGTATATAAAACATCTGATGTTTCTTGTACACAATGATGGGGTCACATGACATTCATTATTGAATTTTGGTAAATAACCATGTGTTGTTTGTTTTATTTCTTACTCACAAAACCTTCAATAACATATCATGAACTCTGTAGCAATAACATATCATGAACTCTGTAGCAATAACATATCATGAACTCTGTAGCAATAACATATCATGAACTCTGTAGCAATAACATATCATGAACTCTGTAGCAATAACATATCATGAACTCTGTAGCAATAACATATCATGAACTCTGTAGCAATAACATATCATGAACTCTGTAGCAATAACATATCATGAACTCTGTAGCAATAACATATCATGAACTCTGTAGCAATAACATATCATGAACTCTGTAGCAATAACATATCATGAACTCTGTAGCAATAACATATCATGAACTCTGTAGCAATAACATATCATGAACTCTGTAGCAATAACATATCATGAACTCTGTAGCAATAACATATCATGAACTCTGTAGCAATAACATATCATGAACTCTGTAGCAATAACATATCATGAACTCTGTAGCAATAACATATCATGAACTCTGTAGCAATAACATATCATGAACTCTGTAGCAATGTCATATCATGAACTCTGTAGCAATAACATATCATGAACTCTGTAGCAATGTCATATCATGAACTCTGTAGCAATAACATATCATGAACTCTGTAGCAATAACATATCATGAACTCTGTAGCAATGTCATATCATGAACTCTGTAGCAATAACATATCATGAACTCTGTAGCAATGTCATATCATGAACTCTGTAGCAATAACATATCATGAACTCTGTAGCAGTAACATATCATGAACTCTGTAGCAATAACATATCATGAACTCTGTAGCAATAACATATCATGAACTCTGTAGCAATAACATATCATGAACTCTGTAGCAATAACATATCATGAACTCTGTAGCAATAACATATCATGAACTCTGTAGCAATAACATATCATGAACTCTGTAGCAATAACATATCATGAACTCTGTAGCAATAACATATCATGAACTCTGTAGCAATAACATATCATGAACTCTGTAGCAATAACATATCATGAACTCTGTAGCAATAACATATCATGAACTCTGTAGCAATAACATATCATGAACTCTGTAGCAATAACATATCATGAACTCTGTAGCAATAACATATCATGAACTCTGTAGCAATAACATATCATGAACTCTGTAGCAATAACATATCATGAACTCTGTAGCAATAACATATCATGAACTCTGTAGCAATAACATATCATGAACTCTGTAGCAATAACATATCATGAACTCTGTAGCAATAACATATCATGAACTCTGTAGCAAAAACATATCATGAACTCTGTAGCAATAACATATCATGAACTCTGTAGCAATAACATATCATGAACTCTGTAGCAATAACATATCATGAACTCTGTAGCAATAACATATCATGAACTCTGTAGCAATAACATATCATGAACTCTGTAGCAATAACATATCATGAACTCTGTAGCAATAACATATCATGAACTCTGTAGCAATAACATATCATGAACTCTGTAGCAATAACATATCATGAACTCTGTAGCAATAACATATCATGAACTCTGTAGCAATAACATATTATGAACTCTGTAGCAATAACATATCATGAACTCTGTAGCAATAACATATCATGAACTCTGTAGCAATAACATATCATGAACTCTGTAGCAATAACATATCATGAACTCTGTAGCAATAACATATCATGAACTCTGTAGCAATAACATATCATGAACTCTGTAGCAATGTCATATCATGAACTCTGTAGCAATAACATATCATGAACTCTGTAGCAATAACATATCATGAACTCTGTAGCAATAACATATCATGAACTCTGTAGCAATAACATATCATGAACTCTGTAGCAATAACATATCATGAACTCTGTAGCAATAACATATCATGAACTCTGTAGCAATAACTTATCATGAACTCTGTAGCAATAACATATCATGAACTCTGTAGCAATGTCATATCATGAACTCTGTAGCAATAACATATCATGAACTCTGTAGCAATAACATATCATGAACTCTGTAGCAATGTCATATCATGAACTCTGTAGCAATGTCATATCATGAACTCTGTAGCAATAACATATCATGAACTCTGTAGCAATGTCATATCATGAACTCTGTAGCAATAACATATCATGAACTCTGTAGCAATGTCATATCATGAACTCTGTAGCAATAACATATCATGAACTCTGTAGCAATGTCATATCATGAACTCTGTAGCAATAACATATCATGAACTCTGTAGCAATGTCATATCATGAACTCTGTAGCAATAACATATCATGAACTCTGTAGCAATAAAATATCATGAACTCTGTAGCAATAACATATCATGAACTCTGTAGCAATGTCATATCATGAACTCTGTAGCAATGTCATATCATGAACTCTGTAGCAATGTCATATCATGAACTCTGTAGCAATAACATATCATGAACTCTGTAGCAATAACATATCATGAACTCTGTAGCAATAACATATCATGAACTCTGTAGCAAAAACATATCATGAACTCTGTAGCAATAACATATCATGAACTCTGTAGCAATAACATATCATGAACTCTGTAGCAATAACATATCATGAACTCTGTAGCAATAACATATCATGAACTCTGTAGCAATAACATATCATGAACTCTGTAGCAATAACATATCATGAACTCTGTAGCAATAACATATCATGAACTCTGAGCAATAACATATCATGAACTCTGTAGCAATAACATATCATGAACTCTGTAGCAATAACATATCATGAACTCTGTAGCAATAACATATCATGAACTCTGTAGCAATAACATATCATGAACTCTGTAGCAATAACATATCATGAACTCTGTAGCAATGTCATATCATGAACTCTGTAGCAATAACATATCATGAACTCTGTAGCAATAACATATCATGAACTCTGTAGAAATAACATATCATGAACTCTGTAGCAATAACATATCATGAACTCTGTAGCAATGTCATATCATGAACTCTGTAGCAATAACATATCATGAACTCTGTAGCAATGTCATATCATGAACTCTGTAGCAATAACATATCATGAACTCTGTAGCAATGTCATATCATGAACTCTGTAGCAATAACATATCATGAACTCTGTAGCAATAACATATCATGAACTCTGTAGCAATAACATATCATGAACTCTGTAGCAATAACATATCATGAACTCTGTAGCAATAACATATCATGAACTCTGTAGCAATGTCATATCATGAACTCTGTAGCAATGTCATATCATGAACTCTGTAGCAATAACATATCATGAACTCTGTAGCAATGTCATATCATGAACTCTGTAGCAATAACATATCATGAACTCTGTAGCAATAACATATCATGAACTCTGTAGCAATAACATATCATGAACTCTGTAGCAATAACATATCATGAACTCTGTAGCAATAACATATCATGAACTCTGTAGCAATAACATATCATGAACTCTGTAGCAATGTCATATCATGAACTCTGTAGCAATAACATATCATGAACTCTGTAGCAATGTCATATCATGAACTCTGTAGCAATAACATATCATGAACTCTGTAGCAATGTCATATCATGAACTCTGTAGCAATAACATATCATGAACTCTGTAGCAATAACATATCATGAACTCTGTAGCAATAACATATCATGAACTCTGTAGCAATAACATATCATGAACTCTGTAGCAATGTCATATCATGAACTCTGTAGCAATAACATATCATGAACTCTGTAGCAATAACATATCATGAACTCTGTAGCAATAACATATCATGAACTCTGTAGCAATAACATATCATGAACTCTGTAGCAATAACATATCATGAACTCTGTAGAAATAACATATCATGAACTCTGTAGCAATGTCATATCATGAACTCTGTAGCAATAACATATCATGAACTCTGTAGCAATGTCATATCATGAACTCTGTAGCAATAACATATCATGAACTCTGTAGCAATAACATATCATGAACTCTGTAGCAATAACATATCATGAACTCTGTAGAAATAACATATCATGAACTCTGTAGCAATAACATATCATGAACTCTGTAGCAATAACATATCATGAACTCTGAGCAATAACATATCATGAACTCTGTAGCAATAACATATCATGAACTCTGTAGCAATAACATATCATGAACTCTGTGAATAACATATCATGAACTCTGTAGCAATAACATATCATGAACTCTGTAGCAATGTCGAGTGTTTCGATGCAATTTTAAAGATGCTGGAACTTTGGTAATATGTTGATGAAATAACGTTGGGAAAAGAACACTACCTGACATGTGTGTGAGTTATAAAAGACAGTAAAGTTTATTTAAGAGATGGCAGGAGAACGGCCCGATGTTTCAGTTATATATCACAAAACAAAAAGAATGATTAAATCAATCAGAAAGATGTTAATACTAACACAAGACGACTACTTTAATATAAGTAGATGCCCGTCTGCCCAGTGTGTTCGTAACGCGTTGGACTACGGGTGACTATCCCTCTGTGTGTACGGGTTCAATTCCGTGGGATGGCAGAAAATCCACAGATTCCCCAGATTTACGGTGTTCGTGGCACCGAACCGAAGGGTTACGATGTCCATGGCACCGAGCCGAAGAGCTGAAAAGCTCAAGTGCTTCTGGATCGGAAAATATAAAAATTAAAAATAAATAAATATGAGTAGATTAGAACGAGTTGTTCACCCGAGTGGTTACCGGGGCCCAAATTGGGGTGTAAAGAATAGAACCACTGTTACCTGCCACGATTGTCATAAGAGATGGCAAAGAAGGTTGGACGTGGGGCTAGCTATCCCACACCGTAAAAACACTAGATGGCTACAGAACGGAAAGCGAACCGAGTAAACGCTGGCTGAAACAGGATACATCGCCGAAGGATAAGAACCAGAGCTCCAAATGGTGCTGAAGATGTGACGTAAAATACACGAAATCTAAGGCTGCATGAATCAGATTCCCACATGAATAGAATTGATGGAGAGGTCTGGTACATCGGTCTGGGCGGTGATCGCGAGAGAGAGAGAGAACAAGTTGTCATTCTGCGACTCAGAACAGGACATAATCGACTCCGCAGCAACATGTATGCAACATTCAAGATTGACAATTCAACCATGTGTACATGTGGATATGCAGCCCAGACCCCAGAGCAAATACTCCATAACTGCTATTGAAATATGATATACTTATGCAGAACTTACTCTCCTAGTGAAGCAAGACTAGACATAACATATACCTCTGTATGAGCTGCAAGGACAGTACATTTTGTATCAATGACAACACTGAATATATAGACAATATTTTTAGTGAACAAAAGGAAGGATGGAATTAAGAGACAACACTGACATTGTAGACACTACTTCAAGCGAACAAAAGGGTGAAAGGAAGGAAAGACTTAAGAGACAATACTGACATTGTAGACACTACTTCAAGCGAACAAAAGGAAGGAAGGAAGGACACAAGAGACAATACTGACATTGTAGACAATAGTAAGCGAACAAAAGGGTGGAAGGAAGGAAAGACTTAAGAGACAATACTGACATTGTAGACACTACTTCAAGCGAACAGAAGGAAGGAAGGAAGGAAGGACACAAGAGACAATACTGACATTGTAGACACTACTTCAAGCGAACAAAAGGAAGGAAGGAAGGACACAAGAGACAATACTGACATTGTAGGCACTACTTCAAGCGAACAGAAGGAAGGAAGGACACAAGAGACAATACTGACATTGTAGACACTACTTCAAGCGAACAGAAGGAAGGAAGGAAGGAAGGACACAAGAGACAATACTGACATTGTAGACACTACTTCAAGCGAACAGAAGGAAGGAAGGAAGGAAGGACACAAGGGACAATACGGACATTGTAGACACTACTTCAAGCGAACAAAAGGGTGGAAGGAAGGAAAGACTTAAGAGACAATACTGACATTGTAGACAATAGTTCAAGTGAATAAAAGAAAGAAAGATTTCCCACTCTTTTTTGAAAAGAATAACATAAACCTCGTACTATACTTTAATTTCAGATTACAGAAAAGCTACTGGCATTGGTGAGTGCATGGACATAATGGTTAGACGAAATGCTAACGTAGACGAGGGATATTGTCATCGGTCGGCTGCTCCTTTTGTGACATGTGTTGTTCGAGTTATCAACAGTAAAAAAATTGAGATAGACAAAGTCAATGAACATTACGGTATCATTCATAATATAACTATTGAACACATGTACGCCATGGGTTCAGAGTGTCATTTTACAATTCCAACACTGTTTACAAGCGCTGATTATAAAGAAAATGAATCTAGCCTTGGTTCCATTCATCACTATCAATTTGTTATATTGCTTGTATTTTCTGTTGCATCAATGCTTTTTTAACTATTACTAGTTATCTGATAATAAACATTAACTCATTCAATACGTCAAGTCAATTTATAAATCCTCCAGCAGTGTCAGCTTTTCTTCAGTAAACCTAACGAGAAAATTTTGCATTAAAATATTAGCAAATTCGATAAGAAGTGATTTGTGTAGAATTAGTGTACAGCATCGAATGTTGGGGAGTTGAAGATGGATAAGGGGATGTTCTTCGGTCTCTTCGCGACTGTCTGTTGGATGAAGATACTAAAATAGATGTTGAATCGATCCAGAGATTTAGGCAGTTTGGATTTACCCGGGGTACACGTAGTACTAGATGCCTGAGGGGTTGAGTTAGGAGTGTGTTTAATCAACGAGCCATCAGTATGCATTCTCTTAGATATCTGTTTGGGGAGGCTGAGCACATATGGGTATGCCCGGAGTGCAATGACGTCAGTTTAGTAACCAATAACCAATGTACAATAAAGCATGAAAAAGACCAAGGTCATGAGAATAAATGCAGTAAATATAAACAGATTATGCTGGAGGAAACAGCTCTACAAGATGTAGAATCATACACATACCTTGGTAGCAGCCCAGACACAGAAGGAGGAGCAAAGAAAGATGTCAAGATAAGAATACACAAATCAATGGAAACTTTATTGCATTGAGTAAGATATGGAAGTCACAGGAGATCAAAACAAACACAAAGCTGGGAATCTTGCAATAAAATATGAAGTCAGTTCCGTTCTATGGCTCGGAAACATTAAAGAGAACCAAAAAAAACCCACCAGAAAACTACAGATCTTCATAAATGGATGTTTACGTAGAATAGAAGGACTAAGATGGTATGATAACATTACAAACCAGGAACTCAGAGAAAGAACTAAGCAGATACCGGTGGAGAAAGAAATACGGAAGAGACACTGGCGATGGATAGGACATACATTGAGAAGACAGAATGGAAGCATTGCAAGATAGACACTCTTTTGGAACCCACAGAGAAGAGGAGTAGGGGAAGGTCTAGACAAACACAGAGAAGAGAACTTGAGGATGATATTAAAAGGATAGGTAAAACATGGAAGGAATTGGAAGGGATGGCAAGAGAGAGGAAGAGCTGGAAGAAGTTTGTTGAAGACCTGTGCTCCGTTGGGAGTTGAAATGTGAAAAAGAAGAAGAAGAAGTATACAATATAGCAGGTGAATTCATAAACATAACTTTGATCTATGCAAATATATATAATAGTGCACATGTTCTTAAACAAGAAAGTTATTACATATTTTGGCAAGACAGGAAAACCGCGACAGAAAACACAGTAGATACATCAATCAACACAGAACGGGAGTTGTTAGTCTATACACACTGAGATACATGCTTTGGAGGAGATCAGAGCACTTATGGACATGTACGATGAAGATGAAGATGATCCTCAAATGAACAATATTTTCTTATGGCCACATTCACATTCAAATGATCTTCAAAGAATAAATGGCGCGTCAAATAGTGGCTTTATTGTGACTGTACTAAAAGTTTAGAAATGAGTAGACAACAGTTTTGCAGAATTAATTATACTGCTAGAGACATATTGCTGAAATATCATTGCCATCAACCTTCCATGTGGAGATGAGACTAAATCAATCGATAAATTGATGATGTATTATTCACCCTTCACCCTAGGAGTCATAGGTCTGCAACCAGAGCCTTCCAAGCTTGCCTATCCAAGGTCATCTTTTCCAGATCTCTCCACTCTCTCCCCATTTTCTTGCACTCCGTCTCCAACTCCCGTCTCCAGGTATTCCTTGGTCTTCCGTTACCTCTATTGCCTTGGGGGTTCCATTGAAGAGCATGTCTCGTGATGCTGTTAGGGGGTTTTCTCAGTGTCTGTCCTATCCATCACCCCCTTCTGCTCCTTATCTCTTGTTCCACATGCCGTTGTTCCGCTCTGCCCCGCAGTTCCCTGTTTGTGGTCCTGTCATACCATCGAAGATGGAGTATCCTGCGCAGGCGTTTCCTTAGTTGTTTCCATGTCTCCGCTCCATATAAAAGGACAGCCTTAACATATGGTGATAATGTAATCGAAGATGTAACATTAATATTAGCGTGACAGTGAGGATCATCTAATTTGTATTGTTGTGTGACGTAGTTAGTTTATTGACTTAACTGTAAGAGTCACAATCACACCCCCCCCACGCATATATATATATATATATGTAATCAGTATATCATTGTATATATTATAATGGCAAAACAAGTAATAATAAAGTACTGCAGTTTTACAAAATAACAAAACAATGACAAAACACAGCAACGTTCCGACCAAAGGCCTTTATCAAGCAAACGATACAACAAAGGTGACGAATTGTTGTATCGTTTGCTTGATAAAGGCCTTTTTTCGAAACGTTGCTGTGTATTGTCATTATTTTTGTATTTGGTAAAACTACAGTACTTTGTTATTACGTGTTTCGCCATTCTACATAGTTTTACTACAGTCTCCATCTATATTGATATATATTATAATACTAGTTATATGATTGTTACATTTATATGACATTAGTACCTATGTGACAATAATAGTTTTGTGACATTAGTAGCTATGTGACAATAATCGTTACTTGATATTGGTTGTTATGTGACATTAGTAGTTTTGAGACATTAGTAGTTTTGTGACATTAGCAATTATAGCACATTAATTGTTATGGGGTACTAGTTATTTTGTCACAATAGTAGTTATGTGACATTAGTAGTTATGTGACATTAGTAGTTATGTGACATTAGTAGTTTTGTGACATTAGTAGTTTTGTGACATTAGAAGTTATGTGATATTAGTAGTTATGTGACATTAGTAGTTTTGTGACATTAGTAGTTTTGTGACATTAGTAGTTATGTGACATTAGTAGGTATGTGACGTTAGTAGTTATGTAACGTTAGTAGTTATGTGACGTTAGTAGTTATGTGACGTTAGTAGTTTTGTGACAATAGTAATTATGTGACATTAGTAGTTATGTGACGTTAGCAATTATAGCACATTAATTGTTATGGGGTACTAGTTATTTTGTCACAATAGTAGTTTTGTGACATTAGTAGTTTGTACATTAGTAGTTATGTGACATTAGTAGTTAGCAGGTCCCTAGTGGTTACAGGGTGTGGCCACTTGGTGAGAATGAACTTGAATACACCAGTCGAAAGAGCGTATTAGAAGAAAATGTGATCATCAAGAAGAAAGGACAGACCAAGAAAAAGATGGATTGAAGGAGTTACAGACACCTTAAAACTTCACAATACCACAGAATATCAAGCGGCGGTACTTGCCTATCTCGGAAACCGACAATCAGTTAACCTACGACGCTTAATACCAAAAAACTGAGAAAAACAAAAGAATAAGACAGAAAGAAGATGATATTAGACAAATGACTGAATAAAATACAGTTTACTCTACAATTACATGTGTCTGTCTCATTCATGTTTCATAGTATATCATAGCGTCTCTCATTTGCTACATCTCCAGTACAATTACATGTGTCTGTTCACTACATGTTTCATAGTGTATCGTATTGTCTCTCATTTGCTACATCTCCAGTACAATTACATGTGCCTGTCTCATACATGTTTCATAGTGTATCGTATTGTCTCTCATTTGCTACATCTCCAGTACAATTACATGTGCCTGTCTCATATATGTTTCATAGTGTATCGTATTGTCTCTCATTTGCTACATCTCCAGTACAATCTCATTTGCTACATCCCAAGAATAAAAATATGAGGATGGTGAACTGTTGCACCCTCCAATAGTTACAGTCAAATATGACGCTAATTCACTACTGTATACAGTAGTATACAGAGACAGAAAGAAAATTGTGGATAGTCTGACTTCATGGCATAGTAGAGCGTCAACAACTGAATTGATATCAAACACCAAAGATAGAGATTTGTGGAGATTCATGATCGCCTACGCCAGCCAGCACAGCAGCTGATGATGATGATACAGTAGTAAATGCTGGAAAATGATCCAACAACATAATGCACTAGTTGGAGACATTTCGGAATAAATGTTTAAGAAGAATCCTGCAAATGTTCTAGCCAAATACCATAACAAATGAGGAGCTTTTGAAACGAACAGACCTTGGAGACCATCATTAAGAAATGAGAATGGAGGTGGTTTGGACATGTTTTTTGTATGTCAGTGGAGGCATTGGCTAGGGAAGCTCTCAGATGGACAGCGGATGGAAAGAGAAGGCCTGGACGTCTAAAGGAAACGTGGAGAAGAAAAGTGGAGAGAGAGTTTTAGGAGTGTAGACCCACTTGGGAGACGGTTTGTAAAAAGGCAGCCGAACGACAACAGTGGAAGTCTCTTGTGGGAGTCGTATGTGTCAATTGGGACGCGAAGAGGATACAGAGATAGATAGAAGACGCTAATTAGAAGCTTTGCTTCAAGAAACAAAAAGCAAACCAACATGTTAAATCAGCTGTAATGAGATGTCCTTTTAAAACCATAATCAATGTTGAAACGATTGTCATTCTACTAAAACATTATTGTAGCATTATGGGTCCAGGTACTTATATGACCTATTCGTCTGTGTGTTGCTTTATACCGCAAGAGGAAGAAAGAATAGGAACACTGTGACCTACAAGGTATGTCGAAAGTGACGTCTAGGTGGGGGACATATGGAAGCTAATCTAGTAAATAAAAAGCGTAGCATAATTAGGGTGTGCTGGAATAATTATAGGCTCATAACTGGTACAACGTTTAATCGCTCTTCAGCTCAGATCACATACGAATCACAAAGAGTGTTTAAACAAGGGTTCGATCTGGAGTGTTCTAATTAGAAGGTGTGACCTTTTTCGACTTTGCAGACGATTATTTGACAAGTGGTTACTTTGCTATCTTCTGAGTTTGCGTTTCTTTCTCTTGCCTTCAGGCGTAACCCTGTTTCTTTTCAAAAGATTTCTCTGCATAATGTTGTTTTCTATATAACTTGATCATTAGTTAGCTTTTCCCCAACTTGTTGGAGCATATAGACAAGTTCTTCACTTCGGTTCAGAAAAATATCATGGTCAGTAGTTCCTACTATCTTACCACCGCAACGTTAAGGCCGACTAGCTTAGATGGACAATCGGAAATTCTTGTTAAGTGGGGCTGATTTTTGGTATATGTTTGATAGAACACTGTACACCATTTGACAATTTTGCTCAATTTTTGTACGCTCATGGTTAATTATTGATGAAAAGTGTTAATAATACTCACATTTCTTAGCTTTCAACTTAATTTGTAACATAATAAACCTTGAGTTAGTATGCTGTATTGTTTTACAATGAACTAGTCTATATGATGCTCGTCCATCACGGGTGATGATGACCCACAAATTTTCATCCAAGGGAATGTAGTTGCGCTATGTTTGTATGTGTGTGCGTAGATGACTAGTGAGCTCGATACGAGCTTGAAATGTTCTTGTACAGTGTGGGCAAGGTATACTTGCACTTGAGTATTTTTTTTATTTTTATTTTTTTTCCCGATCCAGAAGCACTTGAACTTTTCAGCTCTTCGGCTCGGTGCCATGGACATCGTAACCCTTCGGTTCGGTGCCACGGACACCGTAAATCTGGGGAATCTGTGGCTTTTTCTGCCATCCCGCGGAATTGAACCCGTATACACAGAGGGATAGTCACCCGTAGTCCAACGCGCCACGAACACGCTGGGCAGACGGGCTGCACTTGTGTATATGACTAGACTATATACAACAACACTGGAATGTGAGGATCGCACAACAGTTGTGGTCTTATTTCCTAGAATGTTTTACTTGAGCTCACCAGCCGTATGTTATCGGAGGCCACGAGTGAGCAAACAAGGCAAGGTCAGTGAATTTGATTTGATTCAAGAAGTGGGAGACAAAGGGTTCAAGAAAGATTTGATTGATAGAACCATCATCATTGCATTTCGATGTGGATTATGGAATACTAGGAAATGAGACGGTTATATGACTGCGCGTATACAGAGACAAACTCACTGATACAATGTAACAACAATTGAAAGAATACTACATACTGACCTCCATGTGATCTACAAAATGCTGTTTAATTTTTTACATTGACAACAATGACTTCAATAGTAGTAGCGTTTCCCATGCGGAACATCGCTTTCGTTACAGCCATTCTGGAAAACTCTCTGTGCCTAGCAAGTTCTCTCGCCTCGTCTAACGTCATATTCAATGTTTCTTGTATGTCCTGCTGCCACCTTCGTCTTGGTCGTCCCCTGACTGATACTCCGTGAGCCATGCCTTCCATTAACGTTCTCTCCAAAGCAATTTGACATTTATCGTAGCCACAAGTTTTCATCTTCCGGGACATGTTGTTATTTGACATTTATCGTAGCCACAAGTTTTCATCTTCCGGGACATGTTGTTATTTGACATTTATCGTAGCCACAAGTTTCATCTTCGACATTTTTATTTGACATTTATCGTAGCTACAAGTTTTCATCTTCCGGGACATGTTGTTATTTGACATTTATCGTAGCCACAAGTTTTCATCTTCCGGGACATGTTGTTATTTGACATTTATCGTAGCTACAAGTTTTCATCTTCCGGGACATGTTGTTATTTGACATTTATCGTAGCTACAAGTTTTCATCTTCCGGGACATGTTGTTATTTGACATTTATCGTAGCCACAAGTTTTCATCTTCCGGGACATGTTGTTATTTGACATTTATCGTAGCTACAAGTTTTCATCTTCCGGGACATGTTGTTATTTGACATTTATCGTAGCTACAAGTTTTCATCTTCCGGGACATGTTGTTATTTGACATTTATCGTAGCCACAAGTTTTCATCTTCCGGGACATGTTGTTATTTGACATTTATCGTAGCTACAAGTTTTCATCTTCCGGGACATGTTGTTATTTGACATTTATCGTAGCTACAAGTTTTCATCTTCCGGGACATGTTGTTATTTGACATTTATCGTAGCCACAAGTTTTCATCTTCCGGGACATGTTGTTATTTGACATTTATCGTAGCCACAAGTTTTCATCTTCCGGGACATGTTGTTATTTGACATTTATCGTAGCCACAAGTTTTCATCTTCCGGGACATGTTGTTATTTGACATTTATCGTAGCTACAAGTTTACATCTTCCGGGACATGTTGTTATTTGACATTTATCGTAGCCACAAGTTTTCATCTTCCGGGACATGTTGTTATTTGACATTTATCGTAGCTACAAGTTTTCATCTTCCGGGACATGTTGTTATTTATGAGTCAATTCTCCTTGATTGACAGGTCTTGTAGGATGGCTTTGTATTGTATCTTCTATGTCCAGGATGTTCGAAGAACTTTTCTGTTACAACTTGTTTTAAAAGTATCAATTGTGTTCTTTAATATTTGTGTTATGGTCACGATTTGCATCCCTATGTTGCCAACAATGGCTATATAAACAATATTTCAAGAGAAGAAATGATATTATTTAAGAGATGGATATGAATGTCAAACACATATTATTGAATAAAATAAATGGAGAAAACAATCATTGCAGGCATTTGAATCAGATAAAATTAACAATAGAAAACCGGATCCTGAGAATCATAAATCTGTTTTCTATGCAATTCTTGAAACAATCTTGGAACATCAATATGCCAGCACGCTCCATTCCTTACTACATTCTGTTGAATTTTCTGTCCTAATTACCAAAATTTACTACGTTTTTTTGGTAGATATTCTATACTCTGATCATACACTTTAAATATTGGGTAGTTGCACTGCACGTCTCGTTGCCAGCAAATATATCAGAGTTGTATGCAGCTAGACATTGTATACAACTAGACATTGCTGAGCTTGTAAAACAGGTGGTATACTGAAATAGAATTAAGTTATTGTTAATTTTGACAAGATAACAACATTTTAAAAGTTTATTGCATATCCTTTACAGGACTTTGCGAATCAACACCAACTTTTTAACGCTGTTTATGATTTTTCTAGACAGTATTACGTTCAGTAGTTTGCCTTTGTTTTCTGAACGGGTGGTGCCATCGTCCTTTTGTAAGAATCCAAGCGAAACAATATGCAACCAAACTGTCCACAGCGTGATTCGAACTCAGAACGTCGGGGTTAATAGAAAGAGTCCCTATCCCCTGAGCCACAGACGCAACCATAACACCATTTACATACCTAATTCCTGGTTAACTTAAAGCAAGTGCACATTAGAAAATAAAACATGAAAGATGTTCTTAAAGTTAGTACCCTCATCAGGATATTTTTACATGAAAGATGTTCTTAAAGTTAGTACCTATAGGATTTTTTACATGAAAGATGTTCTTAAAGTTAGTACCCTCATCAGGATATTTTTACAGAGATCCCTGATATCATCGTAGGTGTGATCGCGTTCCTAGTTCTATCGGAGACGGACGGTAAAATGTAGGTCTAGTGTTTAATTTTAGCACGTAAAAGACCCTTTGGTAGCTCAAAATAGAGACGAGAAGGCTGGAAAGCAGCTGCTAGGGCAAAATTCATTAGTAAAAATTAAAAGTAACATTTCTACAAATATGTTCACCATCTTCAAAACTATATCCGGGACCTTCGCTGGTGCTACGGAGTTCGTGCTGTGTTGCTGAGATCTTCCTGTGTAAAAAAGAGATCGGAGTACATATATATTACTCATCGAAGTGCAGTTATGATGGTTCAATTAATAAATCAATCACAGTTAGTACCCAGTTCGTATAATGTTTAGTGCCTATTTTTATATTTTAGTTTTGTCCTGGGCATGAGGGTGTTTACGGTAATGAGAGAGCGGACAGCCTTGCATCAACAGCAACGTTTGTGGGGGAGTTGAAGATGGATAAGGGGATATTTTTCGGTCTCTTCGCGACTGTCTGTTGGATGACACTAAAATCGATGTTGAATCGATCAAACGATTTAGGCAGTTTGAAGTTACCCGTTGTACAAGTCGAACTGGATACCTGAGAGACAGAGTGAGAGGTGTGTTTAATCAGCAAGCCACGGGAACCTTCAGTATGCACACTCTTCGATATCTGTTGGGGGAGACTGAGTACCTATGTGTCTGCCCGGAGTGCAATGACGTCAATTTAGTAACCAATAACCAATACATTTTAATTGAGAATAAAGATCGATAATAAAGAACATATTTACCATTAGATTTTTTGGAGTGTTGGATCAGTTTCTGCTGATCTTCTTCTCGTAGTTTCTCTGCCAATTTTACGAAGTCTATATCACAGTTAATCCCGTTTTTTTTCATCATTGCTGTTGTCATTGTTCTTAGCTCTGTCAAGTGTTGATTAGTGTCCGCTTTTAATTTGTATAAGCCACTTTCTTTAAGAATGCATTTACTGTAGGTCTTCATAAGTGAACAAGCTGATACTCCAAGATGGGCACTGGCCATCGCTGCATTTTGGCACGAAGCAAATTTACGATCAGCTAATGCTTGCGCTCCTGTATGGGATAAGGTATTAATATACTATTTGTTAATGAATAACGATAAGGAAGGATGTGTTAGATATATAATGAAAGACACAACAACAAATGAATAATTACAAGAAAAACATTGAAAGTTTGGTTTAAGATAATAAATTAATACAATGAAAGAGAAAGAGGGACGTAGAGAAATGTGGAGAAAATAATGTAGTGATAGAGAAAAAGTAAGGGATAACATAGAGCAGAGATCGACGCAAAGAAATGTGGATTATATAAATAATTATATTTTTTCTGAGGCAGGAAACAGAATGAAGAGGCGAGAGACAGACCAATGGCAAGCACGAGTCGTTATTGATTAATGACCTGATGTCATAACACTCCAGGTATACCCATATGTGGTCAGTCTTCTCCAAGTAGATATTGAAGATATGCACGCTAATGTTTCTGGTAGTTTGCTAGTTAAACACAGTCCACATTCTTTCCTCAGGCATCTAGTGGATCTTATACTACGTATAATTCCAAACTCCTTAAATCGCGGGATAGATTCTACGTCAATTTTAGTTGTGAGGAAACATCATCTTCATCAAGTAGCGTGTCCCTTCCGGAACTTTGCTCCCATGATATCAGCCCTGAAGAGCTCTCTGTTCTGTGCAAGTTGACCGGCATCAGCAGCAGTCATTTTCAGATCTTCAATGACATCTTGCATCCATCGTCTCTTAGGTCTTGCTCTCATTCTTCTTCCAGGCACCATTTCCACCAAAATTATTGTCTTTATGCACTCATGTCATTTGATGTGTCCGATTTATGCACTCATGTCATTTGATGTATCCGATTTATGCACTCATGTCATTTGATGTGTCCGATTTATGCACTCATGTCATTTGATGTGTCCGATTTATGTACTCATGCCATTTGATGTGTCCGATTTATGCACTCATGTCATTTGATGTGTCCGATGTATGCACTCATGCCATTTGATGTGTCCGATTTATGCACTCATGTCATTTGATGTGTCCGATTTATGCACTCATATCATTTGATGTGTCCGATTTATGCACTCATGTCATTTGATGTGTCCGATTTATTTAATTTTCCTGATTTATGCTCTTTCAATAGCAACTTCATCTTTAATTCAAGCTGTTACAGAATAGAAGCGTTTTCTTTTCTCTGTTCATGATATTCTAAGTACTCTTCTGATATAAGGAGTAATGAACGTTAATATATACGCAATAATACAAATGGTGATGTTAGGAAAACCAATGAGACAAAATAACGTTACAATTAAAACCAATTTTATAAATAAAATTATTCAGCTCAAATGTGAAATCTATGTTGCTGTATAAACTCAGGGAAAGTGGCGAGTCATCAAGTTAAATACAAATGTAAATCTATGTTGTGTATAGCTCAGGAACATGGCTAGTTTCATCAAGTTAAATAAAATGTAGAAATCTATGTTGCTGTATAGCTCAGGAACGTGGCCAGTCATCAAGTTAAATACAAATAAGATTCAGACCTTTGTCAGCGCATGTCTTCGACGGATTCTCAGATTGAGATGGTAGTATAGAGTTACAAACTCAGACCTGTAGATAAGAACCGGACAGGAACTCAGGATGACCCAGATCAAGACGAGACAATGGCGATGTGTCAGTCATACCCTACGGAAGACACAGTCGAGTGTCACTAGACAAGCACTTTAGTGGAATCCGCAAGAAAACGAAAAAGAGGACGCCCTAAACAAACCTGGAGACGAAGTCTTCTTCAGGAACTGAAGAATACTGAACTGTCCTGAAAGACCATATAAAGGATAACCAGAGACCGAGAAGAGTGACGAACAACTGTTGAAGCCCTATGCTCCACGAGGAGCGGAGAGGAATAAGAAAGGAAGAAAGGATACAAATAACATACAAATACATACCTCCAATCAGTACTAGGATTATCATTAAGTATTTTATTGACATCATTTTCCACACGTTCCGGTCACAAAGTAAAACAAAATAATTCAACTTGTTATCCTCTCCTGTCAACTTACAATAAAATAAATAAACAACTCAAGATAATACTGATAGTGCATACAGTTACTGCTTGACTTATTTATCAACTTTATTATGTTCAAAATAAATAGGAACAAACGGATCGTGTGAATAGAAACTTAGTTTGAAGATATTCTCTGTTTGACATCTCTATTTATACAACTGTAATGATTACAAAGTTCGAACTTATTGATTAGATAACAAGAAATGAACGACCATATTTTCTGAACTTTAAAAAACTAAGTTGTATTAATTGTCTAATGAAGATAAGTGATATTGTTTAAAATGTGGGGATGTGTCAATAAGCTAAATTAGCTATTTAGAAAAACCAGTACACTGTGTAATAGTGCGGTAACAGTGCGACTACAATAGAAGAAGTTATTTTGAAAATGGGAAAGTTGTTCTACAGGATGAGTCATTAAATGAGAGAAAATATAAATTTGTCTTTCCTAGGCAGAGCATGGGGGGTTGCAGGGGTGGCAGGAGAGGTGAAGAGCTGGAGGACGTTAGTTGAAGACATGTGTTCTGTTCAAGGGTGTAGAAAAGGAGAAAGAAATATAAATTTAATTAAAATTGAAAAAAACGAAATTCTTTATTTTTTTCAGACCTTAAGTATGAAGTGCTTATCATTTCACGTTTCTAGACAATAGTGGTCAGGGTGGCAAATTCCTTTCCTCATGTGTGGAACGTCGAGTGTGAGATTGAACCCACGACCCGTTTGTACATTACAATAATCCTTCCCGAGAGCAAGTGTACCACAGTCAGTTGTGTACTTTCATCGTATACTGGTATTCCTATGTTCGAAACTCATTTTTGGAGTCGGATTTAATTTAGATCGTACGACTCTCATGCCCACACAGTTTAAATTTTGTACCAAAGCAAAAATTGAAAGAAAAAGAAGCGATTTGATGCTGAGTACATCTTCCATTGTGTTGGTGAAAGAAAAGTACAGTCCTACAGATTGGAGTAGCAAGAAGGGAACAGCATAATGAGTATATGAGTAGGCTCATCAATCAAAATCGAACTGGTACGGTCAGTCACTGGGTGTTGTTGGAGATATTGCGAAGGAGATCGGAGCACCTATGGACATGTCCGGAGTGCAATGAAGATATTCCAAACTGATACTGAAACTGAATTACAGTCCTCCGTCACCATGAACACAAACAGAGCAATATTCAACACAATCTTTTTCCCCACATTATCTCTTAAACGTTCATGGGTTTTAAGTTTTTTTCTTATTTTTGAAGGCCTGCTCTATTACTAGAAGCCACAAATACTCCATTAACTGAAAATAGGCATGTTATATATGGTTAGAAAGCTAATTGAATATACTATCAAGATATGTGGTTTTAATATCAGTGTCACGTAATATGTAATATCAGTGACCTAATTTTGGTGGTGCTAAAAATAGATTTTTCTACAAATTTCAAATAATTTACAGTCACAAAAAAGGGAAATATATGAAAAAAGTATGAAATATATCATGTAAACTATTAACACAGTCTCTTAGTACCTTCATATTTACAAAATATATCCAAACATAAAGTTGTTTGGACAATATATATGGCAGTAATTATGAAATTTGTAACTTCTAAATATTTCCATATTTTGGAGACCCCAATTAATAAATAATAAATAAATAAGAGAAAATGATGCAGATCTGGTCTAGTTATCAGCCCATAAAGAACTAACACTTATAGTCTTGAACATGACAGTAATCTGAGTCATTAGATGCCATTTTATAAGCAAATGTGTGGTTTTGACAAGAGCAAGTGAAAACACGTCTGCTGAGATTATCTAAAATGGAGGCCGATCGAACATGTTGGTGTAATAAGAGCATGCTCGTACCACTGAAGTCGAAGAAGGTTCGCCTGAATGGCTAGGGACACCGTAGAAACAGTAAGTAGGCGTTCACGAAAAAATCAATCAGATGCGCCATACCAGACTTCCTGACTAGGCATGGATTTATAGCGGGCGAACACAGAAGAAGAAGAACAACAAAAAAGCATGCTTTAATCAACAATATTAGACATCTTAAAATTAAATAATATATTTAAAAAAAATTTATTATGGTAATATCATATGTTCTACATTATAAAATATATATTATATGCATTTAAATGCATGAATAATACACAAATATAGCTAGTTCCGGAGTCATGTAGCCATCTCATTTATAAATGAGATTTTCTTAGTACCCGAACGTTACAGGGTTAAGTTACCAGTGCCAAACCTGGACACTGACAACAAATGATAGAAGAAAACTAGTCACGACAGAGATGAAGTGTCTACGCAGAATGCTGGTGTAACAAGAAGAGACCGGTTGAGAAATGAAGACATCAGGATAAAAGTTTCATCAAGAAACAACAAATTAAATGGTTCGACCACGTAAGCAGATTACCAACAGACAGTGCACCTCAAAGAGCAATGCTGCTCCGGTACAATGGGTTCAGAGCAAAAGTCCGGCCACGCAAAAGATGGACCTCAGAGATAACAGAGGCGACGAAAGAGATTATCTACGAAGCGCATACAAGGGCCCGTTTTAGAAATCTCTTCTGACCTGACGATGTGAGGCAAACAGGATTCGAGAAAGAAAGAAACGCATGTTCATAATTAAAAAAAACTGGCTTATGCTAAAAATATAATAGTGAAAAGTGAAGTATTTTGGAGACGCTGGAAGGACACGAAGAGCAGGAGAGTAATGAAAGGAAGCATCCAAGCAAAGAGGAAAAGAAAGTAACAGAGAAGGTGGATTTAGAATGTAATATATCGTATGACCTGAATATGATGGCGAAAAGGCGGAACACTTAATCTATGAAAATGATACAGTGTAGAGTACAACTAAGTTCGCAAAGTTCATCTCACGGCAAGCTACTGGATGATGATGATAATGATGTTATCGTGCAAATCAGTTCAATACATGATAAGAGGCCACGTACATATTTTACTATTTTATTATTAAATTTGCAAATGAGCAAGCACAATCGCAAAAATAGCTACATGGGAAAAGCCATGACTACGAAAAGTTAACAACACAAGAAAAGAAAGAGTCACTGACATCATCATAAGAAAACAAGTTGATACAGAACATTGCTTGAATTTCTCTGAAAACAAAGAATGAAGTTATTCGTCCACGTATACTAATAAAAAAGTAAAAAAGTAAAGGAACCCTTTCATACCTCGTGGTATATAGGTCAATACAGTGTTAGGCCTGTATTTTTCATTGACCGTCGGCACACAATGGGTGATGTGGTCAGCATCACGCCGGCCGCCTTTACTTTCCCAGAGCATGTCTGGTACCCAGTTGAGGCTGGGTCGACCTGAGAGCCGTCGTGGTCGGGAAAATTCCACGCGCATTGCGGAAGCTGAACACAGACCACCAGCCTTGCAAAGCGAGTTCACTAACAACTACGCTACAGCGGCTCTCACGTATACTAATACTGCAACTAAACTTCACTGTATGCAGAGTTCTCTACAACAGAACATCCAAAGGAATGCGAGAGGAGGACCACGAAAAAGATGGTTAGATAGCATAGCAGAATCTTGTCAAAATGGAAAAATAACTATAACCAAAGCCACTAGATTAGCGCAAGACAAAAACAGAAAACAACGACACTGGACAAAAACATGGTAAGTGTGACAACAAAAGAAAAAGCAGGAAGAAGTAATAACATTATATGAAGCCATGTACGTGTTTAACTATTTAGTGATTAACGCAAGAAAACATAAAAAAGTTGTCAGACTGTATCTGGTTGTAAAAAGTACAACGAAATGCGAGAAATGGCCATTGTGGCAATGTAGGCAGCTTGTCTTGTATTCTGAATATCGTAGGTTTGAATCCAGACTGGTTTCACATTTCCGCTCTATATAGTAAACTAATAACAGAGGCGACGAAAGGCACTGTTTATGAAACGCACACAAAGACCAGTTCTAGAAATCTCTTCCTATCCTGACGCTGTGAGACAAAACAGGATTTGAGAAATGAAAAAGAAAGCAAAAGTAACAAGCTTATTTTCAATTTATTATATTAATTTCTTAAATATATATTAATTTTTCTTATCCGACGCTGTGAGACAAAACAGGATTGGAGAAATAATTAAAAAACCCAGCAAAAGTAGCATACTTAGTTTCATTTAATGACACATCCTATTTACCAACTTTCCCATTTCTAAAATAGATAATCTCGTTAAATGACAGATGGTCACATTTTAAACACTATCATTTATTTTCATTACGCAATGAATACAACGCTGATACTTACAGTTAAAAACAATAAAGTCGAAGATAACTTGTTATCTATTCAACAAGTTCGAACTTTATAATAACTAAAGTTGTATAAATAGAGAGATATGAAATCAAACAAAGAATAATTTTATATAACATTTCTATTCGCACAATTTATATGTCACTATCTCTTCATTTTAATTGATTAAATTTTCAGAAAACAAGTCAAACATAATATTTTTGTCACTGTCAGTATTACCTTGAGTTATATATTTATTACATTGAACGTTGACAGAAGAAGGTAGCCAGTTCCATTTTATTTGTTTACGTAGTGACTAGAAACGTGTGGAAAATGATGTCCATAAAAAACTTTATGATAACTCTAGCACTGATTGGTGGTATGTATTTTTATGATATTTCTAGTATTGTTTTTAATTGTATCACTATTTGTATCGTTAGTTTCTATTGTATTACTTATCTCATCTTATCTTAACCACAGTTGCCGTGAAGCGGAGTGGGGATAGTTAGTTTTCTATCTTGTGCCAGGTGTGTTGCGCTTGACGTTGTAAGTCCATGCTTTCGCAGGAACTCTGAGATGTTATCTATCCATCGTGTTCTTGGCCTACCTCGTGCTCTGCGCCCTGAGCGTCGATTATTGTAGGCACGTGATGGTAGTAAATGTGTTTCCATTCTCATTAAATGACCGAACCACTTGATTCTTTGCTCCTCGATGTACTGTATGCATGGTATAGTACCAACGATGCTTCTGATATTCTCGTTTCTATCTCTCCTTGTAACGTTGACAGCTTTTCGTAGACATCTCATTTCACATGTAATCTTTCTTTCTTGTGTCTTAGTCAGGGGCCATTGTATTACTAACTGTATTATAAGTTTTTATAGTATTTCTAATTCCATTATTAGTTTTTATTGTATCACTATTTCCATTATTTATTTTTATTGTATTAATGTTTGTATTATTTCCTTATAATGTCGTGTATCTTTTTTCTCTCTCGTTTGTTTTCCTGCTCTCTTTCTCTATATCTCGTTCGTTCATTGTATTTCTGTCCTTATAAAAGTGTTATTATAAATGTTTAATAAATATATATTAGTATATATATGTATATATATATATATTAGTATAAATATGTTATAATATAAATGTTTCTTCCTGTCATATTTTTATGTTTATCTCTCCACTCCATTATAGCTGTCACTGCATCTTTCTTCTCAATTTTAATTCTTATCTCGTACATCTTTTGTTTTTCACTTTACCTTAATCGAGTTCTCTGTTCTCTATTGCAATTCATTCCTCTTTTCTCTTTTTGTTTGTCTTAACGTTAACCTCGTCCCTCTCTTCTCCATTTTTCCATTGTAATTCTTACCTCTTAGCTAATTCATTTTCTCCTCATTTATCTTTTACTGCGTTTCTCTGCTCATTTGTATTTATTTTACCCCTTATCTCACTGCTCTTCTTTCTCTTAACCATTCTTTACGTGCTCGCTCTCGTTAATTCTATTTTTTACTTCTAAACTAGTTCATATTTCTTCTTCAACCTTTCTTTATATTTTTTTTCTCCACTGTTGTATACGTCATACTTCCTTGTTTACCATTATTGTTGTCTAACGTTATTGATTAGCAAATAATTTGTATTTGTGATACCCCACGCAGGACTACAAGCAGTAGATGCTCGCAGCTTTGACTCATGCCTAAACGCATTGAAGGCCAGTGCACGCTTTGGGGTATCGCCTTGTTCGCTGATGACAACCTACTCCAGATGCATTCTTAAAGAAAGTGGTTTATACAAATTAACAGCTGAATCTAATGAACATTTGACGGAGCTAAGAGAAATGGCAACAGAAATGATGAAAAAAGGCGGGATCAACTGTGATAAAGACTTTGTGAAATTAGCGGAGAAACTTCGAGAAGAAGATCAGCATAAACTGATTTCATACTCCAAGTCATCTCTAGGTAAAGATTTTCTTTATTATTTATCTGTATTCCCATTTAATTATATTAACCTGGAGCACTAGCTATCCATGTGAGATCTATCTTAATGTATGGCTCAGAAACGTGACGAGTCAACGACTTAAATACAGATAAGATTCAGACCTTTGTCAACGGATATCTTCGGCGGATTTTCAGACTGAGATGATATGATAGAGTTACAAACACAGACATATGGATAAGAACCAGACAGGAACCCATGATGACCCAGGTTAAGAGGAGAAAATGGCGATGGATCGGACATACCCTACGGAAGACACAGTCGAGTGTCTCGAGACACGCACTTGAGTGGAACCCGCAAGGAAAACGAAAAGAGTACCCCTAAACAGACCTGGAGACGAAGTCTTCTTGAGGAACTGAAGAGTGCTGAACTGTCCTGAGAGACCATAGGAGCGGAGAGGAATAAGTCCAGTAAGTCAAGACTAAGTACACGAAAATAACAGGACAACAGGTATATGAGTAGGCTCATCAATCAAATGCGAACTGGCACAGTCACTCCCTGGACGCTGTAGGAGATATTGCGAAGGAGATTGGAGCACCTATGGGCATGTCTGAATTCAATGAAGGTATTCGAAACCGAAACTGAATCTAACCATCGCCAAAGGAAAGGACACTACACAGCAAAATGGGATAAAGAACACCCAAAACACAACAAGAACGATGGATATTACCAACTGTTCAGAAGGGACCAGACAGCTATACTTCGCCTCCGGACGGGTCACAACAGAATGAGACACTACCTGTATACTAGATTCGAGATAGGCACCAACGATCTGTGTTCCTGTGGCTTAGCGAGTATGACAACAGAACATATCCTACAGAACTGCCCCAGTATCCAGAACTGAGAAGAAAGAGGTGGCACATTTACACTAGCGTCCAAGACAAACTGTATGGCGTGGCTGATAATCTGAGGAAGACGGCTGCCTTTATTAGAAAATCCGAAATCCCAATCTATTGAGAATTCAGAAGAAGAAGAAGAAACTGAATCTAACTGGTGTATTCTAAGGGTTTAAAGTCGAATAACTGACTTCATTGCACCCGTTTTTACCCGATACGGCTCGGTCCCTCTTCGCAGAAATGACACGCCACCTGCAGAGAATATTGCACAAAGCGCGAACTCCGCATATCCGGCAACAATCCTAGGGGTTTCTGGAGAAAAAAAGCACTATCGAACAGAACGACGCAATCCGTATTCGAACTCACGACCTTTTCATCTCCTGGCAACGGCTTAACCACTTAGCCACAGGGACCCCCAAAAATGTATACAACACGTAGTGTTCCCATGCAGTCACCCATCTAAGTACTAACTATAAGGGATAACATCAAAGAAATTCAATGGACACTTACCTCAATTCTTGAAGATTTGGATTATGCTGACGATTTGAAATAGGTGAAGTCCAAATAAATCAAATCTAGAATCAAAATTAGAATATTTATGTTCAATGTTAAAGCAATTTTGCTGAATTCCCTGTCTGAAACATGGAGAACTAAAACACTAACTTCAATGTTAAAGCAATTCTGCTGTATTCCCTGTCTGAAACATGGAGAACTAAAACAATAACTTCAATGTTAAAGCAATTTTGCTGTATTCCCTGTCAGAACATGGAGAGAACTAAAACAATAACTTCATTTAAAGAAATTTGCTGTATTCCCTGTCTGAAACACGGAGAACTAAAACAATAACTTCAATGTTAAAGCAATTTTGCTGTATTCCGTGTCAGAAACATAGAAAAGAACTAAAACAAAAACTAATAACTTGCAAACATATTTCTACCGTTGTCCGCAAAAGTGGAGAGGGCTGACGTTGTATGATCGTGTCATAAACGAGGAGTTTATAGAAAAGTATTAGACAGATCTCAGTAAACCAAGAGGTGAAGAGAAGACGCTGGTGCTAGATAGGACACACCATTAGAAACCCAGAAGAGACTATAACACTAACAGACTTTTCCAGAAATGAAAATAAAAAGAGGACGCCTAGAAATCCATAAAGAAAAAAATTAGAGGCAAAAATTAACAATTTATTGAAAAGCTGGACAGTTAAATGTAGAAAATGTTGATCTGTGTTGAGACCAATACCGCTAAAACCTAAAGGGCACACAGGCGAAAGAGAGAGAGAGAGAGAGAGAGAGAGAGAGAGAAAGATTTAGAGTATACTACAGCGTTTCTCAAAGTGGGCAGTACCGCACCGGTTGGCGCTGAAGCGTTTGGGGGACGGTAGTGAGCTCAGAAGAATTTGAGGGCGTTTATGCCTTAGGGGTTGGTGGTTTATTAAAGAAGAAATTAATAATAAATATTTTAAAGTAAATTACTTTCATAATTTTGCGATTTAAATCATTAAAAATTTTAGTTCTGCATTTTAATTCATCTTATGCCCGTCTTACACGATCCATTTTTTCATCAATTTTCTATTTCATACATATAATCATTTGAAAACTGACAATGTATTACAGAAACATATGTCAAAGAGAAAATGGAGCATGTGTATATGTGGGTGGGGGCGTTGACAAACTGTTATAATGTGGATGAGGGGGCGGGGCGTTACAAAGTTTATGTTGTGCAAAGTGGGCGGTGAGCGTTACAAAGTTTATGTTGTGCAAAGTGGGCGGTGAGCGTTACAAAGTTTATGTTGTGCAAAGTGGGCGGTGAGCGTTACAAAGTTTATGTTGTGCAAAGTGGGCGGTGGGCGTTACAAAGTTTATGTTGTGCAAAGTGGGCGGTGAGCGTTACAAAGTTTATGTTGTGCAAAGTGGGCGGTGGGCGTTACAAAGTTTATGTTGTGCAAAGTGGGCGGTGAGCGTTACAAAGTTTATGTTGTGCAAAGTGGGCGGTGGGCGTTACAAAGTTTATGTTGTGCAAAGTGGGCGGTGAGCGTTACAAAGTTTATGTTGTGCAAAGTGGGCGGTGGGCGTTACAAAGTTTATGTTGTGCAAAGTGGGCGGTGAGCGTTACAAAGTTTATGTTGTGCAAAGTGGGCGGTGGACGTTACAAAGTTTATGTTGTGCAAAGTGGGCGGTGGGCGTTACAAAGTTTATGTTGTGCAAAGTGGGCGGGGGCGTTACAAAGTTTATGTTGTGCAAAGTGGGCGGTGAACCGAAAAGGTTTGGGAATCTATGGTTTACTAGATATGTTTTTGTTTCTTCTTCAAAACTAACGAAAAACTTAATTCTATTTCAGTACGCCAACCAGCTTCAACAGCACAGCAATGTCTAGCAGCTTACAGTGTTGATATCTTTACCGGCAAAGATAAATGCAGTGCAACTAAAGAGTTCGCAAAGTGTGTGATCAGAGTACAAAGTAGCAACAAAATGAACTTGCCAAATTTAAATCAATTAGGACAGCAATTTCAACAGAATGGAGCAGGCTGCAATATTGATGTTCCAGCAATGGTTCAAGAATTGCGTCAGGCACAGGTTCCAGGCACAGGGTCTAGTCTTCTCTCTAGTCAATTTACCTTTTGCAGTTCTTGCATTTACGGTTTTTATCTATGTTTCTTTTCTATTAACGTTTACTTGACATTACTATTTATTTCTTTTATAACTTTCTATTATCCCTCCGTTCGTTTGTTGGAAACAGTGTCTATATATTCAATGATGTCTCTTTTATTATAAGATTGATTGTCTTGTATAGCTCACAAAGAGGTCTATACAGTTTTCTTTCCATTGTTGTTTCAATGGCGAAATATACAAAACAAGTAGGCTCTACTGTAGTGTTACATATTGCATAACCAATAACAATATACAGCACCGTCTCGACCACACGGTCTTTTTATCAAACACATAATCCACCAGACGTGAAGAAATTAACTTATTATACGGCAGTTTATCCTATGCACAACAAATAGACTCTACTGTAGTTTTACAAATTGCAAAACCAATAACAATATATAGCACCGTTTCGACCAAACGGTCTTTTTATCAAACAAATGATCAACCAGACATGAAGAAATTATCTTCCTATACGGCAGTTTATCCTTTGAATATCTGGTGTATTGTTTTTGATTTTGTACTTTGTAAAACTACATCACTTTATTTTACCTGTTTCGTCATTATTAGATAGTTTTACTACAGTCTTACCTTATATAGATAACATTGTTGTTTCACTTACACTAGTAGAATCAAGTATCTTATATTCTTTACAGTCTTGAATTATGTGCTCTGTAGTATAGTATGTTTTAGTGATAACAGGTAACATTCAGGGAAGGCATGGCACTTGATTGAGTAAAGTATAGTTACAGCAACACACAACAGAAAGCTCAACACGTGTGAAATGAAATGCTTGAGGAAGGCAGTGGGAGTTACCAGGAAAGACAGACTACGAAATGAGGATATCAGAAGCAGAGTGGGCATAACTTCATGCACCGAATACATCGAAAGACAACAAATGCAGTGGATTTGAACATTTATTGAGAATTAAATACAACCAACCACCAATAACAGCATACAATAAAAATAGATCGGGTACTAGAGCTAAGGGAAGATCAAGAAAAAGATGGTTAGACAATATCAAGACTACACTACATAAACACGGATATAACACAACAAGGGCGACTCATCTAACCCTAGAACGCAAATTAAAGCTCCCATCCCTACGCTTAACGGCAAGAGTGGACAGCCAACTACATCTTCCACATGGGAATAGACAATAGACAATGACAATAGAGTGTCTTCTCACATGTGCAGACCGATAAATTGCCTATCTTGAAATGTGCATAAAAGTGATATATGTAATCCTCTTTACTTCCACATTTTGTGAGGGTCCCAGAATGTCAGCTTTATTCATTGACGGGCCCCCTGAAATGATGACAGAGCCAGCCAGTCTGTCTACTCTCTCATTGCCAACAACACCCATGTGCCCCGGAACTAAGATTAGTGTAATTCTGCAAATTGTTGACGATTGTAGTGATTTATTTCATGGCCTGCGCATCGAACCAGCCTCCACCTTTTGAATCAAACTTAATAAAACATAATTATTTAGGGAGGGCATTAGATTAGAACATGGGTCAACGAGCACGTTCAACAAGAAAGGAAATGATCACGTTAAAGTTGCTAAATGGCATTTAAGAAACTTCTGTTAGCGAAACACATTTTAAAAAATACTGTAGTTTTACAAAGTACAAAAACAATAACAATCCACAGCAACATTTCCTTATCAAGCAAAAGATACCAGAGAAGAGAAGAATTAAATAAACATGGAAGTTGTGTTCTAGTAATAAATAAGTGATAAATAGGTTTTTGTTTGAGTATTCGTTTTTAAAACGGAAAATTATGTGAAATTAATGTTCAAGCCTTATTAATGTTTATGAAAAAACTCATAATTATACACGGAAATAAATATGTATGAAAGAATGTGTTGCCTAGCATTATTTTTCCAGAGACATGTATATCTAATTGTATTACTATTTCTGCATTGTAAATATTATGTACCATTTCTAAGTACAGGGTGGTGGTAAAGTGTTGCGATATTGAGAAATGTTAGATACGACTAAAAACTTGATCTCACCTACATTGAGATCAAAGAACTTTGGATCAACTACCCGATCGCGCTACGTAGGGTAATAACCGATCATCTTTTGACGCAAGCACCTATAATCCGTTCAACTTGTCATGTTCAGAGTTAAAAATGTGTATCTTTGTAACCATTTGATTAAATAATTTGAAAACTTGCAAGTGAACTACACATGTTCCCGACGCTACAAAATATTTTTGCCATTCGAACAGTCGTACAATCTAGAAGTTTCCTTCTTTGTGCTATATATTTAACGCATCCATTGGCATGGTTGGAGAAAACTAATGTTTTGGTTATTGGTTATTGGTTATTGGTTACTAAACTGACGTCATTGCACTCCGGGCAAACCCATAGGTGCTCAGTCTCCCCAACAGATATCGAAGAGTATGCATACTGATGGTTCCTGTGGCTCGCTGATTAAACACACCTCTCACTCTGCCTCTCAGGCATCCAGTTCGACTTGAACAAAGGGTAATTCCAAACTGCTTAAATCACTTGATGGATTCAACATCGATTTTAGTGTCCTCATCCAACAGAGAGTAAAATGTTTAATGTTACTAATGTTACTAATGTTTACAGACATTTAATACATTGATGACAAAATTAGCAACATTTATAACGAAATCCGTGGTTTTTTGAACAATTCTTGCATTTTCCGCGCACCAAATCAACTCGGGCTTGAACATGGTAATTAAATGACGTCATAAGTGCGACACGGACTTTTAGTTAAAGGCGTATATCGAAATTAGTGTGAGACTATTGGGTCATATTGATGACTTCCCAAAACAGACATTGATATAACATTTCTATTGAGTTTGAATTTACAATGCAAAAAGTGTCATTAATACTATACGCGCAGGTTGGCTGAAATCGGATGCACATGTCCTAAACGTGTAAATGTCTATGCGTTTAGGGGCCTACCAAACCAATGTGCAACGTATACACGTTCTTGGCAAAGATCAAGCATATCACAAAGAGTGATTAAAATTGATCGTAAAGAACGAACGAAAAGAAGGAGGAGAAGACTATACGCATAGAGGCACATCTCACTCTCTCTCTCTCTCTCTGGATCGTTCTTTTTCTACCATTTTTATCATTCTTATTGTGATATATAAACAGCCTTTGCCGGAACATGTTTTAGGTCACAATCTTAATTACCATTTGAAGTTCTTGTGCTTGTCCTGTGGCGACGTGTCCGATTTCAACCAGCGTTTACTTGGTTGGCTCTCCGTCAGCCTTTAACTGTCCCCAGCCAAACTGCAAGGCAGCAGGCTGCTATTTTCTTTTAAGGTAGCGATCCTTAGACGACCTACCCTCTCGGGCTGTTGAACGGCATCTGCCCAGGTTGCCGGTCTTTTTGTGGACTACTTGGTTTTCCTTCCGTCCAGTTTTGTGTGCGGTTTGCTCAACTAGCTTTTGATTGTCCCCAATCTGACTACAAGGCAGTAGTAGTTCGCTGCGAGCGGAAACGTGCACTGGATTCAACCCTCTGCTGCGCTTTCCAGTTTTCTGCACCTTTGTTACTCCGCTCACCACTACGCCTGTCACGCTCCCTCACCATTAGAGCCATGCACGTCTACCCACCGGTAGGCACACCCGTGCATCGTCGGCATGCGTGCTCGCTCATTCCTGGTGCTTGCCACAACATTTCCATCAGTTCTCACCGTGCTCACATTTACTAGCCTCTAGACCACTGTTTTCCAACGTGGGGCGTACGCCATACAGGGGGGCATTTTCATGGTTTAGGGGGCAATGGACTCGTTCGAAGTTTAACTAATGTTCATGATGTTGCAAAACCGATATACTGACTTTTGGATGTCCGTTTACAAAAACTACTGTTGCTTCAGAATCACTTTACTGAAGTTTAAAACATCTTCAATAAACGGAAAGTACTTACATCTAGGTACATTTTTATATCATTTTAACAAAGCTTTAAACGCGGGAAAGCATGTGTTATTGTGTTAAAAATGAGTCCTATTTTAAAAAAAAACTGTAATGTGTCCGTCATTTGATAATCTTGTCATGAAGGTCAAAATGAGTTTATATAGTGCAATCTTGAGTATGTAATAATATTGGACAGAGACATGCGTATCATATTTCCACCATAGAAAGCAGGTCCGAAGTTTGATTTGGCTTGGAATGTTAGGTACGATGGGAAAAGGAACCAAGAAATATCAAGGTGGTTTGACTCAAATATTAGTTATGGGCCATTAGTTTGATTACCAGAGTAATGGATACACATTGTGCAGCTGGATTATACAGGTGTCCTTAGAGTACCATTTTGTAGTTGTATAGTTAACGAAGGAGCATTTATATATATGGATTACAGTAGAATGTCATGAGATCTTGTATTCCATGTTTAGTGGCAGATTGAGAAGACGTGATTGGGACATACATTTTTAGACAAGGACAGAAGAATGTCGTTAGTCGAAGTAAAATGAGTCTTTTCCAAGAGAGTAACAGATGTGGGAAATCGCAGTCGTGAGAACAACGTTTTGAAATAGTAAAGTAATAGAATATGTATGTCATTGTCAAGTTGAGTATGTCATTGTCAAGGCACGCAAACGTTTGGAGGCAATGAGAGTCATGGCGGCTGTTAACATCGAGCAACGACTGCTTGTCATCCTGTAACAGACACTGGTCCTCTCCACCATTGAATATGCAATGGCTACCCTCACTGTCAGCAAAACGCAAATCGAAAGACTGGAGAGAATACAGAACGAAGCTATGCTCATCATCCTCTGTTGCACAAGGGATACACCCTGTGTGGCGATGAGGTTTCTCCTGGGTTTTCCGACCATGGAGTATAGACTCAAGATAGCTAGAGCACGTGCCTATCTCAAAATAAGTGCCAAAAAGGATCACCCATTGCATGAACAGCTCAGCACCAGTGGTGGAAATCGGCTAAAGCGGGCAAGTCATGGGTTGGCCGTGCCGCAGATACTGTTCAGCTGGTATGGGGCTTAATAATATTGACCATTGGGAAGAATGGATACCGATGCCTCCAATATACTGGAACACCTTTTCAACCATCATTAAATTTGACAAAGGTTGCAGAGAGGGAATTCCTGTGGCGTTGAATGCAGACGTCAAAGCCATTATCGATGAAAACTGCAATGCAGACGACGTCGTGATTTACAAGGATGGATCGGTAGTTCGTCACGAAAAGTCTGCATGTGCCTTCTCTGCAAGCTCATGTGGCAGAATGGTCAAGGAAGCCAGTGGTGCATTTAGTATGACAACAAACAGCATGACAATGGAGGTACTGGCGGTGACCAATGCACTACTCTGGCTAGAGTCACAAAACTACACTCATGCGTGCATTCTGAGTGGCTCATTGAGTATGATCCGAAAGGTGGAGGCCGGTTCGGTGCGCAGGCAATGGACTGAATCACTGCAGGAGTCAACAATTTGTAGAATTACACTTGTCTTTGTTCCGGGGCACATGGGTGTCGTTGGCAATGAGAGAGCAGACAGACTGGCTGGCTCTGCGGCTATATCAGAGGGCCAGCCCATGGACAGAGCTGACATCGTGAACGCCCTCATGAGCGTTGCCGCAGAGAAGATCTTCATCTCAACCAATCCACGTCAACTACTAGATTGCGAGAACTGGGTTTGAAGATTGGTGTGGCAAGAAAGAACGTTACAACAGGTATACGAGTCGGCTCATCAGTCAAGATAGAACTGGTACGGTCAGTCGCTGGACGCTGTTGGAGATATTGCGAAGGAGATCGGAGCACCTATGGACATGTCCGGAATGCAATGAAGATATTCCAAACTGAAACTGAAACTGAAAGTAATAGAATATTCACCCATATATATAGACTGTGGACTTTAAGAAGATGGAATAATAGAGCAGATAGAGAGCCAAATACAGAATAGCTATGAGGTAGCTAGAATAAAAATAGAGAACTATACATAGAACAGCTAAAGTACATGACTGTTAGGCCAAATATACGAGAAAAGCAGAAGAGAACCAAAGAGCTTCACGTAGAAGATATAACTATTGGAGGTTAGAATTTATTAGAGCTAATTAGAAGATTAGAACACCGCATACTTTTTCAGAAGAGCAGATTTGACCACAAAAACGTGAGTATAAATATTGTTAATGATTTTTTTTTCAAAATAGTTATTCTACAATAATTGAATTTTCTCTAACGTATATCACCCGATGTGAAATTATTTTTATATTAATGTATTCCACATTAATGTCTTTTCCGCCAACAATGCTTGATCAACGAATCAATGAAACGAGGTCGTCTTGAGGCGAATTAGAAGGCGAAACACAGTGCTCATATTAATTCAGATTTGAATTACTTTCAAACTTTAAAGTACAATTTTGAAAAAAGAGCAACATTAAAGTCTCTGTTTACTGCTCATACTGCAACTGTCAATCCTACTTTTGCGGATAGTTATCAAATTGTCTTACTCATTGCTGAATGTGGGATGATCATACTATAGGAGAGAATTTAATCAAACCATCAATATCAGCATTTCTTAAAACGGTTCTGGAAAAAGATGACAAAGAGATGAAAGCTATGCCCCTCAGTAACAATACTCTTAGCAAAACGGCAGACGAAATAGGTGAAGATATTGAAATACAACCTGTTGAAAAGCTGTAAACAAGAAAATTCTCAGTGCAAATGGATGAATCAACGTTGAGAGACAGTGTTGATAAGTAGTATTGATAACGTACATAAGTTATATTGATAATGGGGATTTTGCTGAAAAAATGTTGTTCTGTTAATCATTATAAAGCACTCCTACCTTCAAAGATATATATAATAAGCTAAAGAATTACTTAGATGTCAAAAATATACCAACAAAAAATATAACATCTTGTGCCACAGACGGTACTCCTAATATGATAGGGAAGAAAAATGGCTGCTTAAAATTGCCTGAAGATGAGAATCCAGAAATGCTTCTTGTGCATTGTGTTATTCACGGGGAAAATTTGGTAGCTAAATATATTTCTTCTGTTCTGAATGAAGTACTAAATTCAATTATAAAGTGTATCAATGCTATTAAAGCTAATGTCAAATGTGATCGTCTCTCAAAGCTATTTTGTGAAAATGCAAACCATGTGAGATTTTTACTTCACACTGAAGTAAGATGGCTCTCGAAAGGAAACTACGTGACAAGATTTATGGAACTCTTTGATACTCTTAGTGACTTTTTATGCGACAAACCTGAAATGAAGTATCTGTTAACGGTCGATAGTAAAGCATTTGTGAGTTATCTAGCCGATATCTTTGAAAACTAAATATATTAAATAACCAACTACAATAAACAAATAAAACTCTTGCTGATGCAAAAGCAACGAATTTGGTTTCATTACCTTTATTGAATTATGTCAGAAATATATTTGCCATAAACATTTTGAAGAGTTTCATTGGCTCCAGAAATGTGAAGTGACTGATACCGCTATACTGATACATGTTATTGTCGATCATCTGAAAATGCTATCCGCTGATTTAAAGAAAGATTTTTATTTGAAACAAAGTGATTGCAGTCAATGTTAGTGGGTTTGTCTGCTATTTCAAATATGCAGTATCAAAAGGAGCTCGCAGAAATGCAAAATGATGAGTCAGTTAAAACTTCATTTAATATAAAAGGGCGACGGCATTGCTTTGTGAGGAAACAGAAATCAAATATACAAATTCAAGCAAATGTGCAAGAAAACTGTTATTACCGTTTCCATCTTCATATTTAGCTGAATGTGGATTTAGTGCCATAACTGATTTGCTGTTTAAAAGAAATAAAAAAGAAATCGGCTGGATGTATGACACAACGAGGAGACTTGAGGCTGACGCTAACTAAAGTAGAATCTAACATAAAATATCTTGCATGATGCATCAATCGCAAGGATCTCACTAAGTGTAAGTAATAAAATTACTAATAATTAAAATAATATAGAAAAATATATAATTAAAATAATGCCGTACTTGAATTTCTGTTCTCTATTATATGTTTTGAAAATTTACTTACTGTGTTTCCTCAACAATTTCCTAGTGATTTCTTCCTAAATCCTATCATTTAAGTTTCTTCAGTGAACAATTCAATTTTGGAAAATAAAATTGTGTGTATATGTTTACATAGGAAAGGGGAAGGCGTACAGAATTTTGAAAGGCTTTTGTGGGGCATGGCACAAAAAGGTTGGGAAACACTGCTCTAGACTGTCCGGACACTGGGCTCAACTTGGGCCCCACCTCAGGGTTCGAATTTAACCCAATGTGGACTCACATGCAACTCATCTCGGACCCAAGTTTTGCTCCACGCGGGCCCAGGTCTCTTCTCTGGATGCACCATTCATCCCTTTATGGTTATCCGTTCAGCTTTTTCTATCGGCCGGGAGAGACGTGCATTAATAGTCCCTCTGATATTCCGCTCGTCTGTGTTGCAGACGGATCTCATCCAACGTGACTACGTCTGCATCCCTGTCCACGCCAGAGTAGCTCTCCCTCGATCCCTACCCACTTAGCCAGACTAGAACCAATGTCTGTTACGAGGGTCACCAACTGGAGGTGGGGTAGGATCTTGATTAGTGCCAGCTCACTAATCCTGGCGTGGCGTTGTCCCAATGTGCCTTTGACCCTAGGCACATATGGGTCATCTATATACAAGAACCAGAGTAAAGAACTATTTTATTGTAGTGATACCTCCCTACCACATATTTTAACACACGCACATTGTACCGAAGAAGTAGCAATTTGAAGAGAACGTCTCAAAGTAGCTCCGCCATTGCCAATCCAAAGCCTTGACGGGAAAGGTTGATGGCATTATAACATGGCAGCTAACTTTAACTGTAATGTAAATTATTGTTTTTAAAAACCAAATAATACAACTAAATCTAAATTTCTTGTTTATTTCATGACACCATTGCAAGTATCAACATTGGCCCCATGTATGAGATCGGATGATACGCCTTTCAATGAGACTTGACATCAAATGTCATATTGGTGAGTTTATTGTAAAATCTAAAATTCTGTATCAGACTCGCCAAATATGCCGTCAACATTAAAGGAAACCGTTATATTACAAAATCCAGGTTTCCTATATCAATTTCTTCCATCAGACATTTGCGTCGGTATAATTCCAAGGTTTGGTGTAAAGTTTCGCTACTGTAAAATCGATGGTTTTGCTACAATTCGCACTGGACTGTGGGCATGAGTTGTTGAACGGGCTATAGCAATGTTCGTAAAACAACAAGACTGATAATGATAAATGTTATGTTCCATATATAGATAGATGAGTCAGTGAGTATGACAGTCGAGTAGGAACACAACTAGAACAATAAGTAGGTCATCAGATATACATAATTAAATGATGTGTACCACGTAACAAACAAATCGTAAACTGTAAAACTTTGTAAATGGTAATTTCATTTCTCTTTAATTTAAATTTTCAGTTTTATAAGTTTTAGCATACATAATTTTTTGGTATAATACTAAACACTTTTATGTGCGTGGACAGTGTGGACGTTTCATAACAAGACATACAGGTGCAGGGTTGATAACTCAAATATAATAGTTAGGATGTCGTTTACCAAACGAAGTAAGGAATCTGAAAAACGAGCTGAAAATGTTTACACTCAAAATGGTATTTAGATCAGTCATGCTGTTCCACGTTACGGTGTCCATTCACTTTCTATTAGGGCATTTCACTGCAATAGAAAACATAATTATTGTAAAGGAATATATGCGACCGTTAGAAAATCAAACTAAATGAACCATTTATTTAATTATATATATATCAAGAGATCAATCACAATATGATATAAGACAGCATGCCTGGTAGTGATATATAAATATAAATAAATGTATATATATATATATCTATTGAATCATATACATCATTTATATATCTCATTTGATACATGGAAAATGTTGTTATTGTTGCCGTTCTGTTGTCTTTCTATCATATGTTTTCCTTGTCCGACCACACACTATTAATTCTCTTTCCGCAGGTCCTCTCCGTGTTTCCTTTGGCCGTATTTCTTTACCCAGAACTTATGTACTACTCAATGCCAGTGACGTGAATGTATACGAGTGTGATTGATTAAGTAAGGGCAAAATTAAATTGTCGAGATTACATAATTCCTGTAGAGATACAAATAATACAAAAATGAAAGAGCAGACATCCTTGCAAAGGCAGGAGCAAATAGTCAACAGCATGACAGACCAATAACTCTGCAGACTGCTAAACAAATAATAAGAAGTAACAAGAAGGAGGAGTGGCTGAATGAGTGGGCAATGGGCAAAACAGGCAGAGCTCTCTTTAAACACATGACCACTCCAAATCCCAAAGATGCCATAAATGACCTCACATGACAAGAACAAGTCATTATTTTCCGCCTTAGGACACACATGTGCCCCTGATTGCTCACCTACACCGCATCCAACCAAAGATTGCTCCACAATGTCAATTGTGTGACTATTCAGAAAAAAACTGTCACACACAGGACACAACATGTGCCCCTGAATGCTCACCTACACCGCATCCAACCAAAGATTGCCCCACAATGTCAACTGTGTGACTATTCAGAAGAAACTGTCACACACCATCTCTTCCAGTGCCCTGCACTCAGTGACCTACGCCACAAGTACCTACCTCCAGACCCAGATGTTGATAACTCTCTCTATGCTAACACACCACAACTCAGACATACCTGTAAATTCACTTTCACGACTACCAGTTGAAGGGCAAATACTCATTTGATGTCTGGATCGGAAAAGTAAAGTAAAAAAGTATACGAGTGTGATTGATTAAGTAAGGGCAAAATTAAATTGTCGAGATTACATAATTCCTGTAGAGATACAAATAATAAAAAAGGGTTTAAAAGCCGAAGGATTGACTTCATTGCACCGGGTTTTACCCCATACGACTCGGTCCCTCTCCGCAGAAATGGCACGCCACCTTCCAAGAGTATTGAACATAGCACGAGCTCCGTTGCTCCATCAACATTACTATGGTCTCTGGAAAAAACTGCACTCGTGAACAGAATGGCGCGGTCCGGACTCGAACCCACGACCTTCGAATCACAAGACAAAGACATACAAATTAAATGATACAAATAATATGTTATATTTCTACATAATTACTCTCCTTTTGAATGCACTTATCACACCGTTGTACTAACTTATAACAACCCTCCTTTTGAATGCACTTATCACACCGTTGTACTAACTTATAACTACTCTCTTTTTGAATGCACTTATCACACGGTTGTACTAACTTATAACTACTCTCCTTTTGAATGCACTTATCACACCGTTGTACTAACTTATAACAACCCTCCTTTTGAATGCACTTATCACACCGTTGTACTAACTTATAACAACCCTCCTTTTGAATGCACTTATCACACCGTTGTACTAACTTATAACTACTCTCTTTTTGAATGCACTTATCACACGGTTGTACTAACTTATAACTACCCTCTTTTTGAATGCACTTATCACACGGTTGTACTAACTTATAACTACTCTCCTTTTGAATGCACTTATCACACCGTTGTACTAACCAATTTTTTTTTTTTTCCGATCCAGAAGCACTTGAGCTTTTCAGCTCTTCGGCGCGGTGTCATGGACATCGTAACCATTCGGTTCGGTGCCACGAACACCGTAAATCTGGGGAAATCTGTGGCTTTTTCTGCCATCCAGCGGAATTGAACCCGCACACACAAAGGGATAGTCACCCGTAGTCCAACGCGATTCGAACACGCTGGGCAGACGGGCGTACTAACTTATAACTACCCTCCTTTTGAATGCACTTATCACACCGTTGTACTAGCTTATAACTAATAATAGCCGTCCATCGCAAGCGATGATGACAACAATCTCAGACGTGTGCTGTTGCACCTCTCTGGTGTGTGCGGAGGTGACTGTAGAGTCCAATCCTAGAACAGAATCCCCGACCACAGGTGGGGCATACATGATCAAGGTTAGACATGTGCGTGTTGTGTGCTCTGTCTTTTCGCGCTGCTCGTTTTCTCTGTGACTCAACAATACGATGATTCTCAGCTATTCGGGTTCCTCTTTGTTGTTACAGCGCCACATTTGGCGACCTTGCGCAAGGGATTCCCAGCACGTATTGTCTATATCGAAGCATTTAAGAGACACTTTAAGAGTATCTTTAAAGCGTTTTTTCTGTCCACCAGCTAAACTACTGCCCCCTTCAAGCTCGCCATACATCAACTATTTTGGGATGCGTTTATCAGGCTTCCGAGCAACGTGGCCGACCCATCTCACTTGGGCCTTCTGCAACAGGGTGTTGACGCTTGGGATCTTTGCTCTTGTGAGGACTTCGCTGTCTGGAATTTTGTCCTGCCAGTTTACTTTTAGTATTCTGCGTAGACAGCTTGTGTGGAAATGGTTTAATTTTCTTGCTTGTCTGCTATACACTGTCCATGTCTCGCTTGCGTACAGCAGCGTGGTTAGCACTATGGCCTGGTAAACTTTCAGCTTTGTGACTATGCTTATCCCCTTCCGTTCCCACACAGTGACACGTATTCTTCCGAACGCAGCACTGGCTTTGGATGTCCTATTGTTGACCTCAGAATCTATATTTGCCGATCTGGATAGGAGGCTGCCAAGATAAGCAAAGTTGTCCGTTGACTGGAGACGCTGGTGTTTAATGTTGATGACTGGATCGTAGTACTGTTCTCTAGGGCCGGGCTGGAACATGACCTCTGTTTTTTTGGTGTTAATGGTGAGACCAAACTTATCACAGGCCATTGAGAACTTGTCCATGTAAGTCTGCATTGCTTCCGCAGAGTTGGTAGCGAGGGAGCAGTCATCAGCAAACAACAGGTTTGAGATAGTTGATTCTTTTACCTTGGTGAAGGATTTTAACATCCGAAAATTGAATAGATTACCGGCTGTCCTGTATTTAATCTTTACCCCATGTTCGTCGCTTTCCCAAAAGACATCCGTGAGCATGGCAGCTAACATCATGCTGAAGAGTGTTGGAGCCAGTACACAGCCCTGTTTGACGCCGTTGGTGACATAACTTGTAACTACCCTCCTTTTGAATGCACTTATCACACCGTTGTACCTTCTTCTTTATTCCGTCAGAAAAAAAAATGTGTTTGGTTTGCCCCTTCAGCCAGGAATGCACCGCTTCTTTTATCTCGTCATCGTTCCCAAATTTTCGTCCCCTCAAAGCGTCTTTCATGTATCTAAACACATGATAATCAGAGAGGGCTAGGTCAGGACTGTACGGGGGATGCTGTAAGATCTGAAATCTCAATCTCCTGATGGTGTCAAGAGCTACAGCAGCTGTATGAGGGCGTGCATTATCATGAAGAAGAAGAACACCTCTAGACAAAAGTCCTCTGTGACGGCTCCGTAATGTTGGTTTCAGCTCATCCTCGAAAAGTGTACTGTATCTTACACTATTTACTGTTTAACCCTTTTTCTGATAATTTTCCACAAGTTGACCATTCATATCCAAGAAGTGGACTATTCATATCCTAGAAGTGGACTATTCATATCCTAGAAGTGGACTATTCATATCCCAGAAGTGGACCATTCATATCCTAGAAGTGGACTATTCATATCCTAGAAGTGGACTATTCATATCCCAGAAGTGGACCATTCATATCCTAGAAGTGGACTATTCATATCCCAGAAGTGGATTATTCATATCCCAGAAGTAGAACATTCATTTCCCAGAAGTAGACCATTCATATCCCAGAAGTGAACCATTCATATCCCAGAAGTAGACCATTCATATCCCAGAAGTGAACCATTCATATCCCAGAAGTAGACCATTCATATCCCAGAAGTGAACCATTCATATCCCAGAAGTAGACAATTCATATCCCAGAAGTGAACCATTCATATCCCAGAAGTAGACCATTCATATCCCAGAAGTAGACCATTCATATCCAAGAAGTAGACCATTCATATCCCAGAAGTGGACCATTCATATCCCAGAAGTAGACCATTCATATCCCAGAAGTGGACCATTCATATCCCAGACGTGGACAATTCATATCCCAGAAGTAGACCATTCATATTCCAGAAGTGGACCATTCATATCCCAGAAGTAGACCATTCATATCCCAGAAGTAGACCATTCATATCCCAGAAGTAGACCATTCATATCCCAGAAGTAGACCATTCATATCCCAGAAGTAGACCATTCATATACCAGAAGTAGACCATTCATATCCCAGAAGTAGACCATTCATATCCCAGAAGTGGACTATTCATATCCCAGAAGTGGACCATTCATATCCCAGAAGTGGACTATTCATATCCAAGAAGTAGACCATTCATATCCCAGAAGTAGACCATTCATATCCAAGAAGTAGACCATTCATATCCAAGAAGTAGACCATTCATATCCCAGAAGTAGACCATTCATATCCAAGAAGTAGACCATTCATATCCCAGAAGTGGACCATTCATATCCCAGAAGTAGACCATTCATATCCCAGAAGTGGACCATTCATATCCCAGACGTGGACAATTCATATCCCAGAAGTAGACCATTCATATTCCAGAAGTGGACCATTCATATCCCAGAAGTAGACCATTCATATCCCAGAAGTAGACCATTCATATCCCAGAAGTAGACCATTCATATCCCAGAAGTAGACCATTCATATCCCAGAAGTAGACCATTCATATACCAGAAGTAGACCATTCATATCCCAGAAGTAGACCATTCATATCCCAGAAGTGGACTATTCATATCCCAGAAGTGGACCATTCATATCCCAGAAGTGGACCATTCATATCCCAGAAGTGGACCATTCATATACCAGAAGTGGATCATTCATTTCCCAGAAGTGGACTATTCATATGCCAGAAGAGCGTGAACATAACCTTCCCAGAGGAGGGTTGAGACTTGAACTTTTTCTTGCTTGGAGAAAATGTGTGCCGCCACTCTAAAGACTGCCTCTTGCTTACCACCAACTGTGTACTTTCCCCTCAACAATGCATGCATCCCCATACTGTTGCATCATTCTTCTGTGCATGCATCCCCATACTGTTGCATCATTCTTCTGTGCATGCATTCCCATACTGTTGCATCATTCTTCTGTGCATGCATTCCCATAATGTTGCATCATTCTTCTGTGCATGCATTCCCATACTGTTGCATCATTCTTCTGTGCATGCATTCCCATACTGTTGCATCATTCTTCTGTGCATGCATTCCCATAATGTTGCAGCATTCTTCTTTGCATGCATCCCCATACTGTTGCATCATTATTCTGTGCATGCATTCCCATACTGTTGCATCATTCTTCTGTGCATGCATTCCCATAATGTTGCAGCATTCTTCTGTGCATGCATTCCCATAATGTTGCATCATTCTTCTGTGCATGCATTCCCATAATGTTGCATCATTCTTCTGTGCATGCATTCCCATAATGTTGCAGCATTCTTCTTTGCATGCATCCCCATACTGTTGCATCATTCTTCTGTGCATGCATTCCCATACTGTTGCATCATTCTTCTGTGCATGCATTCCCATACTGTTGCAGCATTCTTAAGTGCATGCATTCCCATACTATTGCAGCATTCTTCTGTGCATGCATTCCCATACTGTTGCATCATTCTTCTGTGCATGCATTCCCATAATGTTGCAGCATTCTTCTGTGCATGCATTCCCATACTGTTGCATCATTCTTCTGTGCATGCATTCCCATAATGTTGCAGCATTCTTCTGTGCATGCATTCCCATACTGTTGCAGAATTCTTCTGTGAATTTCACGATGTTTCACACCTTATGACAACAAAAATCGTATGATTCATCGCTGCCCCTTTACTGTGCACACAGCTAGGGGCGTCGCCATTTTGTTTCTACGTCAGTGACAATTACACAAGCTGCGCCATCTATCGGACAGTGTAAAAATCTTCTCTGATAAGGGGTCTGTCGTGTACAGAAGTTTGAAAGATATCCGATATTTAACAAGTGAAATATTGGCAGTTTGTCCTTACTTAATGAATCACCCTCGTATATACAGTAACAAGCTAACACCTGCTTAATCTATTTACGATTGCACGTCACAAGATCAACGATACAGTTAATTCCATCTTTTTGCAACAAACATGACAATGATGAAATCAACAACATGGCAGACATCATGCATAACTACTACATCAGGATATCAACATAAACTATAACAAGCTAAAGATAGTTGTACCAAAGAAGGACATGATGGTAGGAAGTGGACATTCATGACCGCTAGAGAAATCGTACACATTTTACAATCTCTACAGCATAGATTCCCAAACTTTTTCGGCACACCGCCCACTTTGCGACTGACATAAACTTTGTAACTCCCTCCCAATCTAACAGTTTGCCAACGCCCCCTCCCCTCCCCATATATATATACATGCTCTATTTTCACTTTCACATAGAAAATTGATATATATTTCTATCATACATGGTCAATTTTCAAATGATTATATACATGAAATAGAAAATTGATGAAAAAATGGATCGTGTAAGATGGGCATCAGATGAATTAAAATACAGAATTCAAATTTTTAATGATTACTCAATCGCAAAATCACGGAAAAAAATTCCTCCAAATGCTTCTGAACCCACTATCGCCCCCATGGAAGGCTGCAGCGCCCACTGGGGGAAGGTATTGCCCACTTTGGGAAACGCTGCTCTACAGTAATAAAATTAGTCATATTATTTCAGACACCTGACATGTCACAATCTGAGATAACTTCTGTTTAACATGCTAAAGAGAGTTACCATCCATGCATGTAACTGTGAAACTTGAAACATTACATCCGAATATATTTTACGAAGCTGTACAGGAAAAGAAAAGATGGTTACATCAGTCAACAGGTATACTAGCTAAGACTTATAGCAGCAAGTAGTAGATACTGCAAGACCTTATAGTAGTCAACATGACCATACTGAAGACACTGATTAATGATCATATTTGACAATCCGATAGAACTATTTTTAATTGAAGTTTATTGCCTGAATGTAAACATAAGTAGAAGACAATATTATATAATGAACAACAATTTTGTGTTATGCAGTATTAAATTTTTTGACCTAATGGTTACGATAATGTGATCTTCACAGTCACTATTTGGCTTCTCTTCTGATTCTCAATCAATTTTGTTGAACTGACATTCACTGCAGTATTTAATACATTTGTCTCAAACGTCTACAAATAGTTCACATGATGTTGTTGCTTCAACTTGTACACATGATGTTGTTGATTCAACTAGTACACATGATGTTGTTGCTTCAACTAGTACACATGATGTTGTTGATTCAACTAGTACACATGATGTTATTGCTTCAACTAGTACAAATAATGTTGTTGATTCAACTAGTACACATGATGTTGTTGCTTCAACTAGTACACATGATGTTGTTGATTCAACTAGTACACATGATGTTGTTGATTCAACTAGTACACATGATGTTATTGCTTCAACTAGTACACATGATGTTATTGCTTCAACTAGTACACATAATGTTGTTGCTTCAACTAGTACACATGATGTTGTTGCTTCAACTAGTACACATAATGTTGTTGCTTCAACTAGTACACATGATGTTGTTGCTTCAATTAGTACACACGATGTTGTTGCTTCAACTAGTACACATGATGTTGTTGATTCAACTAGTACACATGATGTTGTTGCTTCAACTAGTACACATGATGTTGTTGTTTCAACTAGTACACACGATGTTGTTGCTTCAATTAGTACACATGATGTTGTTACTTCAACTAGTACACATGATGTTGTTGCTTCAACTAGTACACATGATGTTGTTGCTACAACTAGTACACACGATGTTGTTGCTTCAGCTATTACACATGATGTTGTTGCTTCAAATAGTACACATGATGTTGTTGCTTCAACTAGTACACATAATGTTGTTGCTTCAACTTGTACACATGATGTTGTTGCCTCAACTAGTACACATGATGTTGTTGCTTCAACTAGTACACATGATGTTATTGCTTCAACTAGTACACATGATGTTGTTGCTTCAACTAGTACACATGATGTTGTTGCTTCAACTAGTAAAGTGTTATTGTATTCTCTGCCTTCAAATCTCGACTCCATGTATTTCTCTGCCTCCCCTTCTTTCGCTGTCCCTACTTATACTTCACACACATAACTACCTATAGCGTTATAGATCAGAACTTATATGGTTTGCAATATTGCAGTATATCATTATAAATAAAAATAAATATTTCAAATCTCTAGAGTCATTCGTTTTGTTTCTTGACAAAGATTTGATTATGTGAGTGATACATACACGGCAGTCATATGTCTTGTTTCTTTCTAAACATTTGATTAAGTGTGTGATACATACACGACAGTCATATGTCTTGTTTCTTTACTAAGATTTGATTAACAGTGTAATAAATACACCACGTTGAATGATGCTATATCATATATTGATCTTATTGTTACAACTTTAAAAATAAGTAAAAGTAAAAGAACCGTATTTATTCCGTTTGGTAATAAAGGTAGTACAATGTTAGGTCCGTATATTTCATTGACCGTCGGCACACGATGGCTGATGTAGTCAACATTATTTCCATGTGCTTTTCCTGGTACACAATTGAGTCTGGGTGGGTGTGAGAACCGTTATAGTGGAAAACAAGTCTATATCCACTGTGGAATTGAACCAATGTCAGTAGCTTTAGAAGCAAGCTATAACAACTACGCTGCTTCGTTATGTTACAATATCGGATTCAAACTTCGCTCTCATACCCGATATCATTTTCTCGTAGACTCCATTCTGTTCATCAATCATATTGCCTCTTATAACATGCAAAGAAGTCACATGTTATTGTTACAGTACTAAGTTGAACAGAACCATCAGAATTATTATCTTCAGTATCATCATATTTCAGTGATTGTAAGAACAATGAATTTAAAGTATCACTTCTTCACAATTGTTAATCACAATTTCCTTTAACACATAAATACACATTAGTGTTCTCTCTAATATGCCAAGATGCACATACTCGCACACAATCACACATTAATATATAGCCATGCACAATCTCGCATACCCACTTACTTTTTTTTTTAAGCAAACAGTTCTAGCATTTGGTTGAGGAGCACGACACTCATACTTTGATTCATCACAGCATTTATATCCGGATGGAGTGCATGACAACCCGGGACCTGTACATATAGTCTAAAAAGTATATATGAAAGCAAAAAAAATGCATTAAACACCACGCAACATTTACCAATTATTTCATACATAAAAGTAAATCTGCAACATACGCGTACACACATATACACATACATCTACTATATATTTCCTATAGTTCGTGCGTGTCCGTCTATTCAAGTCCTCAGTTTACATCAAACTTTCTCCAAAAGTGGCATAAGTTCTTCTGATACACAACTTAGATCAATTGAAGGGGGTCAAAGGCTCATGGCGGCAACATGTGCCAGGGTTGGCGAAGGGGCGCGCTAACCAAGACCCTGCCCTCTACCTCCTAGTGGTGACCCTGGAAACAGACTCAGGTTCCGGTCTGGCTAAGGGGACAGGGATCGGAAGAACTATAAGTGAAGGTAGTAGTGCAAGCAAGGAAAAACAATGCTGGAGCCGAAAATCCCTGAACAAGCACGCATATCCTGTCCGATGTCCGATAAAATATGCCCAAGTTCAAAAGTACGAATCAGCAGCGTACGAGCGTCCGAGTACAAAACAGCGTGCCGTGTCACTCCCAATGCACTGTAACTGTGGTACATCAGGTGACGGTGGCGCAAGGGAAGATTGCGATAAAACTCCGTACATGAGGCCAAGCGCGGACTAGGATACTGGGTAAAGTTGGCTAGCGAAAATCCAAAGCTACGTTCTAGTGCCTTACGAAACTGCCTCCCTGAGACAGCCGGGCAAGGTACGATTGTCCACGCAATTAACATCCCCGAAAATATCAGGGTGGGTGATGACCGGCGAGTGCAAAATCTAAAGTTGCGCTGATAGCGCAGAATGAAATAATGCATACATTACGATGTTCAGGGCCCAGCCCAGGGTTTCCCGGATCAAAGGAAATGACAGAGCAAATGCAAATTGCCTAGTGCCGACCCGAGTGTCCATAAAGCGTCCCAGGACTCTGTTCTCTTTGTAGGAAACCACTGCTGCCTTATAGTTTTTGTTGGGGACAATCAAAGGCTAGAGGAGTAAACCGTAAACAAAACTTGACGGTAGAGAAAACAAGCAGTCCATTAACAAAACTGGTAAAGCTGGGCAGATGACGCTCATCAGCCCGGGAGGGCAGGTCGTCTACGGGTCGCTGCCCTGAAGAAAATAGCAACCCGCTGATTTGTGGTTTGGCTGGGGACAGCGAGCTCACGGAGAGCGAAACCCAATAAACATTGGTTGAAATCGGACACACGGCAGAAGGATAAGCAACTGAGCTCCAATTGGCACTGAAAGCGGTGACGTAGCTACCAATGCTAAGGCTGCATGGTGCAAATTTTATCATGAATATGTCTAATATAGAATCTCGATATGGTGCTACGCCTGTGGAGATCCGTAGGGCAGGACGAGTGCCGGACCCCATGTCTCGAAGGGGCCCGTTTTTGCTACCGACGGTCCCCGCCCTCCAACTCGGCAAACTCAGCGAGGCCCAAGGGAAAAAGCTACTGGTTCAATACGGCAAAGTACTGGCCAGCGATGATTAAACATTGTGGAATGGAATGCCGACAGTATTCATCACAAAAAGCAGGCACTCGCAATAAGACTTGCAGAAGACGAAATTGATGTTGCGTGCATTCAAGAGACCCATCTAAATGCCCAACATAGATTTGAGATCAGAGGTTACCAAACCTTCAGACTAGACCGAGAAGGGCACAAGGGCGGAGTCCTCACCCAAGTACGGAACGGCATTCCAGCGAAGCAAACAGAAGTAACCACAGGAAGAGCCGGCGCAGCAGAGATCGCAGGCGTCCTAATTGCATATGATGAAACACAGATTCTTCTGTATAACTTATGCTGCCCAAGTGACACCTCGCTGTTACTCAATGCAATGAGTATCAATGATACAGCATGCATGGGGGTCGGTGATTTCACCAGCCACTCAGAAAGATGGGGCTACCTCGAAACGAACAGCAGAGGCGTAGAAGTGGAAGACTGTGAGATAGAGAACAACCTGTTCCTCACCAATGCCCCAGACGATCCGCCAACCTTCCACTCGAGAACGTGGCATACGACGAGCACCCCCGATTTGGCCTTCGCAACAAGTGATCTCTCCACACAAACATTACGTACGGTCACAAAACAACTCGGAGATAGTGACCATAGGCCCATCAAACTGCAAGTAGACCTAAAATTTGTACGTGCGCCCAAAATGTGGTTGCCACGTTGAACTACAAAAAAGCAAATTGGAAACAGTACAGGGCACTGACAGATGCCAATGTTGAATACATCAACATGCATGAAAAGAAACACATGCGATCCGTGGCAAGGAACTCTCAGAAGCGATCCTGAAAGCGGCACGGGAAACCATCCCTAGAGGCCCACGGAAAGATTACAAGCCATACTGGACAGCAGAGGTTCAGAATCTTGAAAACGACCTTGAATTGGCAAGGAGTGAGGCAGAACAGACACAGTCAGTAACGACCAATACTGCTTACAAGGCGGCAGCAATTAAGTACAAGCGGGAGGTCAAACGATCAGCACGACAGAGTTGAGTTGATAAGACCGAATCCCTGAACCTTGATAGGAACGGCCATAAATTGTGGAAACTAGCAAAAGCGCTAAATGACGAAAACACCAGCCGACACCCAATAGTCATTGAACAAGATAAAAAATTGTCCTCGGGAAGGGAAGCCGCAAATATTCTAATTAAAAAAATATGTCGAAGTCAGCAGAGTAAGCATTGCAGAAGAGAAAGTCGGTGACACAAAGAGAAAAGCGAGAGCCCTCCAAGGCGAGCCAAGAAAAGCGGATAGTCACCTAACGGATACATTCACCAGTAATGAGTTGGAAGAGGCATTAAGGAGCTCAAGCTCAGAAAGTCGCCCGGAAAGATGGGATTACCAATGCGATGCTTAAAAACTTGGGTAACAGAGCAAAGGTCGCTCTACTGTCTGTTCTCAACATGTCGTGGAGAACAGGCATAGTACCACAAGAATGGAAAGAAGCAATCATGGTACCCATCCTAAAACCAGGCAAAAATAAACTCGACCCAGCGAGTTACAGACCAATAAGCCTCATAAGCTGCATGGGCAAGCTTATGGAACGAATGGTGAGCACACGGTTATCTTGGCACTTGGAAAGCAAAGGGCTGCTTATGGCACAACAAGGAGGCTTTCAGAGATATAGATCCACAGAGGATCAAGTAACGTACATTGTCCAGGAAATCGAGGATGGTTTCCAAGAAAAAAAACAGACACTGGCGGTCCTGGTAGATATGGAGAAGACGTTTGACACAGTCTGGAAAGAAGGACTGAGGCTGAAACTTCTCACCCTCGGCGTAAAGGGAAGAATGTACAATTGGCTTGATAGATACTTAGAGAACAGAACAGCACGAGTTCAGGTTTAGGGGTACAGAAGCATGAAGGCCACACTAGAGCAAGGAGTCCCCCAAGGAGGAGTGCTCTCACAGACTCTCTTTCTAATCTTCGTCAATGACATTGCAACATGCCTTCCCGAGAGAGTACACTCTGCCATGTATGCCGATGACCTGGCAATATGGGCGAGAGAAGAGTCAATGCCCACAGCAGAAAATCGACTGCAAGCTACGTTAAATAACCTTGAAGTGTGGTCAGCAAAGTGGAATATGAAAATAAATCCTTCAAAGACCACTTAAACTGTGTTTTCCCAGAACAACAAGGATTACAAGATGAAGCTTAAAGTCAATGGGCAGAACCTTCCGGAAAGCAAATCCCCAACGTACCTAGGAGTCACACTCGACATAAAGCTGACTTGGTGCACCCAGATCGAAAATGCTACGGCAAAAGCGAGGCGTATGCTCACAATGATGCGTAAACTCACAGGATCCACGTGGGGAGCAAACGCCAGAATTCTCAAGACACTTTACTCTGGAAGAGTGCGACCGATCCTAGAGTACGGTATTGCAGCGTGGAGCAATGCATCTAACAAGCAATTTGCAAAAGTGAGCAATAGTCAGAACCGTGCTATGCGTATCATCACTGGAGCCATGAAGTCCACGCCCATCAAGGCGATGGAGACAATCACTGGCATCCAACCAATGACTGATCGAAGGGACAAAAAAGTATTAGTACTTGAGGAAAAACTCAAACGGCTCGAATCTCATCCAATGCATGAAAGAATGTATGAATTCGGAAAGAGGAGAATACAGAGATCTAACTTCGTTAAAATCTCTAAGGCACTGACCATCCAGTCTTTTCCAAATGCAAAGCCAAAGTAATCCAGGCAATCGACAAGTGCCCACCATGGAAAACCAAAATGCCAGTACTAAGGGAATCAATCCCAGGCATACTGAACAAAATGGAGCAAAAAAACCTGGAGAGAAAAATTGCAACAGAAGAGTACATAGAATCAGAGTACCCTGAAAATGAGTGGACGCACGTCTACACGAACGGATCGGCCAATAACGCAATAAGCGATGGTGGAGGAGGAATAGTGCTTAAAATCTCAAAGAAAGTCACGATCAAGAAAGCGATTGCCAAAGGCAAATACTCGAATAGCTACCGAGCAGAGGCAGAGGCAATAAAAGCGGCGGCCGAAATGATCTTGGAGAGAAGAAGCACTACACGCAACAAGGTCGTGATATTCACCGATGCTATATCGGTCATCACGGCACTCAAATGCGTTGGAAAACTGAGATGAATGAGCTCAAAACGTCCATCGCTGAACTAACGAGCTCACTCAAACGCACCGTCATCCAGTGGATACCGTCACACTGCAACGTTAGGGAAACGAAGCAGCCGACAAACTAGCCAAAGAAGGCGGTCGATACACAGACTGATCTTGGGATCAGTTATTAGAAGCCAGAACAACCATCGGTTCGCACTATAAAGCAAGTGGACAAAAGAACACCCTCATTACACAGACAGTGACGGATACTATGGTCTCTCTCGCAGTGAACAAGTTGCCATACTTCGCCTCCGTACCGGCCACAACAAGCTCCGAGCCCACATGTTCCATAAATTTAAAATTGGTACAACTAGCCTGTGCCCCTGCAAAATGGCAGACATGACGGCAGAACATGTCTTGCAAGACTGCCAACGGTAAGCAGGTATAAGGAAAGAGTCATGGCCACAACACACAGAGCTTCGCAAAAAGCTGTACGGAGGAACGGAGTCCTAAAAACAACAGTAAAATTCATGATAAAAATTGGTTCATCAGTCTAGGCCGGGAACGCAAAGGAAGGAGGAAAAGTCAACTATATTCAATTACGCACCGATAGTTATTGAACTGGGAAAAATGTATTTTTAAAAAGTACATATTTCTAATTACATGTTTCACTTGAAGATCATATCCATTCTTCTTTCCTTTTGCAGAAACTTCTCTCTCTGTGACGACATTGTAAAATGTATACTTCATTCTTCTTCTTCTTCCTCGATCGTTCTAGGCTTGTTTTTATCATTCTCTCTGTGATATATAAACAGCCAAACATCATAACGTAATGTACGTGCACCACCTTCAGCACCTATTGGAGCACAGTTGCTTATCCTTGGGTGGGGTGTTCGATTTCAGCCAGCTATTGTGTGCGGTAAAGCTTTTCCGCTAGCATTTGACTGTCCCCAGACAAATCCCACAAGGCAGTGGGTTGCTCTTTTCTTTCAGGGCAGCGACCCTTAGACGGCCTGCCTTCCCGGGCTTATGAACGCCATCTGCCCAGCAAAACTAGTAGTTTTAATGAACACCTTGGTTTGCCGCCCGTTCAGGTTTGTTTACGGTTTGCTCCGTTAGACTTTTATTGCTCCCAATCAACTACAAGGCAGCAGTAGTTTCCTGCGAGCGGAAACGCGCACTGGCCTTACCTCTGCTGGGCTTTCCAGTTCTTTTGCACATTTGGGTGGGACGCACACCCCTCGCTTTCCGCTCTTCTGTGCCCTGTAGTGTTCGTCTGCACCTCGATGGGGCCTACTATGGCATACTTCATTCTAACCTTGCTCAAAAGCTTATATTCAATAGTCAACATAGGCTCGCACGTGTATTGTCGGGGCCATCATGATGAACAAAGAATAGTAACACTGCGACCTACAGGGCAATTATAAAAGGCGAATGGGGAGGAGGGCTAGGGAAGCTATCCTAGTAAATAAAAAGCGTCGTAGATATCAGAAGTGCAGAGCTCTTTGTAGGCGCATAACGGTCACAATATAAATCGCTCTTGAGCTCAGATCACATACAACTCACAAAAAGTGGTTTAACAAGTAGTCGTTATGAAGCGTTCGAAGAACAAGACAAAAGGCTAAGATTGGAGAGTCTGTATTGACCTTGTGTAGATTTGCAGCAATTGTGTATTCGATTTAATGCTGCAAAAAACGACCTTTCAACAGACACAGTGGTTGCTGCAATAGTTAAGATCAATTCTGCCAGGTTGAATACGTCTTTAAAACCTGAACTGAGATAATTTTTCTCTAAAAACTGCAGTAAATCATGAACTGGCTTATTGTCGAACTCCTCCGAACATTAAAGTACCACAAGTTCATTTTTCGAATGTAAATAGTCGAACATTTCAACATAAATGTTTTGTAAACACAAAGCACTATTATTGTTAGTGCAGGTTTGCTCCCGCACGCATTCGTTATGTAAAACCACACCTTGTCCACCAATCTCTCCCCTCACTTGCTTCACACAACGTCATAGTTTGCGTTAGAATCGAGAGACCAGCACGCTTAAGGTGGAAACAACCGAGCAATGCTGGGAGAACAAGAGTCGTTACTACTAAGTAACTAACAAAATGAAATTGTGTGTCATAACTCGTCAATGGAGACTGGCAGTTTGCTCAGTCGCATCAATTCAACAATAGACAGCTAATTATATCTACTCTGTAAATATTTTCTAGTAAATAGTGTTGTAAATACTTCACAGAATAATTACTTTATTCTTTTCTCTTCTGACCTGGCATAGGTGTACGGCGCACACCTAGAACGCATAGAAACTACGTCCCTGCTGCTGACAACTGAATACATAGAAGCAACCTCTCTCTTCTCTTAATTGCATATCCTTTACAGGACTTTACGAACCAACTCCAGCTTTTTAACGCTGTTTGTGATTGTTCACACATTTGCCTGGGCTGTCACCGTTTGTGACTCAACCCTATCCCCCCTCTCCCCGTCATAGGGTTACGGCTCTCGTCCCATGTGGTGCCACCCTTGCAACGTCATATGTCTGATAGCTCTGCCCTGGTGCCTACCTCACCATTTCCGTAAATTCCCACTTTGCTGTCCGACTTCGAAGGGGCAAAATCCGAGTTTCGTCCCAAGATGCCCACATGCAACTCAACTCGGCACACAGCATGCTCATCGGCCCTAGAGAAGCGGATCAAGAGAGAGCATGCGCGGGCTCCGAATTTCGCCACAAATTCTTTTCCAAAAGCCACGTTCGTTGTTGAAGACAGTTTCACGTGCGAGTCCCATAATATTATCTATGCCATTATCTGCAAGCGGTGCAACAAGGCCTATATTGGGAAACCGGCAGGAGACCGATTCGCCCAACACTTGCGCGATATACGCCAATGCTCTGTGACCCCTGTAGCTACCCATTTCAATGATACTGGCCATTCAGGAGCTTGCGATGTCAGGTCACAGCCATCCGATCATGTTCCTCTGATGATCGTAGTCGATTTGCTCTGGAGAATCGGTTGATTTCTTTGTATGGTACCTTGCGACCACGCGGGCTCAACGTATTACATTCTTATGCTTCTTAGTACTTTCTCTTCCCATGCTTTGTAATCTATATGGGTATATGTTGCATGTATTACATTCTTATGCTTCTTAGTACTTTCTCTTCCCATGCTTTGTAATCTATATGGGTATATGTTGCATGTATTCAAGTTATATATTTACTAGATGCTTCATTGTTTCTTTTCCGTTCTATTTCTAGTTTTTATGTGTGTTTTTGTGTTACATTTATTTCGTTATTCGTTTTTATTCCAGATTTTCCTTAGATACGTTTGTATTTGGTCGTCCATTTGTGTTTCATTTTAATGTGTCACTCCTGTTTGTTCGTTTGCTTGATAAAGGCCTTGTTGGTCGAAACGTTGCTGTTTATCGTCACTGTTTCTGTATTTTGTAAAACTATAGTACTTTGTTTGTACGTGTTTCGCTATTTACCAAGTTTTACTGCAGTCTTCCCCTATTTCGATGTTCTTGACATTGGAAGTTTCCTTATTATGTAAAAGGAAATGAGTTGGTGTTGAGTCGGGTTGCGAATATTTAATCTTGAATAGTTTGTCAAATGTCATGAAGTTATTTCTGCATTCAACAAATAATAACACACTAAGGAAGAGAAAAATAAACATTGTAGAACAGAAGAAAATACAAACACAATACTTCAAGTTAATGAACTTATCTGCAGAGCACGATTATTAAATAGAAAACGACATGAACCAACAAATACAATACAATGATTTATTGGATTTATGAGGATGAAACGATAAATTATTGTAGTGATTATAAATCAACATTATTCACAAACTATAACTACATGTGAAATGAGATCTATTCGTAAAGTTTACAACACCAGAAAAGACAGTTTCCAACATCAGCATTAGAAAAAAGTTGAGACAGAACCTTGCTTAAACTGCATTTATAAACAAAGAATAAAGTTGTTTGGCCACTTAATAAGAATGCAACAAACAACACTGTATAATAATGCTTTCTACAGCTGAACCGCAGGGTCGCGAGAGGAAGGTACGAAACATATTGATAGCTGAGAAAGCAGTAGCCAGTCAGAAAGTAAAACACAACGATCCATCAAGCCCCTAGAGCAGGGCAAGACAAAAACAGAAAAGCACAACACAGGGCAACAACCCGAATGCAGTGTAATGACAACATAAGAAGGCAGATAGCTCCAGTAAACTTAGAATACTTACCCCCCAGCCAGATGAGTCACCCTTCACATTATTTGCAACCATAAGAAGCAGCATTGTACAGACAATAGTTCCAACCATGTTTCAATATTTCGTTCTGACTGCCTTCAACGTCAACTTTCAAAGAAATGAATACGTTCGAAACATATGTGAACAAAAATGAGTAATTATATTTTACTATTAAAAATAATACATTTTGTAACACAATGTTTTATATTCTTTCTCACTTCCATTTAATGAAATGTGCATGGTGTCAACAATGAAAAACTAAGCAGAAAAGTGAACATAGCGTGTTCAATATGCGATCTGAACTGAATGCAAGTAAATAATATATTTGACTAGCTGATTAACCCGGCTTCGCACGGGTGAAAGTTGTTAGTAATCCTTAATGAGGAATTGGTGACGCCGTTCCAAGAGATATCATTTTCTTCTAAATATTGTACGTTATATTTATTTATCAGTTAGGGCCTGATAGTAAACAACATTCCTTGTTTTCCCGTGAAAACACCATGTCTTGAAGTTGTTCTATTGAGTGCACAATATTGCAGAAGTCTTCTAGTAACTTGATTGTGTCAGTGTTTGGTTCTTTGCAAAGCCGCCCATCTCCTAAAGCAAGCAATTGATCAGCAAAGTGTCCAGCATTGACATCCTGCTGTAAATGGACCCTCATGTTGGTAGTTAATTTTAAATTTTGAACATGTCTCCAAAGATGGGATGATTTCAGACACACCTTGAGCTCATCAGCCATTGTTCCTCTAGGAATAATAGGAAGTGTTTGCCTGAAATCACCAGCAAGAACCACTACTGCTCCACCCATAAGTTGTCGATTGTTTCTAATATCTTGAAGAGACCTGTTGAGTGCTTCCAGTCCGTGCTTGTGAATCATAGTGCATTCATCCCAAACAATCAATTTGCATTGTTGTAAAACTGCAGCTTTGCCTGTTCATTTACTGATGTTGCAAATTGGCTCTTCGGTACGTGCTAAATCGAGTGGCAATTTAAGAGTAGAGTGGGCAGTTCGTCCTCCTTGAAGCAAAGTTGCTGCTATTCTAGAAGAAGCTATGGCAATTGCAATATGCGATTAAAAGCGAATTTTTGAAAGGAGTAAATTCATCACAAACGTCTTTCCTGTCCCTCCTGGTGCATCAATGAAGAATAGACCGCCTGTACCACCATTCACTCGGTTCATAATTATATCGTAAACTTTTTTATTGGTCATGAACTAATAGTTTCTAATTGATGGTTACGTAATTCTCTAAGTCGCCGGCGTTGTAAGCGGTTTCTTTAAGTATTTCTCTCTGCAAACGATTGATGTTGTTTCTTGCTGGATGTGGAAGCCATAATTCTTGTAAAGGTTTACCAACTATGTCAATAACTTTATCCTCTATGATGATTAAAACTTCGTTAAAAATATCTTCGTTGTAAACAATTTGCAAGTCAGGATTCTGTTCTCTTGTACGATTAAGAATATCTTCCGACATACTTTCCTTGAATGTATCCCACAAATTTTGTGGATTTGATGGATTGCATGAGGTAATAAGAATGATGAAAAGTGATCTGATCTTTTGTGGTGATTCTGATGCAACTGTTTCTGCCAACGTAGCATGCCATTGATTGTCGTCCTCCAGTAAATCAAGCTTTAGGCATGCTTCACGGAATGTTGCACAAACTTGACCCTCAACTGTCTTTAATTCAGTAAATGATATTGGACCTCTAACGGTATGAAGTAGGATGCGGAGGTAGAAACATTCGAAATTGTTTAGATGAACAGTATAAACACGTCCCAAAACATTGCTAGATTTAACTCCATCGAACCCAACAACTGTTACTCCCTGCTTTCTTCTATTAAAAGCTTTCCTTGACCTATCCCATGTGTAATATTTAGAAACTTCAAAGTAAAGTAAAGTCTTTGCAAAGTCGTCATTTTGACAAAGTTCAAAAAAAGGCAGTTAAAGTTGTTCTTGGAGGTTGCTGAACTCTTTGTTGGAAATTTTCTGTATTGAAGTAAACTCTCTGTCCGTTTTCAAGGTGGACGCTCAGTTGCATTACGGAGGAATATCTCTCATGAACGGGAAATCAATATCCGCCAAACTACTTCATTGCTGCTGATGTAGCGGCCAGCACGATAACCTTCTATTTCATCAATCAATTCTCTATCTTTTTGAATGCCAAACACAGCTTGATCAGAACCTTTGTGTATGTATTTTAACACATATTTGATCGATTTTACTGAATTGCAGCACTCAACATTAATATGTGCATCAAACATTCATGACAACATTGGACAATACGGAACAATCCATCTATTGTCGATGTTAAATTCAACTGAACTATTTGCTCTCTTAAGTTTCTTAGTTGCTTCGAATCCTCCATCAGCTAACTTTCTTCTTCGATATAGTGGATAGCCATCTTCTCCAGTTTGAGTTTCAAGCAACAGACTCTTCGGATATCGTTTGGTACATTTGTCGTCCTTCATACATGGGAATTCGGGTTGATATATCCACATGGTCCATGCACCATTTGCTCTATAACGGTTTTATGTAGTTGTGGATCTAAGTTTGGATCAGGAATCTCCGCCCTAATAATGCGATCAATATTATTTGGGTCAATCTTATTTAATAACCAAAATAATAAATGGTTATGTGGCAAACCCGGTTTCTGCCATTCTGTTGAAGACACCAACATCTAACAGGACAAAAGATCTCTCCCTTCGTTATAAGTTGCATGAATTTAATTAACTTTTGACGAAACACACGTGCAATTAGATCATGTCTATCCAAATGTGACTGTCCTGGTAGTAATTCATCTTGTATTTCTTTCCATTTTGTGTTACATGTAAACGTTATGAAGAGATCAGGTTTTCAATAATTGAGAACATAAGTAATCGAATCTTGGGTATATTCATGCATATACCGCGGACCTTCGGTAAACGTTGATGGTAAAATAACCAACCTGCCATAGTTGTTTGCCTGGCCATCTATCGCAACAGCATCCCTCAAATGAACATATTCTTATGAACGTAGTTTTGTTTGGTTCAATCGAATATAGAGCAATCTTTCGCATTCAATTTTTGCGAACATATCTACCAAAAATTGATGGAATAGTTGGCGACAACTTAAAAGGTGATTTGGAGTATCTCTGATCATGATTCGAAATGAGTAGAAATCCTTTGAAGAAACAAATTTGTTTGAAATCAATTTAGTGACTTGATCCTTTTGATTGATGCAAATGTAGTAGCCGTTTTCACCCCGAGGAAATAAAATTGGATACTGAAGGGCATCGTAAGATCTATGTGTTTCTGAACTTCGTTGCAGTTGCGTATATGAGCACATGAAATGATGACGCTATGTTTGGTAGCGGTCAACGTAGTAAATTTATACAAATGTAGGGGTCACGTTGTGATAAATTGGTTTTCAGTTATTTTAAAAACGAATATTGATTCGATTTCGAAATTCTTTCCACTGTTAATATAATTTTAGTCGCATGCATGTTTTTACCTACTTTGGTGAATTGTTGATGCAAAATGAGATCAGCTTGTTTGAACAATCAAATGACGATTGTTATGCTATGAAAGAGGTCGAGGTTTCCATAGTTTCAAAACATACGTCATCGAATCTTGTGTATATATTAATTTGTTCACTCTAAGACTTACGACAAATTGTAAACAAAAATTGGATAGGATAGCAAACTTTGGTTTTAAAATTATTTAAAAAACTAATATTGATCCGATTTCGAAAATCTTTCCACTGTTAACCTTATTTTGGTCTCGTGTGTGTTTCTGCCAACTTTGGTGATTTGTGGATGTAAAATAACGACGTCTATAGTGTAACACACACACAGACAGTTCAAAATATAGTATAAGAAGATATGAACTTTTTTTTATATATTAGGAAGTGTTACAAAACAAAGTGTTGGTGCTTTGTATAGTACTTTCTGTGAACTTCCATTATAACAATGTAATAAAAACCTATGTTAATTAATATTTGTAATTATAGGTTCATTTACTTTCAAACTTTGATATCAGTATCCTTAGATATTGTCACTGTTGTTTACCTTTAATAACCTATGTGGTTTTTAATTATGATTGACCAAGTAAACGTTGCCACGCCAGAAGAAGATTTATAGCAGCGAATCAGCAAAAGGTGAGAATGAACTCCAATACAACAGCTGCAAGAGCGCACGCCCTGAAAATGAAATCATCAAGAGGAAGGGGCAGTCAAAGAAAACGATGGGTTGATGGGGTTACACACATCTTAAAACTTCACATTACCACGACATCTCAAGCAACCGAGCATGCACTATCTCGGAAACCGATCATCAGTTAAACCTGCTACACCTAACGGCAAAAAAGCAAATATAGACAACAACAAAAAAGAATCAGCAAACTAAATAACACGTGTACAGGCAACGACTTGTAAATAAACGTTGATAAGAACGAGATAATGATAATAGTAAAGAAGAAAACAAAACAAATAGCTTCAACACAACCAATAATTAAAACAAGTGAATTCTTCTTCGAATGCTTCTTCTTCCACTTGTTAACCACTCTGTGTGATTTGTATGTGATCCGCGCCTAAGAGCGTTTATACGTTGTACCAGTTATGCGCCTACAAGTAGACCAGCACATCCAATTTCTGCGACACTTTTTATTTACTAGAGTAGCTTCACTAAGCCCATACCTTATTCGCCTCCTACGTTGTAGATCACATTGTGACTATTCTTCCACCCCTCGCCCCATCCTGAGAGCCCCATCAACACAGGGACAAATCAAGTGAATAAACAAAGTATTTTGGAAACGTAATGACGACAGCTGGAAGAATCAGTTCTAAAATACAACAACAATACAACAATACATGACAAATCATGAATAAACAAAGTATTTTGGAAATGTAATGACGACAGCTGGAAGAATCAGTTCTAAAATACAACAACAATACAACAATACATGACAAATCAAGTGAATAAACAAAGTATTTTGGAAATGTAATGACGACAGCCGGAAGAATCAGTTCTAAAATACAACAACAATACAACAATACATGACAAATCAAGTGAATAAACAAAGTATTTTGGAAATGTAATGACGACAGCTGGAAGAATCAGTTCTAAAATACAACAACAATACAACAATACATGACAAATCAAGTGAATAAACAAAGTATTTTGGAAACGTAATGACGACAGCTGGAAGAATCAGTTTCAAAATACAACAACAATACAACAATACATGACAAATCAAGTGAATAAACAAAGTATTTTGGAAACGTAATGACGACAGCTGGAAGAATCAGTTTCAAAATACAACAACAATACAACAATACATGACAAATCAAGTGAATAAACAAAGTATTTTGGAAACGTAATGACGACAGCTGGAAGAATCAGTTCTAAAATACAACAACAATACAACAATACATGACAAATCAAGTAAATAAACAAAGTATTTTGGAAACGTAATGACGACAGCTGGAAGAATCAGTTCTAAAATACAACAACAATACAACAATACATGACAAATCAAGTGAATAAACAATGTATTTTGGAAACGTAATGACGGCAGCTGGAAGAATCAGTTCTAAAATACAACAACAATACAACAATACATGACAAATCAAGTGAATAAACAAAGTATTTTGGAAATGTAATGACGACAGCTGGAAGAATCAGTTCTAAAATACAACAACAATACAACAATACATGACAAATCAAGTGAATAAACAAAGTATTTTGGAACTGTAATGACGACAGCTGGAAGAATCAGTTCTAAAATACAACAACAATACAACAATACATGACAAATCAAGTGAATAAACAAAGTATTTTGGAAACGTAATGACGGCAGCTGGAAGAATCAGTTCTAAAATACAACAACAATACAACAATACATGACAAATCAAGTGAATAAACAAAGTATTTTTGAAACGTAATGACGACAGCTGGAAGAATCAGTTTCAAAATACAACAACAATACAACAATACATGACAAATCAAGTGAATAAACAAAGTATTTTGAAACGTAATGATGACAGCTGGAAGAATCAGTTTCAAAATACAACAACAATACAACAATACATGACAAATCAAGTGAATAAACAAAGTATTTTGGAAACGTAATGACGACAGCTGGAAGAATCAGTTCTAAAATACAACAACAATACAACAATACATGACAAATCAAGTGAATAAACAAAGTATTTTGGAAACGTAATGACGGCAGCTGGAAGAATCAGTTCTAAAATACAACAACAATACAACAATACATGACAAATCAAGTGAATAAACAAAGTATTTTTGAAACGTAATGACGGCAGCTGGAAGAATCAGTTTCAAAATACAACAACAATACAACAATACATGACAAATCAAGTGAATAAACAAAGTATTTTGGAAACGTAATGACGACAGCTGGAAGAATCAGTTCCAAAATACAACAACAATACAACAATACAAGACAAATCTTCAGCAAAATGACACTGATGTTTTAATTGCAAATAACTATCTTCACACACAAACAGATAATTATACAGTACGATTTTCATTCAATGTTTGTGCTACCAACGCCAAAATATGACACTTACGGCAAATAAAAAAAGAAATATGCAATCAATAGAAATGAGATGCCTGCTTAAAATAATGAGAGTAACAAGAGTTATAAGATCAAACCGAGACTATCAAAAACATGGTAGAAACAACAATAGTGCTAGATCATTAATAAACAACATGGTGTTGGGTGAGAAGGCAGGGGTAGTACCTCATGGAAAGTGACAGCTGTATTCTGGTCATGGATAGTCATGATCTTACTTGGTCGCTATCATCTCATCTAGCTCATGTTCCCCATCATCTCATCTAGCTCATGTTCCCATCATCTCATCTAGCTCATGTTCCCCATCATCTCATCTAGCTCATGTTCCCATCATCTCATCTAGCTCATGTTCCCCATCATCTCATCTAGCTCATGTTCTCCATCATCTCATCTAGCTCATGTTCCCCATCATCTCATCTAGCTCATGTTTATCTTTTCATGCCACATCCCGGGCAACAGTCTCAGCTTTCTGGTTAAACATTATAACAAGGAGGAAGTAATCCAGCTTAACTCTCCCGTGTCCTTTTTTTCCAGAAATTTTTTTTTTTAAAACCCCCTCTTCATCGTGCAGTGAATTTCGATAACATAAGAAGTGCAAAGAATGCCAAACTAGCATATGATGTACATATCACCCATAATTATAGCGAACCTCAAAAATGTATAAACCAATTGGTTTTGTAGATATGTTTTTGCAATGTAATCTTTCCAAATAAAAAAATAAAAATTATAATTAGATCATCAATATCTCTGCTTATATAAAGTTTAGACAAAAAGTGAAAGTTCACGCTTTTCAAATAGACTCTTTTCCCTTCAAACTGGTCAATTTTAACAATTTTCCAACAATATTTATCCTCATAACGCTCTGAAATATTACTTATTGTCTACGTATAATTTATCTAACAAGTTTGTGGTTTTCATTTGTTTCTTGAAAGAATATTTTATTCTTTTTTCTGTTCGTCCATCTTTTGCATTGTTTGAGATATATGTGAACTATAACTATTCAATTAAAGATAATATATTTGCTGTACATATGACCTGCTCAGTACTTGGAATTCAACAAAGAAAATTGATAAGAAATTGGACAGCTTTGAGAATAAATGTCTCCTAAAATTACTAAAAGTAAAATAGAGTGATTTCGTTTCTAACAACACCAGTGAGAGATAGAACACACCAACAAACCGTATCAAAAATTAGAAGAAAACGAAGGTGGAAATATTTAGGTCATTTTCTTAGATCAGACGAAAAGAGACTAAATCAAGAAGTCCTAATTTTGATACCAGTTGGGAAAAGAAAACATGGAAGACTTAAGACCACTCTACAAAGAACAATCCTACAAGAAAGTAAACTATTGGGATGTAAAACCATACAAGATCTCCAATTGCTAGCAAAGAACCAGATCACATGGAGTTCTAAAACCTCTGCCCTATGTTCCCCTTTTGGCATGAAAGGAACAAATTAACTAACTAATCAGTAGCATTATGGATTTTTTCTGATCTGTTTTAAATCTACTGACTTTTTAACTCTCTATGAACATTTATATCTATGATTGCATGTTTTTTCTCTCAGTTATAAATCTATGGAGGCTTTGTTCCACGAAATGTTTAATAACGATTACTCTACATATATATATATATATATATGCTATCTTACACACTAGTGAAAGCCATGATACTTCCAAATAAAGTTACCGTTGGATTGAGTAAAACTACCCAGAAACCAACAGGTGAGAATTATTAATATATTATATTGTATTATATTATGGTATTATACAGGGTGTTCAAGATAAAAGAAGCCCGATTGACAAATCTAAGCTTGAAAATCGGGCTACTTTTATGTTGAACACCCTGTAGTATATATATGGTCTACAAGGTGTGTCCTGAGCCTAGCCCTGCACTGACATGGTTGGGATCGGCTAGTATATCTTAGGAGGCCGAAAAGTGAAATTAGTAGCCTGCTGATGACCCTAAGAACACACAAGTCAACCCCACCTCCCAGCGATGTAGACCGGGAAACTTTAACCGTGAGGTCAAAGGCTAACTGGCAATGGCTCGCCTAGGGAGATGGACTCCCCTAGGTCAGGATTTCTTTTTTTTTTTTTTTTTTTTTTTTTTTTGTGCTTGGGGAGTTATCCCGACAAAAAATCTCGGTGGAGGTCTGGTCCCCCAGACTTGTGATATCAGTGGATTTACCTTGATATCCAAGATCCAGACCCCAGCTATGGGCAATAGCCCCACTGCATTGTGGAGCCTCGGGAGAGGCAAAGGCTATGGAGGTAAACCCAAACAGAAAATCAGAGCGGAGCCCCTAAGGCGGACAGGCATCAAGTGATGTCCTACCGGCAGCTCCTGCAACCGAACTGATACCAGATGTCGTGCTTGCACTCCTCTGGATTCTATCAGCGAGGTCGAGAGGGTGTAGTTGACGCTTGGGCAACTCAGCTATTCCATAAAAATCGCCCAGGCATGCGTCACGGAGAGGTCACTTCGTGGTCGACTTTGTTGACCAAACCAACACGGAAGACAACAGTTACGGGTTATAAGTCCAGCTCAATTGGCGTAGAGTATCGGACGCCACGGGTTGTCTTCGACGGTGGAGAGATCATCACGTCTCATTGGACAGCTACCGCCCCCTCAGCCGGGCAGCCCCGACAATAAGGTGTTATCCCGCCACAGTTCACCTACTTCAATGGGTGCTTGGAGCTTAAGGTATTACATGACAAGTGGACTGTAAGTACCGCATCAAACAAAAATAATAAAATCAAGAAGGCTCCAGCCCTTCGCTTAGCAAGCTGCAACGTAAGGACAATGTGTCCTGGCCTGTCAGAAGATCTTACACAGATACACGACATACGGAAAACTGCAGTAATTAACAATGAGCTCAAACGACTTGGATTGACATCGCAGCACTACAGAAGACACGACTTCTGAAAATGGATCGCTGAGGAACAAGACTACACGTTCTACTGACAAGGTAAAGCTCAAGACGAACCAAGACTGCATGGAGTAGGATTTGCCATAAAAAAATACACTACTCCACATGGTAGAACCTCCAATAAACGGCTCAGTCCGTATTTTATCCATTAAACTCCGCACAGTAACAGGTCCGGTCCATCTCTTCAGTGTATACGCACCAACACTACACTCAAAGCCTGACGTAAAAGATAAATTTTATGAGGAGATACAATCATAAATCAGTAAAATTCCCCAAAACGAACACCTATACCTAATGGGGGACTTCAATGCCAGAATTGGAGCCTATCACAACTCTTGGCCATTGTGCCTTGGAAAACATGGTACTGGAAAAATTAATGAAAATGGACAACGGCTACTGGAGATATGCAACTACAACAACCTTTGCATCACAAATACTTTCTTTAATACCAAACCCTGCCACAAGGTGTCCTGGAAACACCCACGTTCACACAGATGGCATCAAATAGATGTAGTTATAACGAGGCGAAATGCGATAAGCAGTGTGCTCAGCACTCGTAGCTACCATAGTTCTGACTGTGACACTGACCATTCACTGATATGTAGCAAAGTTAGACTGAAAATAAAAACACTCCACCATTCGAAGAGGAAAGGTTGTCCACACATTAACACCGAAAACACCACCAAACCAGAAATGGTACAATCGTTCTGCAATACATTAGGAAGCATTCTCAAAGACACCAAAAGGAAATGCGGAAACAAAGTGTTCCTACATCCGGGATGCCATATATAATTCGACCAAAACCACATTTGGTACCCGAGATAGGCAAAACCCTGATTGGTTTGCTGCAAACATATTAAAGTTGGAGCCTGTCATAGCAGAAAAAAAACTGCCCTTTTAAACCATAAAACAATCCAAGTTCCAAGTCACTCCTTGCTCTTAGATCTGCAAGAAGTGTCGCACAAAAACAGCCAGGCGATGCGCAAACGACTACTGGCAGGAGTTATGTAGAAATATCCAGCCTCTTTGATACAGGAATCATAAGGTGTAGTAGATTGTTTATTCTCAAGTGAAAGGTAGAGTTTATTTAACAGTGAGTTAATATGTATTTGATCTACTAAGCGCAACATTTTGGAACGAGAAATGAGCGTGAACTTAGAACCTAAGAAGAACATGTTATATTTTGTGGTAGAGAGTTCAACCAAGTGAGGACAGACTGGAAGTCAGAATTCGACCAGAAGTGTTTCGTTTGGCGTAGAGCACTCATGGTCAGACCTAAGTGAACAAGAATATTGAACTAACGTGAAAAACTCGTTAACTAGATACAACTTACTGCCAGCCAATTAATCAGAGAAGAACCGCGTTGTTCACTATACGTAACTATGAACCTGAGGAAGACCAGAAATAAAGCAGCGTGAGCATACCACCCAGCGAGACGACCAGAAGTAAAACATCGTGAGTATACCACCCAGCGTGACGACCAGAAGTAAAACAACGTGAGCATATCACCCAGCGAGACGACCAAACGTAAAACAACGTGAGCATACCACCCAGCGAGACGACCAGATGACTGACCAGATGAACCGATACCAGCTGATAAAGGGACCAGACGCCTGACAAGGGAACCCGATGCCAAGAGACTATTTGAAGTAGAGGACTAGACGACCAGATGTCTGTATGACTAGATTTCCGCGGCCAAGACGAGACCAGTGAATTTCCAGAAGAATCCGAACTTACCTGAGGAAGAATGAAGTTGTGAATGCCCATAATATTCTGTATCACCGACGCCAGGTAAAGAATCATTGTGACTTAATGAACTATTTGAATTTATGTGGACTGATTTGTTTATAGTGTCATCGGTAAAGATTAACTTTATTGACAGAGTGATAGAATTGAGTGAAGTACTGATGTCCTGAAAGAACTAAATGTTAAAGAGAATTGGCTGATAAACAACATACAATACAGTAAAATTACATACTTTGGTCACATCAAGCGTCACGATGGCCTGGAAAGAACAATACTAGAGGGCAGGGTCCCAGGACGCAGAGACAGAGGCAGACCAAGAAGAAGATGGCTACAAGATATTAAAGAAACCATGAACATGACCATCGACGAAGTGGGCGAACTGGCAAGAGACAGAGTGAATTTCAGATGTGCTACAAAGAGAGCAACGTCCTATAAAGGATACGCACCTTGATGATGATGAAGGGGTGTTCATGAGGGCATTAGGAAAGCCTTCGACCCAGCTATCAAAAAGACTGCACCTCTTAAAACAAAAACACGGGAAGTTCTAATCGATCGCAAAAACAGATGGAACGCTGGGTGGAACATTATCTAGAGTTATATTCCATCCAAATATTGTAACTGACATCGCGTTTGATGCAATTAAAGCTCTTCCGACCTTGAGCACATTAGACCAGATGCCCTCAGAGACAGAAATCAGTATTGTGATTGACACCCTGGCAAACGGGAAAGCAACTGGAAAGGACGGCATCCCCCCTAAAGTAATCAAATGTGCTAAGCAAACTCTCCTGACCAGTCTGCATGAATTATTGTGTCTATGCTGGGAGGAGGGACAAGTGCCTCAGGACATGAGAGATGCAAACATCATCACCTTGTATAAAAATAAAGGTGATCGTGGTGACTGTAACAACTACCGTGGTATCTCGTTGATCAGCATCTGGGAAGGTCTTCGCACGCGTAGTACTAAAAGGTTACAAAAGCTAGCAAACCAAGTATACCATGAGTCACAATGTGGATTTAGATCCAACAGATCCACTATTGACATGTTATTCTCCTTGAGACAACTGCAGGAGAAATGTCGGAACAACGTATGTCACTGTATATTGCCTTCATAGATCTAACAAAGGCATTTGACCTAGTGAGTAGAGATGACCTCTTCAAGCTTTTGGAAAAAATCGGCTACCCTCCTACATTGCTTAAAATCATAACATCATTCCATAACAACATGAAGGGCACAGTGATGTTTGATGGGGCCTCCTCCAGCGCTTTTCCTATCAACAGCGGCGTCAAGCAGGGTGCGTACCCACACCCTTTGGGATATTGATCTCCTACTTCTCTCTCATGCTTTGAATCCGCCGATGAAGGAATATTTCTCCACACAAGATCAGATGGAAAATTGTTCAACATGGCGCGACTTAAAACAAAAGCGTCAAGCAGGGGTGCGTACCCACACTCTTTGGGATATTGATCTCCCTACTTCTCTCTCATGCTTTTGAATCCGCCGATGAAGGAATATTTCTCCACACAAGATCAGATGGAAAATTGTTCAACATGGCGCGACTTAAAACAAAAGCGTCAAGCAGGGGTGCGTACCCACACTCTTTGGGATATTGATCTCCTACTTCTCTCATGCTTGTGAATCCGCCGATGAAGGAATATTTCTCCACACAAGATCAGATGGAAAATTGTTCAACATGGCGCGACTTAAAACAAAAGGTCAAGCAGGGTGCGTACCCACACTCTTTGGGATATTGATCTCCTACTTCTCTCTCATGCTTTTGAATCCGCCGATGAAGGAATATTTCTCCACACAAGATCAGATGGAAAATTGTTCAACATGGCGCGACTTAAAACAAAAGCGTCAAGCAGGGGTGCGTACCCACACTCTTTGGGATATTGATCTCCCTACTTCTCTCTCATGCTTTTGAATCCGCCGAAGAAGGAATATTTCTCCACACAAGATCAGATAGAAAATTGTTCAACATGGCGAGACTTAAAGCAAAAGCGTCAAGCAGGGGTGCGTACTTGCACCCACACTCTTTGGATATTGATCTCCTACTTTCTCCCATGCTTTTGAATCCGCTGATGAAGGAATATTTCTCCACACAAGATCAGATAGAAAATTGTTCAACATGTCGCGACTTAAAGCAAAAGCGTCAAGCAGGGGTGCGTACTTGCACCCACACTCTTTGGGATATTGATCTCCCTACTTCTCTCTCATGCTTTTGAATCCGGCGAAGAAGGAATATTTCTCCACACAAGATCAGATAGAAAATTGTTCAACATGGCGCGACTTAAAGCAAAAGCGTCAAGCAGGGGTGCGTACTTGCACCCACACTCTTTGGGATATTGATCTCCCTACTTCTCTCTCATGCTTTTGAATCCGCTGAAGAAGGAATATTTCTCCACACAAGATCAGATAGAAAATTGTTCAACATGGCGCGACTTAAAGCAAAAGCGTCAAGCAGGGGTGCGTACCCACACTCTTTGGGATATTGATCTCCCTACTTCTCTCTCATGCTTTTGAATCCGCCGATGAAGGAATATTTCTCCACACAAGATCAGATAGAAAATTGTTCAACATGGCGCGACTTAAAACAAAAGGTCAAGCAGGGTGCGTACCCACACCTTTGGGATATTGATCTCCCTACTTCTCTCTCATGCTTTTGAATCCGCCGATGAAGGAATATTCTCCACAAGATCAGATGGAAAATTGTTCAACATGGCGCGACTTAAAACAAAAGCGTCAAGCAGGGGTGCGTACCCACACTCTTTGGGATATTGATCTCCCTACTTCTCTCTCATGCTTGTGAATCCGCCGATGAAGGAATATTTCTCCACACAAGATCAGATGGAAAATTGTTCAACATGGCGCGACTTAAAACAAAAGCGTCAAGCAGGGGTGCGTACCCACACTCTTTGGGATATTGATCTCCCTACTTCTCTCTCATGCTTTTGAATCCGCTGATGAAGGAATATTTCTCCACACAAGATCAGATGGAAAATTGTTCAACATGGCGCGACTTAAAACAAAAGCGTCAAGCAGGGGTGCGTACCCACACTCTTTGGGATATTGATCTCCCTACTTCTCTCTCATGCTTTTGAATCCGCCGAAGAAGGAATATTTCTCCACACAAGATCAGATAGAAAATTGTTCAACATGGCGAGACTTAAAGCAAAAGCGTCAAGCAGGGGTGCGTACTTGCACCCACACTCTTTTGGATATTGATCTCCCTACTTCTCTCCCATGCTTTTGAATCCGCTGATGAAGGAATATTTTCACACAAGATCAGATAGAAAATTGTTCAACATGTCGGACTTAAAGCAAAAGCGTCAAGCAGGGTGCGTACTTCACCCACACTCTTTGGGATATTGATCTCCTACTTCTCTTCATGCTTTTGAATCCGGAAGAAGGAATATTTCTCCACACAAGATCAGATAGAAAATTGTTCAACATGGCGCGACTTAAAGCAAAAGCGTCAAGCAGGGGTGCGTACTTGCACCCACACTCTTTGGGATATTGATCTCCCTACTTCTCTCATGCTTTTGAATCCGCTGAAGAAGGAATATTTCTCCACATAAGATCAGATAGAAAATTGTTCAACATGGCGCGACTTAAAGCAAAAGCGTCAAGCAGGGGTGCGTACCCACACTCTTTGGGATATTGATCTCCCTACTTCTCTCTCATGCTTTTGAATCCGCCGATGAAGGAATATTTCTCCACACAAGATCAGATAGAAAATTGTTCAACATGGCGCGACTTAAAGCAAAAGCGTCAAGCAGGGGTGCGTACCCACACTCTTTGGGATATTTTCTCCTACTTCTCTCTCATGCTTTTGAATCCGCTGAAGAAGGAATATTTCTCCACACAAGATCAGATGGAAAATTGTTCAACATGGCGCGACTTAAAGCAAAAGCGTCAAGCAGGGGTGCGTACCCACACTCTTTGGGATATTGATCTCCTACTTCTCTCATGCTTTTGAATCGCGATGAAGGAATATTTCTCACACAAGATCAGATAGAAAATTGTTCAACATGGCGCGACTTAAAGCAAAAGCGTCAAGCAGGGGTGCGTACTTGTACCCACACTCTTTGGGATATTGATCTCCCTACTTCTCTCCCATGCTTTTGAATCCGCCGAAGAAGGAATATTTCTCCACACAAGATCAGATAGAAAATTGTTCAACATGGCGTGACTTAAAACAAAAGCGTCAAGCAGGGGTGCGTACTTGCACCCACACTCTTTGGGATATTGATCTCCCTACTTCTCTCCCATGCTTGTGAATCCGCTGAAGAAGGAATATTTCTCCACACAAGATCAGATAGAAAATTGTTCAACATGGCGCGACTTAAAACAAAAGTGTCAAGCAGGGTGCGTACTTGCACCCACCTTTGGGATATTGATCTCCTACATCTCTCCCATGCTTTTGAATCCGCCGAAGAAGGAATATTTCTCCACACAAGATCAGATAGAAAATTGTTCAACATGGCGCGACTTAAAGCAAAAGCGTCAAACAGGGGTGCGTACCCACACTCTTTGGGATATTGATCTCCCTACTTCTCTCTCATGCTTTTGAATCCGCTGAAGAAGGAATATTTCTCCACACAAGATCAGATAGAAAATTGTTCAACATGGCGCGACTTAAAACAAAAGCGTCAAGCAGGGGTGCGTACCCACACTCTTTGGGATAATGATCTCCTACTTCTCTCTCATGCTTTTGAATCCGCCGATGAAGGAATATTTCTCCACACAAGATCAGATAGAAAATTGTTCAACATGGCGCGACTTAAACAAAAGCGTCAGCAGGGGTGCGTACCCACACTCTTTGGGATATTGATCTCCCTACTTCTCTCTCATGCTTTTGAATCCGCCGATGAAGGAATATTTCTCCACACAAGATCAGATGGAAAATTGTTCAACATGGCGCGACTTAAAACAAAAGCGTCAAGCAGGGGTGCGTACCCACACTCTTTGGGATATTGATCTCCCTACTTCTCTCTCATGCTTGTGAATCCGCCGATGAAGGAATATTTCTCCACACAAGATCAGATGGAAAATTGTTCAACATGGCGCGACTTAAAACAAAAGCGTCAAGCAGGGGTGCGTACCCACACTCTTTGGGATATTGATCTCCCTACTTCTCTCTCATGCTTTTGAATCCGCCGATGAAGGAATATTTCTCCACACAAGATCAGATGGAAAATTGTTCAACATGGCGCGACTTAAAACAAAAGCGTCAAGCAGGGGTGCGTACCCACACTCTTTGGGATATTGATCTCCCTACTTCTCTCTCATGCTTTTGAATCCGCCGAAGAAGGAATATTTCTCCACACAAGATCAGATAGAAAATTGTTCAACATGGCGAGACTTAAAGCAAAAGCGTCAAGCAGGGGTGCGTACTTGCACCCACACTCTTTTGGATATTGATCTCCTATTCTCTCCCATGCTTTTGAATCGCTGATGAAGGAATATTTCTCCACACAAGATCAGATAGAAAATTGTTCAACATGTCGCGACTTAAAGCAAAAGCGTCAAGCAGGGGTGCGTACTTGCACCCACACTCTTTGGGATATTGATCTCCCTACTTCTCTCTCATGCTTTTGAATCCGGCGAAGAAGGAATATTTCTCCACACAAGATCAGATAGAAAATTGTTCAACATGGCGCGACTTAAAGCAAAAGCGTCAAGCAGGGGTGCGTACTTGCACCCACACTCTTTGGGATATTGATCTCCCTACTTCTCTCTCATGCTTTTGAATCCGCTGAAGAAGGAATATTTCTCCACACAAGATCAGATAGAAAATTGTTCAACATGGCGCGACTTAAAGCAAAAGCGTCAAGCAGGGTGCGTACCACACTCTTTGGGATATTGATCTCCTACTTTCTCTCATGCTTTTGAATCCGCCGATGAAGGAATATTTCTCCACACAAGATCAGATAGAAAATTGTTCAACATGGCGCGACTTAAAGCAAAAGCGTCAAGCAGGGGTGCGTACCCACACTCTTTGGGATATTTTTCTCCCTACTTCTCTCTCATGCTTTTGAATCCGCTGAAGAAGGAATATTTCTCCACACAAGATCAGATGGAAAATTGTTCAACATGGCGCGACTTAAAGCAAAAGCGTCAAACAGGGGTGCGTACCCACACTCTTTGGGATATTGATCTCCCTACTTCTCTCTCATGCTTTTGAATCCGCCGATGAAGGAATATTTCTCCACACAAGATCAGATAGAAAATTGTTCAACATGGCGCGACTTAAAGCAAAAGCGTCAAGCAGGGGTGCGTACTTGTACCCACACTCTTTGGGATATTGATCTCCCTACTTCTCTCCCATGCTTTTGAATCCGCCGAAGAAGGAATATTTCTCCACACAAGATCAGATAGAAAATTGTTCAACATGGCGTGACTTAAAACAAAAGCGTCAAGCAGGGGTGCGTACTTGCACCCACACTCTTTGGGATATTGATCTCATTACTTCTCTCCCATGCTTGTGAATCCGCTGAAGAAGGAATATTTCTCCACACAAGATCAGATAGAAAATTGTTCAACATGGCGCGACTTAAAACAAAAGCGTCAAGCAGGGGTGCGTACTTGCACCCACACTCTTTGGGATATTGATCTCCCTACATCTCTCCCATGCTTTTGAATCCGCCGAAGAAGGAATATTTCTCCACACAAGATCAGATAGAAAATTGTTCAACATGGCGCGACTTAAAGCAAAAGCGTCAAACAGGGGTGCGTACCCACACTCTTTGGGATATTGATCTCCCTACTTCTCTCTCATGCTTTTGAATCCGCTGAAGAAGGAATATTTCTCCACACAAGATCAGATAGAAAATTGTTCAACATGGCGCGACTCAAAGCAAAAGCGTCAAGCAGGGGTGCGTACCCACACTCTTTGGGATATTGATCTCCCTACTTCTCTCCCATGCTTGTGAATCCGCTGAAGAAGGAATATTTCTCCACATAAGATCAGATAGAAAATTGTTCAACATGGCGCGACTTAAAGCAAAAGGAATATTTCTCCACACAAGATCAGATAGAAAATTGTTCAACATGGCGCGACTTAAAACAAAAGGAATATTTCTCCACACAAGATCAGATAGAAAATTGTTCAACATGGCGCGACTTAAAGCAAAAGACAGGCAAGCATGGCGAGCGGAGTAAGGGCGGCTCAAAAGAAAAGAAGAAAACAACATCACATGTGGAGGCAAGAAAAAACAACATCACATGTGGAGGCAAAAGAGAGCACAGAGAGCAGAGAGAACATACCATGCATCGACTCTCGTCTCCAGTTTTACCTGCAACAACTGTGGCAAGGATTGCCACTCTAGAATAGGCCATTACAGCCACATAAAACGTGATTCAGCACAGAACATACTACGTGACGTAACACCTATTGTCTCCTGAGACAAAGAGGCCAATGATGATTATATTATATATCTACAAAAATTAACTAGACAATCCTCTCTGACAATACTCTTTTTTTTGTCTAGCGACCATACGACAAAACCCTGAAGAGAAACACATTTATTTAATCATTGTATTCTAGGTATTGATACAGTCATTGATTCATGAGATCATTATTATTACATTTTGTTAAAGAACCATGTTTGTTTCGATCTTTGTGTTACATATTAAGATTTCAGAAGAAATGTACCAACTCTGTAGCATCGTACAATGTCACAGGAGTAATTTTTGAAAGTAGTGAAAATGTTTGTCACATTTGTCTTTAATATTCAAAACGTTCTAGATAATTTGATCAGACAGCGGTTTTACAGCATATTCAAACTGATTTTCCACAACCAAAAGTGCTTATACGTTCTTTTAACTAAGGTCTTTCGTTCGTTTCTAGTAGAAAATGACATCTGTACTTTAATCCCACCAGAACAGCGCAAGACAATTACAGAAAACCACGACACTGGGCAACAATCCGGTAACAGTGTGACGATAAAAGAAGAAGAAGAAGAAGAGGCGAGCATGTTAACTTTAAGTTACAGAGACCACTGTTTCTATTAATATGTCATTGTTTGTACAATACATTAGATGAACGTATCAAATAGAGATTTCATTGTGCACATTACAATACATTAGATGAACGTATCAAATAGAGATGTCATTGTGCACATTACAATACATTAGATGAACGTATCAAATAGAGATTTCATTGTGCACATTACAATACATTAGATGAACGTATCAAATAGAGATTTCATTGTGCACATTACAATACATTAGATGAAAGTATCAAATAGAGATTTCATTGTGCACATTACAATACATTAGATGAACGTAACAAATAGAGATTTCATTGTACACATTACAATACATTAGATGAACGTAACAAATAGAGATTTCATTGTACACATTACAATACATTAGATGAACGTATCAAATAGAGATTTCATTGTACACATTACAATACATTAGATGAACGTAACAAATAGAGATTTCATTGTACACATTACAATACATTAGATGAACGTATCAAATAGAGATTTCATTGTGCACATTACAATACATTAGATGAACGTATCAAATAGAGATTTCATTGTGCACATTACAATACATTAGATGAACGTATCAAATAGAGATTTCATTGTGCACATTACAATACATTAGATGAATGTATCAAATAGAGATTTCATTGTGCACATTACAATACATTAGATGAATGTATCAAATAGAGATTTCATTGTGCACATTATGATATAAACACAATACATACATAAGAAATTAATAACAACAATAGAACATGATTTAAGTATCCGGCCACGCAATATGTGGACCTCATGATTTAAGTATCCGGCCACGCAATATGTGGACCTCAGAGATAACAGAGGCGACGAAAGACACTATTTATGAAGCACACACAAAAACCCGTGTTAGAAAACTCTTCTTACCCTGAAGCTGCGAGGCAAATCAGGATTGGAGAAGAGAAGGAAAGACGGGGGGCACAGAGAGGCTCGCTCCATTAGTCTCCATTTTCGGCCACCTGACGCTGAAAGGCAAACATGATTAGAGAATAGAAAGATAGGTATTTTGAAAAAAAGAAAATTATCATACCACCTGTGAAATGAGATTCATGAAGAAAGCGGTAAATAAAACAAGAAGAGACTATATAAGAATATTTAGAATAACCTTTATCTTCTTCGTTGATAATCTATGGTGGAATTGTTCTATGAAATGTTTAATGTGATGATCTTGGTGTTAATCTGATGCGTTGTGCTACATAAGTGAAGTACGCAGAAGAACAGTGTTCTGTGAGTGAGGTGATTGCACATCCCAGTTGGTGGTAACCCTAGCTTTTGAAGTGTGTTGGTTTGCATCTTGAGTCGGAATTGGCCTGGTGTAGTCCTAATAACGATCGTGGATGACATTTATATGTTAATTCAGTACAATGTTTATATTTATATTCCTTTCTTTTGTTCACTTGAAATGTTGTCTATATATTCAACGTTGTCTCTTGTAATAAATTCACTAACTTTTGTAACTCACAAAGAGGTCCATGTTCTTTTGAGGTAGAGGGTCTGATAATGCAGTTTCCTGAGTGTCCATCACATGGCGAGCGCCATAACGTTTAGAATAAATAACTATTTTCATCGTGCGTTTGTACATTGAAACCTGATTGCTTTAGTATGCCTTCTTGCTGTTTGTCTCCAGCCTTACCTCTATTATTTGTCTGGAGCAGACTGTGGTCTTACTCGAAAGATAGAAAAGTTGTAATAGAAGTAGGAAATAAGACCTGAAAAAGATACCCTCATCAAGAGAGAGGAATGCGCCATTTAACTTATAGCTGGGGAGGGAGTTTGTTGCAGCCAGAGCATCTATCATTCGTCGGTGGGTTCTGCGCTTTCGCCTCATGGGGCCTCACTCTCCCATCTGCCTTTTTTTCTGGCCTTTATCGTTCAGTATGTTCAGCTTTGTTAGACCTGCCAGGAATTAGACTCCGGCGGACATAGCCAGAAGGATCATCAAGATATTCAAACCCTAGAACCACGATTTATTGATTGATTGATAGAACCATCATCATTGCACTTCGGTGAGTAACCATGTGTGTTCCGATCTCTTTCTTACACAGGAAGATCTCAATGTCAGTGCACTAACTCCGTAGAACCGGCGAGGGCCCCGAATGTAATTTTGAAGACGGTGAAGATATTTTTTGTAGGAATTTTATTTGTAATCTTTGTATTGAATTTTTCCAGGCAGTGGCTTTCCAGTTGCCATTCTCGATTTTGAACTGCCAAGGGTTGTTTTACGTGCTCAAATTGAACATGGGACCTACATGTTATCGTCCGTTTCCGATAGGATTAGGAACTCTATCTCACCTATACTGAGATTAGAGAAAGAGACCCTGGCTTCAAATGAAATCTGATGAAGAAACCAAGCAGTGTTCTAATTAATTCATCCTGTGTAAGAAAGAGATCGAAGTACACAGGGCTACTCACTGAAGTGCAATGAGCTCCTATCAATCAATCAATCATTCAAATCATTCACTAACCACAATGATTGTTTGAATAAAATATATGTAGCCACATAAGACAGTTTTATTGGAAATTTCAAATCGAAAGTTCAGAAGCTTATTGTCCCTAATATTATAATTACACGTTGTATAACTGGAACTGGATGCCTGAGAGGCAGAGATAGGAGTGTGTTTAACAAGCACAAGAACCATTAGTGGCTTACGTTTCAACATATGTGGGGAGACTGAGCACTCAAAGCCATATAAACTATCAGTATGCGTGCAGAATATGTGGATAACATTTGAAGGCTACAGCTCATGACAATGACTTGGATGTACACACCTGGACATATTTGAGTGCTGGGCAACGAAAGTGCTGACCTTCTTGCAAACAATGCCCCGTCTTAAGCTGGCAGAGGTATGGACATCGCTGATGTCATCAACGCTGTGCGCTCTCATTTATATTATAGCTAAACACGTACAAACAAAGTACTGTAGTTTTACAAAATACAGAAACAGTGGCGATAAACAGCAACGTTTCGACAAAAAGGCCTTTATCAAGCAAACGACACAACAGGAGTGACGAATTGAAGAGAACACTTACAAATGGACGATAACGGAAACAAGCAAATGTATCTAATGAACTGGGAATAAAAACGAATAACGAAATGAGTGCAACACAAAACTAGAAGTGGAAAAGAAGAGAAACAATTTACAATCAAGTAAAAATACAAATTATATATATGAAGCAAATACACATATAGATTACAAGGCATGAGATGAGAAAGTACTAAGAAGCATAGGAATATAATGCGTTGAGTCCAAGAGGCCGCAAGGTACCATATAACGAAATAAAACGGTTCTCCAGAGCAAATCGACTACGATCATCGGAGGAACATGATCGGGTGGCTGTGACCTGGACATCGCAAGCTCCTGAATGGCCAGTATCATTGAAATGGGTAGCTACAGGGTCACAGAGCATTGGGGTATATCGCGCAAGTGTTGGGCGAATCGGTCACTGAGTCTCCTGCCGGTTTCCCAATATAGGCCTTGTTGCATCGTTTGCAGATAATGGCATAGATAATATTACGGGACTCGCACGTGAAACTGTCTTCAATAACGAACGTGGCTTTTGGAAAAGACACAGTGCGGGTCTGTATTACATAAGCACACGTGTTGCAGTGCCGACGACCACACTGGATGGTGCCAAAATGACTCTGGATATTAGGCTTGAGGCGACTGTGAACCAACATATCCTTAAGGCTTTGTCCGTCTGTACGCCACCAAAGGATAGTGTTGGCAGATTGAACGTGTCTCAGGATCAGACTGAAGAATGGAGAGATGACGGAATAAGACTTTCTTCACAAGGGAACTATGAGGGTGGAAAGTTAAGACAAGTTTCACCCTGTCAGAATTGGAAGTTCTATGCTGGTTAGAGAGAGCCTCCTGGCGAGAAATTTGCTGAACGCGCCGCATAGCAGAAGCAAGCACCTTATCCGGGTATAAGCGCTTACGAAAGAAATCCAGCATCTCGTGAGCTCTATCGAGAAAATCATCGTCCTCGCTACAGAGGCGACGAAGGCGCAAGAGTTGAGAGAATGGTAAAGAGTCACGACAAGCCATTTATATGATATGGTCAAGTCTCAGACACTGGACATATTGCGCTAATCAGAAGTCAAGTTTGAAATGACAGACAGTGTCGTCTTCGTGGTGGGGAGAGATGAAATACTAATCAATTTTTCATGGATACGGTGAGCAAGTGTACTTTGGGATGGCTACTGAAGAGGATGACGGATCACGCATATGAGTTCCCAATGTGCTATGACATCGTCGAATAATATAGTATAACATCAGTATGCAAACTATCTCTTGTGGAGACTGTGCCCTAACGTCAAAGACACTATTAGTATGCATACCATTTGACATTTGTTAGGGGAGATTGAGTGCCTTACGCCACATGAACTACCATTATTCTTACCCTTTGACGTCTATAGACGAGCATTGATAACATATGGGTCTGCATGGAGTTCTATTACTTCGGTTCAGAAACCAATAACCACCAGTTATCACAAACTATCCGGTGTCTGTACATTAAATTGTAGATGCAGGAATGAAGCGTAAAATGTCCTCACTACTGAGCATGTAATAGGTCTTTAGGAAAATATGTCAACATTGGAATCATTTCATTGTGTCTACATCCGTCTTCATCAAGCAGTTCTTGTATGAACAGATTACCTTGTTACACACTAACAGTTCCTGGTTTAGATTTTATTGTCTATTGTCTATTGTCTGTTCCCAGGTGGAAGATGTAATTGGCTGTTCACTCTTGCCGTCAAGCGTAGGGATGGGAGCTTTAATTTGCGGTCTAGGGTCAGATGAGTCACCCTTGTTGTGTTGTATCCGTGTTTATGTAGTGTGCTCTTGATATTGTCTATCCATCTTTTTATTGGTCTTCCCTTAGCTCTAGTACCCGATCTATTTTTATTGTATACTGTTATTGGTGGTTGGTTGTATTTCATTCTCATTAAATGTCCAAACCACTGCATTTGTTGTCTTTCGATGTATTCGGTACATGAAGTTATGCCCACTCTGCTTTTGATTTCCTCATATCGTAGTCTGTCTTTCCTTAGATTTAATCACCGTTAATATTTCTCTTAAGTTTCCTATTGAGGATTTTTGAAGCGTAGCGGTAAGGTGCTCGTCTGTCGTTTCAAAGGTACTCGGTTCGTTTCTCGCTTAGAGCGATCGATATTTTATTTCCCGAGATACCTGTTCTCAATGTATGTAACATCAAGTTCCTAGTCATATCGAAGATGGACGACAAATCGGACTAATGTGTTAAACCTGAGCACGTAAAATATCCATTGACAGTTACAAATCGATAGGGGATATTTTGCAAAACCGCTGCCAAGGCAAAATAAAAAATAAATAGATAAATTTTAATTCCTACAGAATGTAATTCATGGTAAACAAAATTACATTGGTGAACCTCGACGGTGCTACAGAATTCGTGCCTGGCAGCAGAATTGTTATGTGTAAGAAAGAGATCGGAGCACACATGGTTATTTACAAAAGAGATAGGAGCACACATGGTTATTTACAAAAGAGATCGGAGCACACATGGTTATTTACAAAAGAGATAGGAGCACACATGGTTATTTACAAAAGAGATAGGAGCACACATGGTTATTCACAAAAGAGATCGGAGCACACATGGTTATTTACAAAAGAGATCGGAGCACACATGGTTATTTACAAAGAGATCGAGCACACATGGTTATTTACAAAAGAGATCGGAACACACATGGTTATTTACAAAAGAGATCGAAGCACACATGGTTATTTACAAAAGAGATCGGAGCACACATGGTTATTTACAAAAGAGATCGGAGCACACATGGTTATTTACAAAAGAGATCGGAGCACACATGGTTATTTACAAAAGAGATCGGAGCACACATGGTTATTTACAAAAGAGATCAGAGCACACATGGTTATTTACAAAAGAGATCGGAGCACACATGGTTATTTACAAAAGAGATAGGAGCACACATGGTTATTTACAAAAGTGCAATGATGATGGTGTCATCACATCAGACACATGTTATATTCACTTCATATTTGACATTTATGAAAGATACACATGACTCATGTCTCTGCTTATGACTCATGTCTCTGCTTATGACTCATGTCTCTGCTTATGACTCATGTCTCTGCTTATGACTCATGTCTCTGCTTATGACTCATGTCTCTGCTTATGACTCATGTCTCTGCTTATGACTCATGTCTCTGCTTATGACTCATGTCTCTGCTTATGACTCATGTCTCTGCTTATGACTCATGTCTCTGCTTATGACTCATGTCTCTGCTTATGACTCATGTCTCTGCTTATGACTCATGTCTCTGCTTATGACTCATGTCTCTGCTTATGACTCATGTCTCTGCTTATGACTCATGACATATCAATGATGGCGGTTCTATCAATCAATCAAACAGTCAATCATATATTTTAAATTAATAGATAGAAGACGCTTTCATTGGTAGATATTGTCCAAGTACTGAGCAGGTCATGTGTACCGCAAATATATTGTCTTTGTTTGAATAGTTAGAGTTTATTGATAGTTCTAAGAGAAATGAAAGAGATGGACGGCAGAAAAACGAATAAAACTTTCTTTCAAGAAACAAATTGCAACCATACATTTGTTAGAGAAATTATAATTAGATCATATATAATTTCTGTGCACTATATGCGGAGACATAACAAAATTTAATTACATATCCTTTACAGGACTTTGCGAATCAACTCCAGCTTTTTAACGCTGTTTGTGATTTTTCTATGCATTATTACGTTTAGTTGTTTGCCATTGCTTTCTGAACGGGTGGTGCCATCGTCTTTTTGTAAAAGTCCACTCGAAACATTTTGCAACCAAACTGTCTGCAGCGTGCTTCGAACTCAGAACGTCGGGGTTAATAGACCGAGTCACTATCCCCTAACCTAGTCGCTTGGAGACATACAGTAAAATATTTGTGAAAACTAAGACATTTGAAGGGAAAAGAGTAAAGAGATAAATAACTAGATGACTTGGCTTGTTTAGCTCTAAATTATCAGAGTTCAGTTACACATTCAAGTCTGTTGCTAATTTGTTTCTCATCATACCTAGAATACTAGATGATATTGACGAGATAAGAACACCGACCTGGTCAATCACGTTGTGGACAGTTTAGTTGCAAGTTGTTTCATGTTTATTTTAACCAAAAGACGATGGCATCACCCGTTCAGAAAGCAATGGTAAATTACTGAACGTAATAATGCCTAGAAAAATCACAGTGTTAAGAAGCTGGGGTTGATTCGCAAAGTCATGTAGAGGATATGTAATTAACTTATACAGTAACAGTGAGCGTCTGTAGCTTAAGCGGTGGTGAGCTCGATCACAACCCAAGCCTACCAGGCTCAAACTTCGCAGCTTGCAAGTTTGGAAGCTAATTAGTTCCCTTGTATTTTTACAAACGGTAAAAATAGACCTCACCGTTCAGGAAGCAATTGCAAACTACCGATGTGGTTCCTAGAAAATCAACGACTCGTTTACTGTTGTTGATGGCTACGTCATGTACAGGATATGCCAAGATTTTCATTACATTTTCCATACAATAACATCTAACGTTTAATTGCTACCAAGGGTAGACAAATCATGCAATGCATTGTGTGTTTCCAAACTGACATGTAATTATCTATTGAATTTGTTTGTTTGTTTTTTAAATTAAAGGATATGTGAAGTTTGTTTTTATACGACCCAAGAACGATATTGGAAGGGGAAAACAATATTGGTTATGACAATCAACTGGTGAATACTAAATGAAAATGTGGCTAGCTTTTAATGACGGTTATTAATAGATGCTGGTTTGACATTGTAACAAAATGTAGAAATGTATTGATAGTGCAACTAAAGTAAATGGTGAAGTCATAAGAGAACATGTACGTATAATGCAACTAAAGTGATTGATGAAAGTATAAGAGAACATGTACGTATAACGCAACTAAAGTGAATGATGAAAGTATAAGAACATGTACGTATAATGCAACTAAAGTGATTGATGAAATCATAAGAGAGCATGTACTTCTAATGCAACTAAAGTGATTGATGAAAGTATAAGAACATGTACGTATAATGCAACTAAAGTGATTGATGAAAGTATAAGAGAACATGTACTTATAATGCAACTAAAGTGATTGATGAAAGTATAAGAGAACATGTACTTATAATGCAACTAAAGTGATTGATGAAAGTATAAGAACATGTATTTCTAATGCAACTAAAGTGATTGATGAAAGTATAAGAACATGTATTTCTAATGCAACTAAAGTGATTGATGAAAGTATAAGAGAGCATGTACTTATAATGCAACTAAAGTGATTGATGAAAGTATAAGAGAACATGTACTTATAATGCAACTAAAGTGATTGATGAAAGTATAAGAGAACATGTACTTATAATGCAACTAAAGTGATTGATGAAAGTATAAGAACATGTATTTCTAATGCAACTAAAGTGATTGATGAAAGTATAAGAACATGTATTTCTAATGCAACTAAAGTGATTGATGAAAGTATAAGAGAGCATGTACTTATAATGCAACTAAAGTGATTGATGAAAGTATAAGAGAGCATGTACTTATAATGCAACTAAAGTGATTGATGAAAGTATAAGAGAACATGTACTTATAATGCAACTAAAGTGATTGATGAAAGTATAAGAGAACATGTACTTATAATGCAACTAAAGTGATTGATGAAAGTATAAGAGAGCATGTACTTATAATGCAACTAAAGTGATTGATGAAAGTATAAGAGAACATGTACTTATAATGCAACTAAAGTGATTGATGAAAGTATAAGAACATGAATTTCTAATGCAACTAAAGTGATTGATGAAAGTCATACGAGAACATGTACTTCTAATGCAACTAAAGTGATTGATGAAAGTATAAGAACATGTACTTCTAATGCAACTAAAGTGATTAATGAAAGTATAAGAGAACATGTACTTATAATGCAACTAAAGTGATTGATAAAATCATACGAGAACATGTACTTATAATGCAACTAGCTTTTGATGAATGAAAAACGTGGCATCTCCATTACGTGACTTGGCCATCAACCACAGTTAACGAGTCGTTGATTTTCTAGGCACCATTTGTAATTTCAATTAATTAGCCATTGCTTTCTATTCGGTGAGGTAGTCTGCTGGGGACAGTCAAAGACTAACGGAGAGCGAACCCAGTAAACGCTGGGTGAAACCGGACACGTCACCAAATGATAAGCACTAGAGCTCCAAATGGCGCTGAACGATGTGACGTAAAATACGTTCTTGGCAAAGGCTGTTTATATATCACAATAAGAATGATCAAAATGGCCGAAAAAGAACGATCGAGAGAGAGATCGATGAAGTCTATTTTACCGTTGGTAAAAATTCAAGGTAACTAATTTGCTTTGAAACTTGTCGGCAGCCGAGTTTGAACCAGGAACGCATTGGTTGTGATAGAGCTAGCTACCGCGAGGGCTACTGACGGTTACAGTTGTTTAGTGCTCGTGAAAAGTCTTATGTTGTGTCTCTAAATATTACTGAAAAACAATAGTGTAAAAACGGTCAAATAATAACACTAAACGTTGATAATGAGAAATACATTAGCAACAGACTGAATGTGTGACTGAAATCTGGCAAGTTAGAGCAAAAGAACACACACTTTTGATAGTATGCCTAAAATATGCCTAAATGCCTAAAGGCAAAGACCAACAATAAAAGAACAATTGTTCTTTCTTTTTTCTTTTCCAATCCTGTTTTGCCGTACATCGCCAGACAAGAAGCGATTTCTAAAACAAACTTTTGTGTGCGCTTCGTAGATAGCGCTTTCGTTGCCTCTGTTATCTCTGAGGTTCATCTGTGCGTGGCCGGCCTTTTACTTTGGACCCGTTGTCTCGGAGCTGCATTGCTCTTTGAGGTGCACTGTCTGTTGGTAATCTGCTTTTGTGGCCGAACCATTAAATTTGTTGTTTCTTGATGAAGTTCAGTACTGATGTTGTACCAACGTTTTTCATGATGTTTTCATTTCTCAACCAGTCTCTTCTTGTTAACCCCCAGCATTCTGCGTAGAAACTTCATCTCTGTCGTGACTAGTTTTCTTCTATCATTTGTTGTCAGCGTCCATGTTTGGCACTGGTAGCATAATGTGGGGAGAACGATTGTAGATCACAATTGATTGTGTGGCTAAATAATGAGAACAAAAATCAACAGATGAAGATAACAATCTTCGAAGATGACAAAGAGAGTGGGGGCAAGGACACAACCCTGTTTGACTCCACTCTTATCCTTGAAACTATCAGATGTGCTGCCATCGAACTGTATGCTGGCTTTCATGCCCTCATGGAAGAAAACAATCAATTGGATGAACTTTGGGGGACAGCCAACATTCTTCAGCATATTCTTGATAAGCTTGATTAAATACTTAGAATACAAAATAAAATAATACAAGATGCATGTTTAAGGTTGATAGTTTTGATGACAATGCAATCAATGAACGATGGTTTGTTTGTGTGAGTAAATGTTGTTGAAGGGATAAATCTTGTGGGGAATTTTAATCACATTTTTCTACATCTATAATTTGTTGTGTTTTGTTCCATTTTTGTATTATCATGAGTCTAGCGCGATCGTTTATTACAAGACAGGCACTGTTTTGGAACACGCAGGGAAAGAGGAGCAGGGAAGGCCTAGACAGACCTGGAGAAGAGAGCTGGAGGCTGATATTAAAAGGATAGGTAAAACATGAAAAGTGTTGGAAGGGATAGCAAGAGAAAGGAAGAGCTGGAAGTAGTTTGTTGAAGACCTGTGCTCCGATGGGAGTTGAAAGGTCAAGAAGAAGTAACGCGATCGTTTGTCAGGTGATAGTAATAATTGATGGACATATATTTATTTGTCTCTTCTGGCAGTTCTCTTCAATCCCTTGTTTTTTAGTCTATACGTGTGGAGCCAGGACCCGCATGGGAAGCAAATGATAGTACTACTGTGATCTATAAGGGATGTTGGAAGAGACGACTGATAGGAGCTAGGGCAGTTACTCTAGTAAATAAAAAACATTGCAGAAATCGAATATGCTGATCTACTTGTATGCGCACAACTGGCACAACGTACAATCGCTCTTAAGCTCAGATCACATACAAATCACACAAAGTGCTTAACAAGTTGTCGATATGAAGCGTTTGAAGAAGAAGAAGAAGAGTACATACTTTCCTTTAGCTTTAATTTCATCTCTTGCAGTTTTAGTAATGAATATCCCAAGTTTCATCTCTTGTAGTTTTAGTAATGAATATCCCAAGTTTCATCTATTGCAGTTTTAGTAATGAATATCCCAAGTTTCATCTATTGCAGTTTTAGTAATGAATATCTCAAGTTTCATCTCTTGTAGTTTTAGTAATGAATATCTCAAGTTTCATCTCTTGCAGTTTTAGTAATGAATATCCCAAGTTTCATCTCTTGCAGTTTTAGTAATGAATATCCCAAGTTTCATCTCTTGCAGTTTTAGTAATGAATATCCCAAGTTTCATCTCTTGTAGTTTTAGTAATGAATATCCCAAGTTTCATCTATTGCAGTTTTAGTAATGAATATCTCAAGTTTCATCTCTTGCAGTTTTAGTAATGAATATCCCAAGTTTCATCTCTTGCAGTTTTAGTAATGAATATCCCAAGTTTCATCTCTTGTAGTTTTAGTAATGAATATCCCAAGTTTCATCTATTGCAGTTTTAGTAATGAATATCCCAAGTTTCATCTATTGCAGTTTTAGTAATGAATATCTCAAGTTTCATCTCTTGTAGTTTTAGTAATGAATATCTCAAGTTTCATCTCTTGCAGTTTTAGTAATGAATATCCCAAGTTTCATCTCTTGCAGTTTTAGTAATGAATATCCCAAGTTTCATCTCTTGCAGTTTTAGTAATGAATATCCCAAGTTTCATCTCTTGTAGTTTTAGTAATGAATATCCCAAGTTTCATCTATTGCAGTTTTAGTAATGAATATCTCAAGTTTCATCTATTGCAGTTTTAGTAATGAATATTCCAAGTTTCATCTCTTGCAGTTTTAGTAATGAATATCTCAAGTTTCATCTCTTGCAGTTTTAGTAATGAATATCCCAAGTTTCATCTCTTGTAGTTTTAGTAATGAATATCTCAAGTTTCATCTCTTGCAGTTTTAGTAATGAATATCTCAAGTTTCATCTCTTGTAGTTTTAGTAATGAATATCTCAAGTTTCATCTCTTGCAGTTTTAGTAATGAATATCTCAAGTTTCATCTATTGCAGTTTTAGTAATGAATATCTCAAGTTTCATCTATTGCAGTTTTAGTAATGAATATCCCAAGTTTCATCTCTTGCAGTTTTAGTAATGAATATCCCAAGTTTCATCTCTTGCAGTTTTAGTAATGAATATCCCAAGTTTCATCTCTTGCAGTTTTAGTAATGAATATCCCAAGTTTCATCTCTTGCAGTTTTAGTAATGAATATCCCAAGTTTCATCTCTTGCAGTTTTAGTAATGAATATCCCAAGTTTCATCTCTTACAGTTTTAGTAATGAATATCTCAAGTTTCATCTCTTACAGTTTTAGTAATGAATATCTCAAGTTTCATCTCTTGCAGTTTTAGTAATGAATATCTCAAGTTTCATCTCTTACAGTTTTAGTAATGAATATCCCAAGTTTCATCTCTTGCAGTTTTAGTAATGAATATCTCAAGTTTCATCTCTTGCAGTTTTAGTAATGAATATCCCAAGTTTCATCTCTTGTAGTTTTAGTAATGAATATCTCAAGTTTCATCTCTTGTAGTTTTAGTAATGAATATCTCAAGTTTCATCTCTTGCAGTTTTAGTAATGAATATCTCAAGTTTCATCTATTGCAGTTTTAGTAATGAATATCTCAAGTTTCATATATTGCAGTTTTAGTAATGAATATCCCAAGTTTCATCTCTTGCAGTTTTAGTAATGAATATCCCAAGTTTCATCTCTTGCAGTTTTAGTAATGAATATCCCAAGTTTCATCTCTTGCAGTTTTAGTAATGAATATCCCAAGTTTCATCTCTTACAGTTTTAGTAATGAATATCCCAAGTTTCATCTCTTGCAGTTTTAGTAATGAATATCTCAAGTTTCATCTCTTACAGTTTTAGTAATGAATATCCCAAGTTTCATCTCTTGCAGTTTTAGTAATGAATATCCCAAGTTTCATCTCTTGCAGTTTTAGTAATGAATATCTCAAGTTTCATCTCTTGCAGTTTTAGTAATGAATATCCCAAGTTTCATCTCTTGCAGTTTTATTAATGAATATCCCAAGTTTCATCTCTTGCAGTTTTAGTAATGAATATCCCAAGTTTCATCTCTTGCAGTTTTAGTAATGAATATCCCAAGTTTCATCTCTGGCAGTTTTAGTAATGAATATCCCAAGTTTCATCTTTCTTCTTTCTTGAATACATTTGCAGGTGCCATCATTTATCCAATGTGTACTGAATATCGTCACTTTATATATAGGTCACTTTATGATGTAAAAGCCTATAGAGGAGCAAATGTGACATCTGATCACCACCTTGAAATAGCTAAGGTGAGAATGAAACTGAAGAGATTCATGTCGACCACACATAGTAGCACTATGCGATACAATGTGGAACATGTGAAGGAGCAGAATAGAAAAGATATATTTTGTGTCACGATCTCCAACAAATTCGAGGCATTAGAAGAAGTCAATGAAAGAAGTATTGAAGATCACCGGCACATGGTTAAAGAAGCCTAGACTAGCACATATGAGACTACTCTTGGAAAAAATATATACTATCACAAATAATGGCTATCAGAGTCAACATTAGATAAAATAACGGAGAGAAGAGGCAGAAAGGCGGACCCCTGTAATAGATCAGCAAAGGCCACAGCACAAGAGAAATACACACAAACCAAAAAAAGATGTGAAAAGAAGTATAAAAACGGATAAAAGAAGGTACATAGACGACCTGGCAAGAGAAGCAGAAGAGGCAGCAGCTAAGGGTAACCTGAAAGAATTATACGACAACACAAGGAAATTGGCAGCGAAATACCAATAAACAACTAAACCGATTAAGGACATGGCTGGAAGATTGCTGGGCAATACTCAAGAACAGATGCAGAGATGGACAGAATACTTCAAAGACCTACTAAAGAGGCCAGTACGTCCCCCAAAGCCAACCAGACATATATCCAACCGCAAATGATCTATCAATCTACTGTAACAAATCAAGCAAAGCTGAAATAAAGAAAGCCATTCTTCAACTACGAAATGGTAAAGTTACAGGCCCAGATGGTATTCCTGCAGATGCCATAAAGGCAAATGTTGACATTTCAACAGACATGCTACGTGGCTTGCTAGGAAATATTTGGGAGAAGGAAGAAATGCGGAAGTACTGGAGAGATGGCTATATAGTCAATTTACCAAACAATAATATTCTGCAAGAATGCTCGAACTATAGAGAAATAATACTCCTGTCTGTACCAGGTAAAATATTTAGCCGAATCATCATAGAGAGACTCAAGAATGCTCGAACTATAGAGAAATAATGCTCCTGTCTGTACCAGGTAAAATATTTAGCCGAATCATCCTAGAGAGACTCAAGAAAGCTACAGATGCAGTACTAAGAGATGAACATGCAGGATTTAGGCAAAACAGATCCTGTATGAATCAAATATCAGCGCTGGGTAGCATAGTGGAACAGAACATCGAGTGGAACTCGTCCCTCTATATCAACTTTGTCAATTATGAAAAGGTATTTGATAGCCTAGACAGGGAAACACTCTGGAAACTGCTACGGCATTATGGCGTCCCCCAAAAGCTAACCAACCTAATAAAGAAAATGTATTAGGGGACAATGGCTAGAGTACTTCATGAAGGCAAACTTACAGAAGCCTCTGAAATAAAGACGGGTGTGAGTCAGGACTGCCTTTTATCGCCCTTCCTTTTCCTGCTGACTATTGATTGGACAAGGAGATCAACAACAGCCAGGGGAGAAATGGAATACAGTGGACCATGATGAGTCAATTGGAGGATTAATATTTTGCAGACGATCTAGCACTCCTCTCTCACAACCATCAACATATGCATGAGAAACAACTAAACTGAAACAATCTCTCACAACAACTGGGTCTGATTATTCATGGGCAAAACAAAGATCATGAGATTAAATTCTAATTAAAGAGACCCAATCATAATGAGAGGATCACCATTAAAGGAGGTGGACACATTTACATACATGGGAAGTGTTATCAACATTCAAGGTGGCACAGATGCAGATGTTTGGGTTAGAATACAAAAGGCAAGATCAGCCTTTGCTAATCTGAAGAACATATGGAGTTCAAGAATGATCAGGAATAAAACTAAGATAATGATATTTAATTCAAATGTCAAGGATGTCCTTCTAAATTGAACGGAGACATATAGAACAACTAAGGGGAACACCAAAAGGTTGGTTGCAGACATTCATCAATAGATGTCTGCACAGGATACTCCATCTCCGATGGTATGACAAAACTACAAACAGGGAACTCTGGGATAGAACAGGACAACGACAGGTGGAACAAGAGATAAGGAGCAGAAGGTGACGATGGATAGGGCACACACTGAGGAAACCCTCTAACAGTATCACAAAATAAGCATTTGTAAAATAAAATCAAAGAGGTGAATTAAATAATGTATGTACATTTTGTTAAATTTCTGTGTACTCTTGTGCATGAACAAATAGAACTATCCAGAAAGAATTCAAAATCAAAGAAAACTGGTTGATGCCACACATAAGAAAAAGACGAAAAAAAATGAAGCACTGTGGACATATTCAAAAACATGAAGGTCTGGAGAAGACCATCATGGAAGGAGGCATACCGACAAAGAGAAGAAGAGGAGACCACGGAGAAGATTTATTCAGGATGTAACTGATGGCTTGAACATGACGGCTGCAAAGGCGTACATCTGACCTTTGAGAGAGAAAAATTCCCGAGGACTGTTGGGGTGGCAAAGTTCTGCTCAGGATAAGCTATTTGATGATGATGTACTCTTGTATATCCTCTGTGTACATTATTGACGGCAGCTGTAAGATTTCTTGAGAAGACAGTCCCAAGTCTAGTATGTCAACATTTCTCATCTTCATTATATACATTTAGATTGTTCAACTGAAAACAAGCATACACAAAAACCTGCAGTTTTCAGTTTGTACTAACAATTTTCTTCTTCTTTGTAAACGTTTACCTGTGATCTTGAATGTTCATAGACAAAGCAGATTTCAATCCAAAAAACGATATTATTATTCTGTGTATATTTTTATGTGAGCATGTATGTTTTAAAGAAAGCATTAAACAATTGTTGATATTAAAGTATATTGAAATATATAGTAACAGAAACAACATTGAGAGACGAGCTGTTTTATTTCAAAATGTTTGAAGTAATATAGAATCCAACTGTGTTTGGGTTGTTGAGACCCTCATGAACAGAGTGAGAATATTTTAACCAGGAAGTTACTGCATTATCATAATGTATAACTTTTGATATCTGCCAGGTAGATATAATACAAGCAGATGTCTCTGAAGTGTTTTGATATACGTTCAAAACTAATACATTACATGTGAGAAGATATACTTTCAAAACTAGTAATAATAGCCGTCCATCGCAAGCGATGATGACAACAATCTCAGACGTGTGCTGTTGCACCTCTCTGGTGTGTGCGGAGGTGACTGTAGAGCCCAATCCTAGAACAGAATCCCCGACCACAGGTGGGGCATACATGATCAAGGTTAGACATGTGCGTGTTGTGTGCTCTGTCTTTTCGCGCTGCTCGTTTTCTCTGTGACTCAACAATACGATGGTTCTCAGCTATTCGGGTTCCTCTTTGTTGTTACAGCGCCACATTTGGCGATCTTGCGCAAGGGATTCCCAGCACGTATTGTCTATATCGAAGCATTTCAGAGACACTTTAAGAGTGTCTTTAAGGCGTTTTTTCTGTCCACCAGCTAAACGTCTGCCCCTTCAAGCTCGCCATACATCAACTGTTTTGGGATGCGTTTATCAGGCATTCGAGCAACGTGACCGACCCATCTCAATTGGGCCTTCTGCAACAGGGTGTTGACGCTTGGGATCTTTGCTCTTGTGAGGACTTCGCTGTCTGGAATTTTGTCCTGCCAGTTTATTTTTAGTATTCTGCGTAGACAGCTTGTGTGGAAATGGTTTAATTTTCTTGCGTGTCTGCTATACACTGTCCATGTCTCGCTTGCGTACAGCAGCGTGGTTAACACTATGGCCTGGTAAACTTTCAGCTTTGTGACTATGCTTATCCCTTCCGTTCCCACACAGTGACACGTATTCTTCCGAACGCAGCACTGGCTTTGGATATCCTATTGTTGACCTCAGAATCTATGTTTGCCGATCTGGATAGGAGGCTGCCAAGATAAGCAAAGTTGTCCGTTGACTGGAGACGCTGGTGTTTAATGTTGATGACTGGATCGTAATATTGTCTTTAGGGGCGGGCTGGAACATGACCTCTGTTTTTTGGTGTTAATGGTGAGGCCAAACCTATCACAGGCCATTGAGAACTTGTCCATGTAAGTCTGCGTTTCTTCCGCAGAGTTGGTAGCGAGGCGCAGTCATCAGCAAACAACAGGTTTGAGATAGATATACTTTCAAAACTATAGTCCGTTCAACTTGTCATGCCCACAGTAAAAAATTGTATCTTTGTAACCATTTTATGAAATAACTTGAAAACTTGCATATGAACTATACATGTTCCAGACGCTACAACATATTTTTTGCTATACAAACAATCATACCATCTAGAAGTTTCCTTCTTTGTGCTATATATTTAACGCCTTTGTTGGCATGGTTGAAGAAAACTAATGTTTACAGCAATTTAATACATTGATGACAAAAATAATAACATTCAGGGCGAAGTTCACGGTTTTTGAAAAGTTCTTGCATTTTTCGGCCACCAGAACGACACGGGCTTGAACTTGGTAAAGAATTGACGTCATTAGTGTGAGACGGACATTTAGTTTAAGGCGTATATCGAAATTAGTGTGAAGTTATTTTGTAATATTGTTGACTTCTATATTGTTGACAGTCATTGATTTAACATACATAATGAGTTTGAAGTGCAAATTTATTACAATGCAAAAGTGTCATTAATGTTATACGCACATTTCCGCAAAGAGAAACAGATGGGTCATCTGTACTACAGTATACAAGAACCAGAGAAAAGAGCAATAGCAGTTTTGGGTTTAGATAGAAAGTCGTTTTCTCGTTGGATGAAACAGAACTGTGGATACGCAAAGGCAACTGTGCAGCAAAGAAGGAAAGTATCTGTTGACGATTTTGACAAAGTTGTTATCAGACGTGAAATTTTGAAAATGTTCCAGTACAATGAACTTGTTACTTTACGTAAATTGAAAAGTCGTCTATTATCACATTGTGACATTGAAATATCTAATACAAATTTGTGGAAGATTGTGAGAGGAGCTGGTTTCACTTTCCGTAAAACCACTGGTGGAAGGCTCGTAGTTTGTGAAAAGCCAAACTTCGTTACCTCACGAAGCATTTACTTAAGGAAAATACATCAGCTACGCGAGGATGGGTACGATATTGTCTATTTAGATGAATCATAGATTAATGCTCACCATACTTTTGACAAAGAATGGCAGTCAGTGGACAGAGTTAAACGGAGAACAATTCCAAGCAGTAAGGGACAACGCCTTATTCTTGCACATGCTGGCAGCAGAGAAAATGAATTGCTACAGGGCGCAGAACTTATTTTCACTCAAAGTCAACAGACGGTGTAGACTACCACACAGAAATGAATGCATGTATTTTTAGAGACTGGTTAGAAAACACGGTACTCTCAATTCTTGATAAACCTTCATGTATTGTTATGGATAATGCTTCATATCATAATGTTGTTGCCCTGGAGGACAAAATCCCAATTTCCTCAAGCACCAAAGAGGAAATGAAGACATGGCTTGTCAAAGAAAATGTTAATTTCGACAACAACTGTTTGAAACCTGAATTATTACAGATAGTGAGGCAGACAAAGAGGGTGAAGGTTTATCAAATCGACAAAATCATATTAGAACACGGCCACACTTCTCTTCGACTGCCACCATATCATCCGCAACTAAACCCAATAGAGCGTGTATAGGCTAAAGTAAAAGGACGAGTGGCCGAAAAGAATACCACGTTCAAAATGTGTGATGTGCAAAACCTGGCAAGCGAGGCCATCTCCACGATAAACAAGGAATACTGGCGAAAATGTGAAGATCATGTTCTCCGGGAAGAGATGGCTACTGGCAAAGAGATGGTTTGCAGTTTGTACAACCCACAGCACTAGTCAACATTTTAGATACATCTGAGTCTGACTGAGGTGTGCATTACTGAATTTTATTGTAGTGATACTTCCCTACCACATCAGTTAACACAAGCGCATTGTACCGAAGAAGTAGCGACTCGAAGATAACACATAGTAACTCCGCCATTGCCAGTCCCAAGCCTGGACGCGAAAGGGGGAAGGCATTATGACCTGGCAGCTAACTTTAACTGTAATGTACATTATTTAAAAAACCACAATAATACAACTAAATCTAAATTTCTTGTTTATTTCAAGACACCATTGCAGTATCAACATTGGCCCCCATGTATGAGCTGGGATAATACGCCTTTGAATGAGACTTGTCATCAAATGTCATATGTGTGCGTTTACTGTAAAAACTAAAATGTTGTATCAGACTTGCCAAATATGCCGCCAACGTCAAATGAAACCGTTATATTACAAAATCCAGGTTTCCTATAGCAATTTCTTCCATCAGAAATTTGCGTCGGTATAATTCTAAGATTGTGTGCAAAGTTTCGCTACTGTGGAATAGATGGTTTTGCTACAATTCGCATTGGACTGTGGGCATGAGTTGTTGAACGGACTATAGAGACCTTCTGCTTCACTTTATTGTGAAATCTTCAAAGTAAAACATTGACCACATTCTGTCTTCCATGCTAAGCATTGACTAAATTATGTCTTGTATGTAGAGTAAAGTAAAACAAAGTAAAGAAATCCTTTTTTTATACCACGTGGTAAATCAGGTAATATGGTGTTAGGCCCGCATTTTTCATTGACAATCGGCACACGATGGGTGATGTGGTTAACAAAAGCCTGATCTAGAAAGCTCTTCTTATCCTGACGCTATGAAGCAAGACAGGATTAGAGAAGCGGATACAAAAGCCGGTTCTAGAAATCTCTTCTTATCCTGACGATGTGAGGAAAAACAGGATTAGAGATAACGCAAAACGCTGGATAGACTCAACATCAATGTTACTGTTCTCATTTAACAGGTGTCGCTAAGCAACCATGGAACGTATATTCAGTTAATTTTTACTTTCCCCATTACCAGCGCTGCTTCTTTTCTTTTTGCGTTCATTCTTTACTACCAATTGTAATCACTCTTTGTGAAATGTTTGATCTTTGCCAAGAACGTGTATACGTTGCACATTGGTTTGGTAGGCCCCTAAACGCATAGACTTCTACACGTTTAGGACACGTGCATCCGATTTCAGTCAAACCTCCTTAGTCGCCTCTTACGACCTGCGTGACAGGTAACAGTGGTTATATTCCTTACACCCCAAATTTGGGATCCGGTAACCACTCTGGCGAACCGGTGCTGCTGATGCAAGCCTATCTGCAAGTTCACGTCGCGAACAGATTTAAGTACAGTTCAAAACATTCACGTAATCCACTTTATATGTCAAAGGAGATCAAAACAAACACAAATTTGAGAATCTTTCAATCAAATGGGAAGTCAATGTTGTTCTTTGTCTCGGAAACATGGAAGAGAACAAAAGAAACCACCAGAAAACTACAGATCTTCATAAATGGATGTTTACATAGAATAGAAGGACTGAGTTGGTATGATAAAATTACGATCGAACGAGGAACTTAGAGAAATAACTAAGCAGATACCAGTGGAGAAAGAGATATGGAAGAGACTCTGGTGATGGATAGAACGCACATTGAGAAGACCGACCGAAAGCATTGCAAGACAGGCTCTGTTTTGGAATCCGCAGGGAAAGAGGAGTAGAGGAAGACTAGACATAGCTGGAGAAGAGAGCTGAAGGCTGATATTAAAAGGATAGGTAAAACTTGGACAGAATTGGAAGGGATAACAGAAGAGAAAAATAGCTGGTAGAAGTTTGTTGAAGACCTGTGCACCGTTGGAAGTTGAAAGGTGAATACACAATCCACTTTATGTTGGAAGGGCATCTTTTAAACAGTTTCTGCGGTATGTACTTCTATATAGAATGACCAGATATGGAAGAATAGGTACAACATCGGTACTAAACTTCATCAAGAAACAACAAATTAAATAGTTTGCCACATAAGCAGATTACCAACAGACATTGCACCTCAAAGAGCAATGATACTCCGATACAATGGATACAAAGCAAAAGGCCTGCCACGCAAATGTTGTAACTGAGAGATAACCAACGCAACAAAGACACTATTTATGAAGCGCACACAAGGGCTCGTTCTAGAAATCTCTTCTTATCCTGACACTGTGAGACAAAACATGATTGAAGAAAAGAATTCAGAAATACTATTTATCTATCTATTGTCTATTCCCAGGTGGAAGATGTAGTTGGTTGTCCACTCTTGCCGTTAAGCGTAGGGATGGGAGCTTTAATTTGCGTTCTAGGACGAGATGAGTCACCCTTGTTGTGTTATATCCGTGTTTATGTAGTGTGGTCTTGATATTGTCTATCTATCTTTTTATTGGTCTTCCTTTAGCTCTAGTACCCGATCTCTTTTTATTGTATGCTGTTATTGGTGGTTGGTTGTATTACATTCTCATTAAATATCCAAACCACTGCATTTGTTGTCTTTCGATGTATTCGATGCATGAAATTATGCACACTCTGCTTCTGATGTCCTCATTTCGTAGTCTGTCTTTCCTGGTGACCCCACTGCCTTCCTCAAGCATTTCATTTCACACGTGGTGAGCTTTCTGTGATGTGTTGCTGTAAGAGACCAAGTTTGACACTGGTAACAAAGTGTTGGTAGGAAAATACTTTTATCATCTGTCTTTTCTCTTCCATCTTGATCTTTGGGTGTTGTAGTATTTATATATCTGTCTATCTATCTATATCATTGTTGTGTCTCGTTTGACACGTAAGTCATCAACAAGAGATTGCCATTGCTGCCATTCTGCAGCCTGTTTACCAGCTGTCTCTCTTGTCAGTCCATAATCTTTCAACTCACTTTCTACAATTCTACTCAATGTTTCCGTTGAGGACGCGGTCCTTATATCTGGTCATTCTATATAGAAGTACATGTTGTCGCAGAAACTGTTCAACAAAGATGTCACTTCCATCATAAAGTGGATTGTGACTTCATCTTTCAACTCCCAACGGAGCACATGTATTCAACAACTCTCTTCTCCAGGTATGTCTACGACATGGATTCCCAAAAATGTTCGACCCACCGCCCACTTTACACAATATAAACGTTGTACACACCCCCCCCTCCCACCGCCCACTTTGCACAATATAAACTTTGTAACACCCCCTACCCTCCCAATTATATCAGTTTACCATCGCCCCCTCTCCCAAATATATACATGCTCTATTTTCTCTTTGACATAGAAAATTGAAATATATTGCTGTAATACCTGGTCAATTTTCAAATGATTATATACGCATGAAATAAAAAATTGATGAAAAAATGAATCGTGTAAGACGGGCATAAGATGAATTAAAATGAAGAATTCAAAATTTTAATGATTATTAAATCGCAAAATCACGAAAACAATTTGTTTTAAAATATTTATTATTAATTTCTTCTTTAAGGCGCCACCGACCCCTAATCGTCTGAGCACCCCCAACCCCCACAAATTCTTCTGAACCCACTATCACGCCCCTTAGAACGTTTCAGCGACCACTGGGAAGTGGTACCGCCCACTTTGGAAAACGCTGGTTTAGGCCTTCATCGAGGACTTCTGTTCAATTCTGCTGTCTATCGGAGAGCTGTTTTAGAGAATGTTTCTACTGGCACATGACATACATGACCAATCCACCTCTATCTAAGTTTTTTATTTATTGATGCAGTGACGCAGTTTGTTCGTTTCAAATATAAAAGCTCTTCATTTGATATTGCATTTGACCATAATATTCACAGTATTCGTCTTAAACGTTTCTTAATGTCTCCAGCTTGTGTATGACATTTTACTACCCTCGTGTTTTTATACACAGTGACTCCATGAGTTTAGTTTGAAATTTGAAACGCCCGCCTGCCCAGTGTGTTCATAACGTGTTGGACTACGGGTGACTAGCCCTATGTGAGTGCGTGGTCTACGTGAGAAGCCGTTACAGTTACCTGGTAGTGTGATTGGAGTACAGGTCAATGCCTCCCTAGGTGTTAGTTATTTGGATGAAGTAAATAATCATAAAGTGGTTGACTTTTGATAATTTGGGAGGGAATGGTGTCCAGAAGAAGAATGAGAGGAACATCTAGAAGACGATGGGTGCAAGATGTCAATGAGGATCCGAGAATGACTGCTGCTGACGCCGTTCAACTTGTACAGAACAGAGAGTCTTTCAGAACTGATGTCATGGGAGCCAAGTTCCGGAAAGGACAAGCTACTTGATGATGATGATGATGATGAGTTGATTTTACAGAGGCTGGTTGTGTATATGTATAATTTCCACAGAAATTGAATCAATTAAACTACTTTTGTTATGAGAACTTGATAATTTCCTTTTAACTGAACGTTGTTGCGTTCAGAGAAAGTTTTTCGAGATATATATTAAAGGCATTAAAAAACCGGCACTATCCCTATGAAATCGGGATGTCTCCTGACGCTGTTTATATAGTAGAGAAAAACCCTTGCTAAGAAGACATGTGGATCTTTCGGAATATTTGTATATCAAAAAATACGTACGCCCAACTGTTTACCAGAGACCAAAATAGGGATGTAAAGAATAGTACCAATGTTACATGTCACATGTTGTAGGAAGCGAATGAGGAAGTTGGACGTGAGGCTAGCTACCCCAAACCGTAAAAACTCTAGATAGCTAAAGAACCCACAACCAAGACAATTCATAGCTCGCCACCCAAGGAAGAAGAATGACACCGTAAGGAGGAAGACAGAGTGCAAGATTTGGGGAGAGAGCGGCGAGATCTGGAAAAGATGGCATTGGATAGGCGGGATTAGAAGGCCTTGTTTGCTGATCCCTGCCTCCCTGGTTCGAAGAGTGAAGAAGAAAAACTTTGTACAAGGAGACATAAGAAATATATAGCCAGGAATCACACTAATTTCCTTTCTATGCTGATATAGAACTTTGTCACGAAATAAATGCGTGCAAGCTAACTTATCGGACTAACCAGTTTGTATACATTACTAGGATTAGCCAAATCGTTTCAACACGCCCCCTTCTAAAACTAAGTTACATGGAGCTAGTTTATCAATACATATATTTATAGTAACAATATCTTGAATAATTGTCCATTTCAATGATAAAATGTTGTAATGATATGAGTCGTTGCGAAACACAGTACTGTAGTTTTACAAAGTATTTATCAATATAGAGAGACACTGGAGTAAAATATGTGAAATGGCGAAACACGTAATAATAAAGTACTCTAGTTTTACAAAGTACAAAAACAATGACAATATACAACATTTTTATAACGTATAAAAACAATATACAGCGACGTTTTGACCAAAATATCGTTATCAAACAAAGGATACAACCAACGGGAAGAAATTCAGATATTAGTCAACAGATGTCCCATGAGTATTTGACTTATTCTCTTGATATCTTGTGGCTTCAGTATTGACTTTCAACGTATACACGTTCTTGTGGCTTCAGTATTGACTTTCAACGTATACACGTTCTTGTGGCTTCAGTATTGACTTTCAACGTATACACGTTCTTGTGGCTTCAGTATTGACTTTCAACGTATACACGTTCTTGTGGCTTCAGTATTGACTTTCAACGTATACACGTTCTTGTGGCTTCAGTATTGACTTTCAACGTATACACGTTCTTGTGGCTTCAGTATTGACTTTCAACGTATACACGTTCTTGTGGCTTCAGTATTGACTTTCAACGTATGCACGTTCTTGACAAATATCAAGCATATCACAAAGAGTGATTAAAATTGCTCGTAAAGAACGAACTCAAAGGAGGAAGGAAGGAGGACTTTCAACGCTCTTGTTACCTTGTGGTCTTCTGTTTAGTATCCTACGTCAGAGAGACTGTAAACCAGGTTTGTACAAAGCGGCACTCGCTGGCACCATGACATCCTTGTAATACGTTCATGGCGCTCTATTTTATTCTCCGACTTTACAATGCTTTATAAATTTTTACCGGGCTGTGTCTTTGAAGCCTACTATTATCGGGTTTTAACTGTCCAAGGTTCTTTAACATGTTCAACGTATACCCAGGACCACAGCTTTAACGATCATCTCCTCAAGACTAGGAACTCCATCTCATCGACATTGAGATCAGGAAATTTTTAAAATAATTATGGTTGCTCTACGCTGGAAACGAACCCAGTACCTTTGAAGCGAGAGACATGTTTCCTATCTCTATGCCACAAAGCGAAACACGTAATAGCTTGCTAATCTGGGGAGTCCCAGATTTTCATTAGAAACGTTTGAATGTCTCCGTACGTAGTCGTCCATATGTTCGGTTTTTTTAAAATTCGTCACTCCTGTTGTTCGTTTGCTTGATAAAGGCCTTGTTGGACGAAACGTTGCTGTATAGTATCATTGTTTTTGTAATTTGTAAAACTACAGTACTTTGTTATTACGAGTTTCGCCAATCAAATATTGTTAGTGCAGTCTCATCTATATTGTGATTATTTTGCCACAAAGCGCAGCTATACTAAACTCAATGACCTGTCAGAAGCTATCAATGATGGATGATATGTCCGTGTTGAAGATGAGCACCGAAAAAACTCTTTTCAAATGAAAGTGAGTTGGAAAGCAAAGGGAATAGCAAAAGTTAATACGAATTTCAGAAAAAAGCGTGTCATACTCTGTGGTATCTTCTTCTTCTTCTTTGCGTTCGTTCTTTACGACCAATTTTAACCACTCTTTGTGATAGGTTTAATCTTTGCCAAGAACGTATATACGTTGCACATTGGTTTGGTAGGCCCTAAACGCATAAACTTCTACATGTTTAGGACACATGCATCCAATTTCAGCCAAACCTCCTTAGGCGCCTCTTACGACATGCGTGGCAGGTAACAGTGGTTCTATTCTTAACACCCCAAATTTGGGCCCCGGTAACCACTCGTGCGACTCTGTGGTATAAATGATTTCAATTAATGGCTCATCTTTACAACAGCAGTCCGCCCGCCAGCCCAGCGTATTCGTAGCGCGTTGGACGACGGGTGACAAATCCCCTGTGAGTGCGGTTAAATTCCGTAGACTGACAGAAAAGCCACAGGTTCTCCAGATTTACGGTGTTCGTGGCACCGAACTGAACAGCTGTAAGTTCAAGTGCTTCCGGATCGAAAAAAAAAACAAATTTTCCCATTTTCAGAATAACTTTATTGTTCACTGTTCAAGGTTGTAGGTTCCAATAAAGACCGAGACAAATGATGCAATATTTCATGAGATCACTAGGATTTATACAGGAGCTACGGAGATCGTGTTTTGTGTAACACTAGGGATCGCGCGAGAGAGAGAGAGTGTGTAACACTCTCGTCAGATGGCATGCTATTTGTGCCGACAGGGGCGGTACCATATGGGGAAAGCAGGTGCAATGAAGTTAATCCTTCGTCTGTGTACCCATTTTTTTAAATTGTTTATTTGAGGATCATCTTTATTGCACATCGGACATGTCCTTAATTTCTCCGATCTCCTCCTCCTAGGCATGTATTTCAGTGAGTTTAGAGTTTAGACGAACATAACCCGTTCTGTGTTGATTGATGTATCTACTGGTATTTCTCTCATGGTTTTCCCGTCTTGCTGCACCTATCGGTATGCATAACTTGCGCAACCGAGATAGAGAATACCCTTTATCTTCTCCGATGATATCTTCATAGCGTATGTTTTCTCTTAGAGCGCTAATTTAAAATAAATAATTTCTTTCAATGACACATCGCCACGTTTCATATCACGCCACTTATCTTCTTTATTGAGCAATAAACACAAATTTGATTTTAACAGTTAACCACATTAATTCATAGATTTCGTTTTATCTTATCAACAGGTTCGAACTTTGTAATACTTCAAGTTGTATAAATAGAGAGTTATGATATAACATTAGATAACATCTTTACATTAAGTTTCTATTCACACAATCTGTGTGATCCTATTCATTTATTTTACTTATACTGTGATCGGAACGTGTGGAAAATGACACCAATAAAAATCTTAATAGTAACTCTATCATTGATTGGAGGTATGTATTTTTATGATTTATTTATTGTTTTTAATTGTATCACTAAATGTATCATTAGTTTCAGTATATTACTATGTGTATCAATAGTTTTCGTTGCATTACTATTTGTATCAGAAGGTTTATGTAGCAAAGGGGTTAAACCGTTTGACATGAGACTGAAGGTTGTTGGTTCGAGCATGGATCGCGTCATTCAGTTTCCATATGCAATTTTTCTGATATTTCTAAGATTGTTGTTAAAACTACGGAATTCGTGCTCTTTGCAATATTCTCGGTTGATGATTTTCCATTTATGTCGAGAGAGTCTGAGTCATGTGGGAAAATAATTCGTGGTAATTAAGTCAATCCTTCGCCATTTGATACATTTTTGACTGTTTGTATCATTAGTTTTTGTATATCACTATTTGTATCATTAGTTTTTGTAAATCACTATTTGTATCATTAGTTTTTTCTTATATCACTATTTGTATCATTAGTTTTTCTTATATCACTATTTGTATCATTAGTTTTTCTTATATTACTATTTGTATCATTAGTTTTTCTTATATTACTATTTGTATCATTAGTTTTTCTTATATCACTATTTGTATCATTAGTTTTTCTTATATCACTATTTGTATCATTAGTTTTTCTTATATTACTATTTGTATCATTAGTTTTTCTTATATTACTATTTGTATCATTAGTTTTTCTTATATCACTATTTGTATCATTAGTTTTTGTAAATCACTATTTGTATCATTAGTTTTTCTTATATCACTATTTGTATCATTAGTTTTTCTTATATCACTATTTGTATCATTAGTTTTTCTTATATCCCTATTTGTATCATTAGTTTTTTCTTATATCACTATTTGTATCATTAGTTTTTCTTATATTACTATTTGTATCATTAGTTTTTCTTATATTACTATTTATATCATTAGTTTTTCTTATATCACTATTTGTATCATTAGTTTTTCTTATATCACTATTTGTATCATTAGTTTTTCTTATATTACTATTTGTATCATTAGTTTTTCTTATAATACCATTTGTATCATTAGTTTTTCTAATATCACTTTTTGCATCATTAGTTTCCACTGTATCACTATTTGTATCATTAGTTTTTGTATATCACTATTTGTATCATTAGTTTTTCTTCTATCACTTTTTGTATCATTAGTTTCCACTGTATCACTATTATTATCATTAGTTTCCACTGTATCCCTATTTGTATCATTAGTTTCCACTGTATCACTATTTGTATCATTAGTTTCCACTGTATCACTATTTGTATCATTAGTTTTTCTTCTATCACTATTTGTATCATTAGTTTTTATTCTATCACTATTTGTATCATTAGTTTATTGTATCACTGTTTGAATTATTACTTATTATGACGCTTGGCTTTTTTTTATGATTTTATATCTCTATCTCGTCACTTCGCTGTGAGTTGTTTTTTGTGGCCATAGATACGTTAATTATGTTCTATTCCAACTCTCTGTGTTTATTTTTCTATTCCGTCCTAGCTTTCATTGCATCTCTCTCTCTCTCTCTCTCTCTCTCTCTCGCTCTCTCTCACCATTGTCGTATTTTTGTCTCTTATCTAGTTCCTATACTTTTTCTTAACATTTCTCTCTTCACTCCCTCCTTCATTGTATTTCTTACTTCTTATTTATCGTTCATTCCTTTCCAAATATTTCTATACATCTCTTGGTTGTATTTCTTGCACTTTCTTTCTTAACGTTATTGACTAACAAATAAACTGTAACTGTGTTATCCCACTCAGGAATACAAGCAGCAGCGACTATAAGCTTTGGTTCCTGTCTAAACTCATTGATAGAAAGTTCACGCCACGGAGAATCGGGTTGTGCACTTATCACATCCTACTCCAAATGTGTTCTCAAGACAAATGATGCTTCCAAATTTACATCCGACGTCAAACAACATTTAGCAAAGCTAAGAACAGTGACAACAGGAATGATGAAAAAAGCAGGGATCAACTGCGATATAGATTTTGTGAAATTGGAGGAAGAAATTCGTAAAGAAGATGAAAATAAACTCATTCAACACTCAAAGACAGCCAATGGTAAGGATTTTCTTTATTATTAATCTTTATTCTCAATTCGAATTTATAAATTAGAACACCAACCATTATAAGAATTTAGTACTCATTTTAACCCGTTCGCTATTCTGTGCTGGAAAGGAGGAAAGAGGGGGTTACAATATATTTTCATGAAAATTAATTATTTTTAAATAACTAATTACAGTTCATACACTAAACGTTGTTAATCATCGAAAACAATGCCTTTTGCAACATGTGGCCAAATTGTATGACAATATCTTTGTTAGTTTTTTCTGTAAATTTTAAAAATACAATCCTTATTCTGGGTGGGTCTCCGCCTTAACAAATTACGGAGTGAAAGTATTAGAAGCATTATTCAAGTTTTATCTTCTAACTGAACAATAGTCTTATTATAAAGATAACAATGTTGTTCATATTTTATCTTCTAACTGAACAATAGTCTTATTATAAAGATAACAATGTTGTTCATATTTTATCTTCTAACTGAACAATAGTCTTATTATAAAGATAACAATGTTGTTCATATTTTATCTTCTAACTGAACAATAGTCTTATTATAAAGATAACAATGTTGTTCATATTTTATCTTCTAACTGAACAATAGTCTTATTATAAATGTAACAATGTTGTTCATATTTTATCTTCTAACTGAACAATAGTCTTATTATAAAGATAACAATGTTGTTCATATTTTATCTTCTAACTGAACAATAGTCTTATTATAAATGTAACAATGTTGTTCATATTTTATCTTCTAACTGAACAATAGTCTTATTATAAAGGTAACAATGTTGTTCATATTTTATCTAAAAATAATATAAACATTTTCTAAAGAGTTATCCACTTATTGGTATCGTCTTTCCGAATGAAGAGTGTCTGGTCAATGGATTAAGTGATAGCTCCTATTTGGAAGATCCAAGGTTCGATCCCCAGTAGTGCTAATGAAATTTTTCTGTCGTAACATAAAGAAAAATTCATAACCTGAACAGTTTCACGTTAATTGTACTAGTAAAGCGACCATTAATTTCGTCATGTCCATGGCTATCTCTGTCCTACACCGACGAAAAAATCGTTAACACAGGAACTAAAGACAATTATTTCATAGTTATTTATTCAACTATTGATTTAACGAACCAGGAAATGATCTCAGATGGTAGCAAATACCGTACCATTGCTGAAAAATGTGTTTTGTTATACATCTACTACGCCCGCCTGACCAGCGTATTCGACGACGGGTGACAAGCCCATGTGAGTGCCGGTCAATTCCATGGGTTGGCAGAAAGGCCACAGATTCTCCAGATTTACGGTGTTCGTGGCGCCGAACCGAATTATTACGATGTCCATGGCACCGAGTCGAAGAGCTGAAAACTCAAATGCTTCTGGATCGTTACAGAAAAAAAAGAACCTAGCCAAGAAACATCTAAATGTTAATGTTATGTATAACTTTGGTAGCATTTGGTGTAGTCGTCGGTTGTACAACATAATTCCTTATGTAACGTACACATGTACTGCATCTTATCCTAAAGTAACGTTTACTAACATGAGTGATTTAACATGGGAGTCTTGTAACGTTAATTATGCCATCATTTGCAAACATTGTGATCTGACTTACATTGACGAAACTAGCGAGAGGAATAATGAAAGTTTTCATCAACATTTGCAAGATATAAGCTTTCGTTGTTTGATCCATGAAGTCACATACATGGAAGTTGGCGCTGGATACAACAAACACTGAGATGAAGTTTGAGAGGAATGTAACAAGAAGTGACCTGTCATAGAACCCGTTATGAAGTGAAAGAAAGTGAAACCTAGAAATACATGGAGAAAAGATTTGTAGACAGAGATTATGGATGTACAGAACATCAGGAAGGATCTGCAAGATATAGCAAAGGGCAGGAAGATATGACATGAGTTGATTGATGTACTATGATCAAAAGGGCGCCGATGTGTTGCTGGGGTTAGCAATGGGAACAAAGAATAGTAGCACTGCGACCTACAAGACATGCCGTAAGAGGCGACTGAGGAGGAGTAAATAAAAGCGTCGAAGAAATCGGATGTGCTGGCCTTCTTGTATGCGCATTACAGGCACAACGTTCAATTGCTCTTAGGCTCAGATCACATACAAATCACAAAGAGTGGTTAACAAGTGTTCAATATGGAGCGTTCAAAGAAGAAGAAGAAGAAGAAGAAGAAGATCAAACATGGTTTTAAAGTCACAAGATAGAGAGAGAAAGATAGAGAGAGAAAGAGAGAGAGAGAGAGAGAGAGAGAAAGAGAGAGAGAGAAAGATAGAGAGAGAGAAAGAGAGAGAGAAAGAGAGAGAGAGAAAGTATAGTAAACGTTAACCAGTAAATAGATGTATCAGTGTATTTCTTCCTTCAAAACTAACAAATAACTTAAATCTTTTCCAGTATACCATGCTGCTTCAACGAATCAGCAATGTCTAGTTGCATACAACGCTGATATACTTGCTGGCAACGAGGCTTGCAGTGCGACTAACGAGTACGTCAAGTGTGTGATCAGAATCGAGAGTCTCTACAAAATGAAAGTAGAAAATTTCAAGCCAATAGGAAAGAAAATTAAAGAGAATTTTGTCAAGAATTTAACACACTGCCGTATTGATGTTTCAGCATTGTTTAAAGAGTTGATACATGAACAGAAACATGCCTAGGATCAGAGCCGTGCGGTATATTTTCTCAGTATGATGTAAGTCTTCAAAATGCCACCCTTTAAATGTTTTTTTCCTTAAAATAATCTTCACTTGTAATTTGTATTTGCCACTTATGCCGCCCCTTTACAGTGCTGCCTGATGTAGCCGTCTCTCTTTATCATATCACGACACAGCCCTGTCTATGATCATGTTATATCTCCAGTCAATGTCGTTCTTGCAGTGCTTGTATTTATTGATTTACCTATATTTTTGTTCTTCATTACTATTCATTTCTTTTACTTCTTTATCAAACTCTCCATATCGATCACTTGTTAACCACTCTGTGTGATTTCTGCTATCTTAGTCTAACAACGATTGTACATTAGGTTAGTTATGCGACTATAAGTAGGCCAGTTATGCGTCTATAAGTAGGCCAGTGATGTGTCTATAAGTAGGCCAGTGATTTGTCTATAAGTAGGCTAGTGATGTGTCTATAAGTAGGCCAGTTATGCGACTATAAGTAGACCAGTTATGCGACTATAAGTAGTCCAGTTATGCGACTATAAGTAGGCCATCAATCCGATTCTGCGATGCTTTTTATTAACTAGAGTAGCTTCCCTAGATCATCCCACATTAGTCGCCTCTTACGACATGTCTTGTAGCTCGCAGTAGTACTATTCTTTGCTTCCCTTCCAGGCCCTGGCACAACACGAACATCCTATTCATTTAAAATTAATGTTTGCCTTTTTAAAAACTATTTTTTCCTGCTCAAATTGTAATACCTGTACTGTCTGATTGATTTTAATCATTCTTTTCTTTTAATTAAACGTGACTGCTACATCCGGTTGCACCACTGCAGCATTTTCCTTGTTCTGCTTGATTACTGTCTCATTTCCTGGTATTCCACAATGAAAATAAGATCTGAAGGCGAATGATTTACTTCATTTCACAGGGTCTCCCCGTATTCTTATGTAATGAAACGTTCTTCATCATCAAGTAGCTTATCATGAGCAGAACTTGAGCACCCTGAGTCCTTCAGAATTTATCTCATCGGCCCGATGTCCTGTCTCTGCAGCAGTCATTCTCAGAGCATGAGTTAGATCTTTAATCCATCTTCTCCGTTGTCTTCCCCTTTGCGGAAAGCCTCCTTCCATAATAGTCGTCTCCAGCAATTCGTGTATTTTTAAATGTCCAAAATACTTCAATTTTCTCAGTGTTATTTGTAGTATCAGCCAGTTGTCATTGATTTTTAGTTCTTTCTTGGTAAATCTAGTTGTTAATTTTTCTGTCCATGATCTACGGTGGACGTATCTGTAATTCAAAAAGCACACATATGTTTTTACATTGCTTTGTTAAATGTCCTTGCTTCAATACACATAAATTGTCACTCAGAATATGCATGCTATTAGAATAATTATCTTTCTTTTCCTATCAGTTAGACTATCTCCTGTTTTTATTTTTGTTTTGTTGTCATAAGGCCTTTTTATTTGTTTTTTATTTTTTTTTTACTTTCTTTCCCACATTTCCATCTGTTAGCAGTCAGATGAGATATTTAAAATTGCTAACATTTCGAAATTTTTCTATGTTTATCAAAATATTATTTATGAAATCTCTGTTGAAATCAAAGCAATAAATTTTATTTATCAACATATGACTTTAATGTATTTTTCATTATGTGTTTGTTTGTTTGTTCAAATGTATGTTTATGTTGCTTATTATTGAATGCTATTTTAGACAATAAAATTACTTAATTATCTGTTTTTCGTTTTTAGTAACCAATGTTTACGCAGAGTTATTTTAACTGTTAAGTCTGGTTTTCATGAAAATATAAAACAAATTTACAATAGTTAAGGGTGGATTCATACTTGAATTCATCCAGCGAAGCTGGGTTCGATCTTCGACCCATTACTACAGTATACAGATTGATTCATGATTATTTGATTAGAGGCAGATTTTCATTGTTAGCCCCTGTAGCTCAAGAGGCAGTGACTGACACAAACCAAAGGTACCTGTCGAAACTGAGATGTGAGGCAAGCTTAGAAGCAAGAAGTTATAGTGGGAATTACAAAAAGTTAAAATAGACCTCTACAGTTTATGAAAGCAATGGCAAAACTACTGAACGTACAACTGGTGTCTAGAAAAGCAACGACTCATCTACTAGTGGTTGATGGATACACACCCTTTAGGATATGCCACGATTCATTTTCAACATCATTGCACTTTGGGAGTAGCCAGAGGATTGATCTCTTGCACAGGAAGACCTCAGCACAGCGCATCGAACTGGTATGCACAGGTGAGGGTCTCCGTTCTAATTTGAAGACAGTGAGATATTTATGTAGAATTTTATTTTTAAATCTTGTCTGAAGAATTTTGTACGTACAACGGCTTTCCAGCCTGCTTTTCTCGATTTTTGAACCTGCCAAGGGGTCTTTTACGTGCTCAAATTGAACACGGGACCTATGTTTTATCGTCCGTCTCCGATAGGACTGGGAACACATACACTGAGAACTGGGATCTCTGGAAAAAATATCATATGGCTCCGAAGGAGCGAACCTGGTACCTTTACCACGATAGACGAGCACCACGTATATAGACGAGCACCACGTATATAGACGAGCACCACGTATATAGACGAGCACCACGTATATAGACGAGCACCACGTATATAGACGAGCACCACGTATATAGACGAGCACCACGTATATAGACGAGCACCACGTATATAGACGAGCACCACGTATATAGACGAGCACCACGTATATAGACGAGCACCACGTATATAGACGAGCACCACGTATATAGACGAGCACCACGTATACAAGGCATTGAAGAAATGATGTGTTTGTGAACTTTCTACTCACTTTGCACAGAGAACAGAAATTGACTGTTTTATAAAAGAGATGGGAGTGGAGAGGTGGGGAGGCGGGTCATTCCACGTGGGGGCGGAGGGGGAGCTGAGGATCGAAAAGAAGGAGGTTGAGTCTCTGTGCAGATCAATGGTACATCAACAAACATAGGGCTCACTGGGCTTATTTTCCGCTAGCAGATTGCATGCTGGCCGTGCCGAGATGTAATATACTCTCAACATCTGCTACGGAATATTCTTCTTCTTCTTCTGAAATCGCCCGCTGTGAATTCAGGCATTAGTCATGACGCCTGGTATATCGCTTCTGACTGATTTTCGGGAAGGACTGCTTACCATTTGACTTGTGTCTTCCGCCATAGCAGCGATTCTGCGCCGACTTCAGATGCAAAGATTAGACTCTTCAAGTGTGATCGTTACAGGAAACCTGTGGTCCGAACTACGTGCCATGAGTCCTTGTACCCTTAACAATTTTACCGCCAGGGACAATTAGTGAAGTGTGACTACTCTACCGTATTTCCTGCCTTGTTCTGGCTGTGTTGAGGTCGTTTCGTACGCATCGTATGATAAAGTCTCATTGATGATCATTTTAATGCCGTATATTTGGGATTGGATCTACAGTAAAGAGCATTAATTACTTTCCAATCTTTCTAAATGGGTGAAGTCGTTCCGGTTTAGAAACATTCTCAACCCTTCTAGGACTAACCATTTGAACGGTCACTTTTCGTCTGATTCCTGTATTCATTGTTCTGTAGTGAACATTTCTGCAGGAGATAACTCTAGATTTTATCTCGAGAACAATCAGAAATTAGTACAGCTACGGGATGTAACTCTGCGTGGATAATAAATTATTAGACCTGCTACGGATAGCAACTATTCATGTTATCACAATAAGAATAATAAACAAATCGTGTTTATGGTCTAACTCGGTATATACATATATATAGATATATAGACAGAATAGTGAAAGACACGCTACGTTACAACTAGACACAGAATAATCAGGTAAGGTTCGATCGAACAGTATTTGCACAAACACATCCTATAAGCTTATTGTGCTTTTATATATTTGAGACGAGACAATATCATAAATACACACATGTATACACATATAACAAACATGAATACATCATTCAAAGTAGCTTCAAATTTATTATAAGATGAGAACAAGTCTAGTTGTAACGTAGCGTTTGAGAAAGACACTCCCCGTGAGTCATTTTTTAGAATGGCTCATTGGTTGTGTTCGTAAGGACGCTCGTATTGCTAGGCTAGGCGATTGGTGTCTTAAGAAATGAGGGTAAGTGGTTCGAGTCCCGTGTTTGTCTGTTTTTTCGGAAGCTCTTAATACATGTACACTGTTTATGTGTTGATCATATTCGTTACTTCCGTTGCTTCCTCTGGGGTTCGAAGAACTTGAAATGAACTTTGCTGAGAGAGGCAAGAAATATCGGTCTCAGTTTCATGGAGGAGACTGAGCAAGTTGTCCAGAATAAGGCCATATGAAGAAATTGATTGCAGGCCCTATGTAATGTATAACGGTACGAGAGGAATTATTATTACTATTATTATTATTTAATGGCTCACAAACATGGACAGCTTACTCAGGACATGAGAGGAGGCTTAACATAGTTATCCTTCGATGTCTTTGCAAGATTATGAACAGCAAGTTAGGAAACAAGATTTAAACTCTGAAGTTCTGCAACGTACAAACTTCTCATCCGTCATGGGAATACTCGGCAGTAGAAGACAAAGATAGCTAGAACATGTGAGAAGAATGGAAAATTGTTGCGTACCACATATGCTGCTTTCATGCCGCATGTAAGAAGATGATCAGTTGGAACAACGTTTGTGGGACAGCCAATATTTTTCAATATTTTAGAAAGTTCTGGTCTGCTGACCGCGTCAATTGCCTTTCAGAGATCGACGACAGTAATCCATATTGACTTTCTCTTCTCTATTCATTTTTCTTTCAGTTGGCGAAGAGCCAATAGCATGTCAGTTGATAACTATCCAGCATATATATATATATATATGTATGTGTGTGTGTGTGTGTTTAAAAAGGATTTAAAAGCTGAAGGATTGAATTAATTGCACCGGGTTTTACTTCATATGGCTCGGTCCTTTCAGCAGAATGGCACGCCACCTGCCGAGAGTATTGCACAAAGCACGGACTCCGTAGCTCTGGCTACAATCCTAGGAGTCTCTGGGAAAAAAACTGACCTCGTGAACAGAACGGCCCGGTCCGGATACGAACCCACGACCTTCGACTCGTAAGGCAAAGGGATTAACCACTCAGCTACTGAGACTCCGTATGTGTGTGTGCGTGTGTGTTTGTGTGTTAGTGTCCCTTACGATGATCATCATTGTCACATTAATATTAATGTTACATCATCGATTTATCGATTGAGTTAGTGTTATCTCCGCATCGAATGTCAACAGCAATGATATTTCAGCAATCTCAGTCTCTAGCATCACATGTCTAACCTTGATCATATATGCCCCACCTGTGGTATGGGGTTGTATTCTAGGATTGAATTCTACAGTCACCTCACACACCAGATAGGTGCTGCATCACACGTCTGAGACTGTTGTCATCATCGCTTGCGATGGACGGCTATTATTAATTAATTCTGCCAACCTCTTCTCTACTCATTTCTAAGCTTTTAGAACAAACACAATAAAATTACATTTTTACACTTCTTTTTAGAATAACATTTTTATTGAATGTGGACATAACAAAATATATTATAATTTTAGTTTCTTTTAAGAACATGTTTACTATTTCATATATTTGCACAGATCAAAAAAATAGAAGTAATGACATTTGCTAAAGAGAAAAGCACTATCAATATCTTCATCGACAATCGCCCATTAAAATAAGTCAAAGACTTTACATATCTAGGGAGCATTTTTTCAGCAAACGGAAGAATAACTAATGAAACTCAACACAGATGCAACAAAGGAAATCAAATGCTAGGACAAATGAGCCAATTAAAATGCAAACATGTCCCTATGAACACTAAAAGAGCAATGTTCAACACAATTTTTCTCCCCACATTATGCTACCAGTGCCAAACCTGGACGCTGACAACAAATGATATAAGAAAACTAGCCACGACAGAGATGAAGTGTCTACGCAGAATGATGGGAGTAACAAGAAGAGACCGGTTGAGAAATGAAGACATCAGGAAAAAGTGGGTACATCATTGCAATGAACTTCATCAAGAAACAACAAATTAAATGGTTCGGCCACATAAGCAGATTAACAACAGACATTGAACCTCAAAGAGCAATGATACTCCGATACAATGGATACAAAGCAAAAGGTCGGTCACGCAAAGGTGGACATCAGAGATAACAGAGGCGACGAAAGACACTATTTATGAAGCGCACACAACGACTCGTTCTAGGAATCTCTTCTTATTCTGACTCTGTGAGGCAATAGAGAATTGGAGAAAAGAAATAATGAAAGAACTGTTATATGAATTTCCCTGCTGTATTCCACAAGAACTCTACGCAAATTACATTATTTCCATTTTGATAACGATTGTTTTAATGTGAATTTTTCTCATGAATTATCCTGAAGAAAAGCTGGCACTGCACTAACGATGTGTTAACGAACTTGACGTACTGAATGAGTTAATTTTTTTGTTATCAGATAACTAGTAATAGCGAAAGAAACATTGATGCAACAGGAACTACAAGCAATGCAACAGGAACTACATTCAATGCAACAGGAACTACAAGCAATGCAACAGGAACTACAAGCAATGCAACAGGAACTACAAGCAATGCAACAGGAACTACAAGCAATGCAACAGGAACTACAAGCAATGCAACAGGAACTACGAGCAATGCAACAGGAACTACAAGCAATGCAACAGGAACTACAAGCAATGAAACAGGAACTACAAGCAATGCAACAGAAACTACAATCAAAGCAATAAGTTGAAAGTGATGAATGGGGTCAAGAGAGAGATCAACTATTATCGTTTTCTTTATAATCAGCATTTGTAAACAGGGTTGGAATCTCAATATTGCACTCTGAACCCATGGCGAACAATTGTTCAAGAAATATATTATAAATGATACGGTAATGTTCATTGACTTTATCCATGTCAATCTTGTTATTGTTGATAACTCGAACAACACATGTCACCAACGGATCATACAGCTGACAATATCCCTCGTCTACGTTAGCATTTCGTCTAGCCATTATGTCCATGCACTCACCAATGCCAGTAGCTTTTCTGTAATCTGAAATTAAAGTATAGTACGAGGTGTATGTTATTGTTTTAAAGATAGTGGTCAATCTTTCTTTCTTTCTTTAGCTCGCTTGAAGTAGTATCTACAATGTCAGTGTTATCTCTTGAGTCCTTCCTTCCTTTTGTTCGCTTGAAGTAGTGTCTACAATGTCAGTGTTGTCTCTTGTGTCCTTCCTTCCTTCCTTCTGTTTGCTTGAAGTAGTGTCTACAATGTCAGTATTGTCTCTTGTGTCCTTCCTTCCTTCCTTTTGTTCGTTTGAAGTAGTGTCTTCACTGTCAGTATTGTCTCTTGTGTCCTTCCTTCCTTCCTTCTGTTCGCTTGAAGTAGTGTCTACAATGTCAGTATTGCCTCTTGTGTCTTTCCTTCCTTCTATTCGCTTGAAGTAATGTCTACAATGTCAGTATTGTCTCTTGTGTCCTTCCTTCCTTCCTTCTATTCGCTTGAAGTAATGTCTCCACTGTCAGTGTTGTCTCTTGAGTCCTTCCTTCCTTCCTTCTATTCGCTTGAAGTAATGTCTCCACTGTCAGTATTGTCTCTTGAGTCCTTCCTTCCTTCCTTCTATTCGCTTGAAGTAATGTCTCCACTGTCAGTATTGTCTCTTGTGTCCTTCCTTCCTTCCTTCTATTCGCTTGAAGTAATGTCTCCACTGTCAGTATTGTCTCTTGAGTCCTTCCTTCCTTCCTTCTATTCGCTTGAAGTAATGTCTCCACTGTTAGTATTGTCTCTTGAGTCCTTCCTTCCTTCCTTCTATTCGCTTGAAGTAATGTCTACAATGTCAGTATTGTCTCTTGTGTCCTTCCTTCCTTCCTTCTATTCGCTTGAAGTAATGTCTCCACTGTCAGTGTTGTCTCTTGAGTCCTTCCTTCCTTCCTTCTATTCGCTTGAAGTAATGTCTCCACTGTCAGTGTTGTCTCTTGAGTCCTTCCTTCCTTCCTTCTATTCGCTTGAAGTAATGTCTCCACTGTCAGTATTGTCTCTTGAGTCCTTCCTTCCTTCCTTCTATTCGCTTGAAGTAATGTCTCCACTGTCAGTATTGTCTCTTGAGTCCTTCCTTCCTTCCTTCTATTCGCTTGAAGTAATGTCTCCACTGTCAGTATTGTCTCTTGAGTCCTTCCTTCCTTCCTTCTATTCGCTTGAAGTAATGTCTCCACTGTCAGTGTTGTCTCTTGAGTCCTTCCTTCCTTCTGCACCAGCAAGGTCACCAGTATAATTTAGAAGATGATGAAAATATTTTGTAGAAATTTTAATTATTTAAAAATGTTCTAATAAATTTTGGCCGGTCAGCATTTATTCCTGTTCTTATCAATTTTGAAATGTCAAGGGTTCGTTTACGTTTACTCAAGTACAAACATGATATTGAAGTACAAACATGATATTTAAATACAAACATGATATTTAAGTACAAACATGATATTTAAGTATTATACAAACATAATACTCAAGTATAGACATGATATTGAAGTATTATACAAACATAATACTCAAGTACAAACATGATATTTAAGTATTATACAAACATAATACTCAAGTACAAACATGATATTTAAGTATTATACAAACATAATACTCAAGTATAATTGATATTTAAGTATTATACAAACACAATCTCAAGTATAGACTGATATTTACTATTATACAAACACAATACTCAAGTACAAACATGATATTTAAGTATTATACAAACACAATACTCAAGTACAAACATGATATTTAAGTATTATACAAACATAATGCTCAAGTATAGATGTGATATTTAAGTATTATACAAACACAATACTCAAGTATAGACATGATATTTAAGTATTATACAAACACAATACTCAAGTACAAACATGATATTTAAGTATTATACAAACACAATACTCAAGTATAGACATGATATTTAAGTATTATACAAACACAATACTCAAGTACAAACATGATATTTAAGTATTATACAAACATAATACTCAAGTACAAACATGATATTTAAGTATTATACAAACATAATACTCAAGTACAAACATGATATTTAAGTATTATACAAACATAATGCTCAAGTATAGATGTGATATTTAAGTATTATACAAACACAATACTCAAGTATAGATGTGATATTTAAGTATTATACAAACACAATACTCAAGTACAAACATGATATTTAAGTATTATACAAACACAATACTCAAGTATAGACATGATATTTAAGTATTATACAAACACAATACTCAAGTACAAACATGATATTTAAGTATTATACAAACACAATACTCAAGTACAAACATGATATTTAAGTATTATACAAACACAATACTCAAGTATAGACATGATATTTAAGTATTATACAAACATAATACTCAAGTACAAACATGATATTTAAGTATTATACAAACATAATACTCAATTATATGATTATATTTAATATTATCAAACACAATACTCAAGTATAGATGTGATATTTAAGTATTATACAAACACAATACTCAAGTAAATGATATTTAAGTATTATACAAACACAATACTCAAGTACAAACATGATATTTAAGTATTATACAAACAAATACTCAAGTACAAACATGATATTAATATTATACAAACATAATACTCAAGTACAAACATGATATTTAAGTATTATACAAACATAATACTCATGAAGTCACAATAAACATGATATTTAATATTATACAAACACAATACTCAAGTATAGATGATATTTAAATTATACAAACACAATACTCAAGTACAAACATGATATTTAAGTATTATACAAACACAATACTCAAGTATAGATGGGATATTTAAGTATTATACAAACACAATACTCAAGTATAGACATGATATTTAAGTATTATACAAACACAATACTCAAGTACAAACATGATATTTAAGTATTATACAAACACAATACTCAAGTATAGATGTGGTATTTAAGTATTATACAAACACAATACTCAAGTATAGACATGATATTTAAGTATTATACAAACACAATACTCAAGTATAGACATGATATTTAAGTATTATACAAACATAATACTCAAGTATAGACATGATATTTAAGTATTATACAAACATAATACTCAAGTATAGACATGATATTTAAGTATTATACAAACACAATACTCAAGTATAGAATGATTATTTAAGTATTATACAAACATAATACTCAAGTATAGAATGTTATTTAAGTATTATACAAACATAATACTCAAGTATAGAATTTATATTTAAGTATTATACAAACACAATACTCAAGTATAGACATGATATTTAAGTATTATACAAACATAATACTCAAGTATAGATGTGATATTTAAGTATTATACAAACACAATACTCAAGTATAGACATGATATTTAAGTATTATACAAACACAATACTCAAGTATAGACATGATATTTAAGTATTATACAAACACAATACTCAAGTACAAACATGATATTTAAGTATTATACAAACACAATACTCAAGTATAGACATGATATTTAACTATTATACAAACACAATACTCAAGTATAGACATGATATTTAAGTATTATACAAACACAATACTCAAGTATAGACATGATATTTAAGTATTATACAAACACAATACTCAAGTATAGATGTGTTATTTAAGTATTATACAAACATAATACTCAAGTATAAACATGATATTTAAGTATTATACAAACATAATACTCAAGTATAGATGTGATATTTAAGTATTATACAAACATAATACTCAAGTACAAACATGATATTTAAGTATTATACAAACACAATACTCAAGTATAGATGTGATATTTAAGTGTTATACAAACATAATACTCAAGTACAAACATGATATTTAAGTATTATACAAACATAATACTCAAGTATAGATGTGATATTTAAGTATTATACAAACACAATACTCAAGTACAAACATGATATTTAAGTATTATCAAACAAATACTCAAGTATAGACGTGATATTTAAGTATTATACAAACACAATACTCAAGTAAACATGATATTTAAGTATTATACAAACACAATTATCAATCAGTATAGATGATATTTAAGTATTATACAAACACAATACTCAAGTATAGATGGGATATTTAAGTATTATACAAACACAATACTCAAGTATAGATGGGATATTTAAGTATTATACAAACACAATACTCAAGTATAGACATGATATTTAAGTATTATACAAACACAATACTCAAGTATAGATGGGATATTTAAGTATTATACAAACACAATACTCAAGTATAGACATGATATTTAAGTATTATACAAACACAATACTCAAGTATAGACATGATATTTAAGTATTATACAAACACAATACTCAAGTATAGATGTGATATTTAAGTATTATACAAACACAATACTCAAGTATAGACATGATATTTAAGTATTATACAAACATAATACTCAAGTATAGACATGATATTTAAGTATTATACAAACACAATACTCAAGTATAGACATGATATTTAAGTATTATACAAACACAATACTCAAGTATAGATGTGATATTTAAGTATTATACAAACACAATACTCAAGTATAGACATGATATTTAAGTATTATACAAACACAATACTCAAGTATAGACATGATATTTAAGTATTATACAAACACAATACTCAAGTATAGATGTGATATTTAAGTATTATACAAACACAATACTCAAGTATAGACATGATATTTAAGTATTATACAAACACAATACTCAAGTATAGACATGATATTTAAGTATTATACAAACACAATACTCAAGTATAGACATGATATTTAAGTATTATACAAACACAATACTCAAGTATAGATGTGATATTTAAGTATTATACAAACATAATACTCAAGTATAGACATGATATTTAAGTATTATACAAACACAATACTCAGTTAAAAGATATTTAAGTATTATACAAACCAATCTCAAGTATAGATGATATTTAAGTGTTATACAAACATAATACTCAAGTATAGATGTGATATTTAAGTATTATACAAACACAATACTCAAGTACAAACATGATATTTAACTATTATACAAACATAATACTCAAGTATAGACATGATATTGAAGTATTATACAAACACAATACTCAAGTATAGATGTGATATTTAAGTGTTATACAAACACAATACTCAAGTATAGACATGATATTTAACTATTATACAAACATAATACTCAATATGACATGATATTTAAGTTTATACAAACATAATACTCAAGTATAGACAGTTGATATTTAATATTATACAAACATAATACTCAATATGACATATATTTACTAAACATACATTTAGACACAAATTCAGTGAAAAAATACAGAAGAAATATAAGAATTCTTTAAAAATAACACAAGTCTTAAAAAATGTAATCCTTACTTGTTGGTGGCTTGTGGTTTTGTTCATTCATTTCTGTTGTCATATTTGAAGTACCTCATAATTTTTAATATCAGATCACAGTTAATTTAATTTAGACTTTCTTTCTTATTCTTTTCGAGATTTTTCATTTGTGTTGCAGTCATCGTGAACGGTCACACCAACATTTAATAAACACTAATAAATATTTGGATCACATTCTGTTGTTCATTTAAAAATTGTCATTAAATTGTCAAGCAGGCCATTCATCAGTTGAAGCTAAACATAGAAACAACAAAAAGATTGATCATCGTTTTCATATAAATTTATTATTTGTATATTTAAGAAAAACAAGATATCGTTTCTACACGGCAAACCAGTTTGAAAAACCATTCTGAGAGTAAATCTGAACAAAATTAAGTTCACTAAATACATTCAACACAATTTACAGTGAGAAATGTTGTCCAAATCTACTATAATATACAATATCAATATCATTACGTGCCATGCAGTTGTTGTCTCCAAGTTGTCTCCAAGTTGTCTCCAAGTTGTCTCCAAGTTGTCTCCAATGAAATTATGTTATTTATTACCACAAACCTCTGTCCTGAGTAGTTCTTATCGGTTCGATTTTTTAATACTCTTAATTGCTGTGAAACAATCCGTATCAAATATTATAAGGAAACGTAGGTGGAAATATTTAGGTAGGTCATGTTCTTAGATCAGACGAAAAGAGACTAAATCGACAAGTCCCTATGTGGTCACCAGTTAGGAAAAGAAAACGTGGAAACCAAAGACCACGCTTCGAAGAACAATCCTACAAGAAAGTAAACTATTGGGATGTAAAACCATACAAGATCTCCAACTGCTAGTAACGAACCGCATCACATGGAGATCTAAAACCTCTGCCCTATGTGCCGCCTTTGGCACGAAAGGAACAAACACACTAACTTGCTGTGAAATTAGGTTGTAAATCATTTTTCTTGATCTATATTGTTGTCTGGCTCGTACAACATTAATTTTGTAGGTTTGCATTTCTCATTCGATAGCTGGATTTCTCAGGATTTGTCCTAAATTTATGATTCATTCTTTCTTAAATTAATTATAAATATTCTCCACGAATTCATCTGTTTTATATCTCAACATTAACCACGTTAGCAATGAATGAGATTACTCACATTCTTTTGTAAGACCGCATAGTCCGAGTGGTTACCGGGGTCCAAATTTGGGGTGTAAAGAATAGAACCACTGTTACCTGTCACGCATGTCGTAAGAGGCGACTAAGGAGGTTTGGCTAAAATCGGATGCACGTGTCCTAAATGTGTAGAAGTCTATGCGTTTAGGGGCCTACTAAACCAATGTGCAACGTATACACGTTCTTGGCAAAGATCAAACATATCACAAAGAGTGATTAAAATTGGTGGTAAAGAACGAACGCAAAGAAGAAGGAGAAGAAGGAGAAGTAAGACCGCATATCGTTAGAGATGAGATAATACGTACAGAAACCTAACAAGTTATAGAGCCAGAAAACTGCAAACACATACACCACGCATGCTGTCACTACTTGAACGTAGCAGCAATCATGGCACAACGAGACATGTTTAATACGCAACAAAGACAGTTGTGATAGTATTATTGTCTTGTGAGCGGTAATATGCAACAGAAAGAAAGTTGGCATATAACCGTGCTTAAATTAAATTGAGAAACAATGAATGAAGTGGTTTGGTCAAACTCCACAGTATGCAGTCTTCTACAACAGAACATCAGAAAACAAGGCGAGATGAAGACCACAAAAAACATGGTTAGATGACATAGTAGACTCCTGCCAAAGATCAAAAATAACAATCAACCAAGCCAGCAGAACAGCGAAAGACAAATAACATAAAGCTACGACACTGAGCAACAACTCGTTGAACAAAAGACGTGTATATATCAGTATAACTATATTAAGCAACAAGTATCACGTGATCAATTAGGTAATAATATTAACTATTACATTTAGTTTCACCTTGACATTTATAACAACATTAAATGTCAAGTGCCAACATTTCCTTATTATATATATATATATATATATGAGCTTTTTCCTCTTTAGAGACGGTCAATTGGCAAGTGTTTTACTGTGACAACTTCTGAGTTTTACTTTTCACTCTTGTCGTTCAGCTCATTCATAAGTCTCTTCTCAAAAGACTCTGCGCCCTGCGCAATATCGCTTTCCACACAAGTCTGTCAGCACCTAGATTTTCCCATGTTCTCGGTCCAAGAAAACTATTCTTCATTGAGGCCTTGCAGACATCTTTATATCTGAGCAGGGGCCTGCCCTGGTGCCTCTCCTCCTCTGAACATTCACAGAACAATATTTGTTTTGGTATGCGACAAGCTTTCATTCTTCTCACATGCCCTAACCATCTTAGTCGTCTAATGCTGAGCATGCCCATGATGGAAGGCAGGTTTGCACGATGCAGTACTTCAGAGTTTGTTCTCTTGTCGTATCACCTGATGTTCATAATCTTGCGGAGACATCGAAGGTGAAAGATGTTAAGTCTCCTCTCGTGTCTTGAGTAGGCTGTCCATGTTTCTGAGCCATATAGTAAAGAACCAATTGCAGGCTCGATATATTTAAACATATATATATATATATATGTCTCTCAATGGTATTTATCGTTTTGAATGTATTAATAGAAATAGATTGATTCACAAAACCATAATCATTGAAATAAGACGAATAGAAATATATATTCCAGTGGCGGCTAGAGATCATTTTTGTTGGCGGGGCCAGACACACATTTTCGGGGAAACCATGATGTTTTGATTAGGTATATTTTAATTTATTAAATAATAAATACACGTTAGATATTATTTTTGGTGGGACCCGGTCCCATTGGCCCTTAATGACGAGCTGCCACTGATGTACTCCCATCTCTTTTCTAGACAGGATAATCTCAACGGTAGATCACGAACTCACTAGCACAGTAGAAATTCCTCGATGTAATGTTGAGAATCGTAAAAAAGTGTAGGACTATAAGCTTCTAAATAATTATGTCCTAGAAGCGGTTTCCCAACATACACTTATCACATGGAGAGATTTAGCTATTTTCTCGTTATGTCTCACATCGACGTAAGTAAGATTAGTAGTTCCCAGTCCTGTCTATAAACTAAAATAACTGTAAAACGAAGGTCCCATGTTCCCGTTGAATAAGTAAAAGAATTCCTGATACATGCAAATAGATAGTAGTAGCTGGAAAGTCGTTGTTGGTACACAGATAGATAGGAGTAGCTGGAAAGTCGTTGTTGGTACACAGATAGATAGGAGTAGCTGGAAAGTCGTTGTTGGTACACAGATAGATAGGAGTAGCTGGAAAGTCGTTGTTGGTTCACAGATAGATAGTAGTAGCTGGAAAGTCGTTGTTGGTACACAGATAGATAGGAGTAGCTGGAAAATTGTTGTTGGTTCACAGATAGATAGGAGTAGCTGGAAAGTCGTTGTTGGTACACAGATAGATAGGAGTAGCTGGAAAGTCGTTGTTGGTACACATTATTAACAATTGTTTTTTAATATAAAATTTCAATTGTCTTTAACATTAGATCTGAAACCCTCGACGATACTACCAAGCTCGTGCACTGCTATTGAAATATCTAGTTGTAGGAAATTAATCGATGAACACAGGGTTATTAATCCAAATACAATGATGTTTGTTCTGTCAACCTATCAATCCATAAAAAATTGATGTTCTCATTATATTTAAATATTAGAAATGTTATGTCTTCTTAAGTTGACGTTTCTCTGATGAAAGTAAACACAAATATATATTATTCCCTAAACCAGACATGAAGACTTTGACATCAATTAACATAAAAAATAACTTAATATTATGACATCTAGGTCACATATATAGAAATTGTGATCAAGCTCGAATAAAAAAAAGAAGACTTTTACAGAAACACAAACAAGGTGATACTCTTACAAACAAGGTGATACTCTTACAAACTAGGTGCTACTTTTACAAACAAGGTGATACTCTTACAAACAAGGTGATACTCTTACAAACAAGATGATACTCTTACAGACAAGGTGATACTCTTATAAACAAGATAATACTCTTACAAACAAGATGATACTCTTACAAACAAGGTGATACTCTTACAAACAAGATAATACTCTTACAAACAAGGTGATACATTTACAAATAAGGTGATACTCTTACAAACAAGGTGATACTCTTACAAACAAGTGATACTCTTACAAACAAGGTGATACTCTTACAAACAAGGTGATACTCTTACAAACAAGATAATACTCTCACAAACAAGATAATACTCTTACAAACAAGGTGATACTCTTACAAACATGGTGATACTCTTACAAACAAGATAATACTCTTACAAACAAGGTGATACTCTTACAAACAAGATAATACTCTTACAAACAAGATAATACTCTTACAAACAAGGTGATACTCTTACAAACAAGGTGATACCCTTACAAACAAGATAATACTCTTACAAACAAGATGATACTCTTACAAACAAGGTGATACTCTTACAAACAAGGTGATACTCTTACAAACAAGGTGATACTCTTACAAACAAGATGATACTCTTACAAACAAGATAATACTCTTACAAACAAGTTGATACCCTTACAAACAAGGTGATACTCTTACAAAAACAATCTTAATTTAAATATAAAATTCGACATTTAATTAAAATATTGGAAAAAAACCACAAAAATGTGCATACAACAGAAAAGCAGGTCTTAAGCACCAAAATAATCCTTACTTGTTAGTGGTGACTTATGGTTTTGATTCAAACTCATTTTTTGGTCATCTTGAAGCTCTTCTATCATTTCTTCAATATCCAGATCACAGTTTAACCCAAATTTCAACATTATTTCCTCCATGTGTGCTTGGAGATCTTCCATGTCTTCTGACCTCAACATGGACACGTCAACCGTTAAGGCTTTAAGCGTACACATCAGAAAACCTTCATAGACGTCACAAGTAAGTTTTTCATTTATCACACTTGCCACGAAATTGTTGACACATACATCCATTCCAGTAGAATCTTCATCTGCTATTCCTAAATGATATATAAGAAAACAATATGTAATATGATTGATTAAACTTTTTTCGTTAATAATTTACTATTTGTATATTGTTAAATAAATGGACAACTCAGAAGATATAGTTTTCTAAACGTTGGAAATCAGTTTGAAAAATCCGTTCCAGGTACAAATTAAAAGAACTTAAATTAATTAAATACTTTCAAAACATATTCAACCTGGACACTAAAAGAAGTTGCAATAAATCAGATACTATATACAATGACATTATCGTCTTGTACAATAACGTTTGGCTTTAAAGATCATAGACCATTGTGTCCACAAACCTCTGTTCTAAGTACTGCTTTTCAGTTGGGATGTTGACATGCTCTTGTACTGTGAAGTTAGCCTATAATGAATCTCTCTTTCTCTATGTTGTTCTGTGCCTCATAACACATTAACTGTATTAGTTGGCATGACGATTTATCTGTCTAATTTTATCATGGCATGCTCAAACACTGATGTTTGTCTCTTCCTTAAGAAGATAGTCAACTTTTTATGTGCCTTGATTTGTCTCCAGTTATTAACATTAACAACTTTGGTCCTCTAGGGATACTTCATATTCTTCTGTAAAACTGCATCTTTTTATAAATATGATAATACATAGAAGCAGCTAATAATTTCTAGGACAAGTAAACTGCTAACACATAATTCATGCTTGTTGACACTACACGAGTGTAGGGACAAATATGACAGAACCAGTCAGGGCCTCATTGTTTAATAAAGAAGCAATGCTAGCTGTGATAGCATTGTTATCGTGTGACTATTCTCTCCTTCAAAGCACAAAACATGAAGACGTGTATCTATCAGTATAACTAGATTAAGTAACAAGTATGACGTGATAAATTAAATAATAATATTAGATTTTAACGAATATCAAAGCAGGCATTGAAGGGGAATGCAAAGGGTTCAAGAAAACCGGACGACTTAAGGAGACCCTCAAACGAACTATGCTGAGAGCGACATAACCAATCGGTCTGTTACATAGAGAAAATTGAGCGAGCTGCCCAGGATAGATTGGTATAGAGAAATTGCTTGGAGGCCCTATGTAACGTATAACGATACGAGAGGGATTATTATTATTACATATGTATACATATATATATATTTCTCAATGGTATTTATCATTTTGTATGAATAATATATGGCTTTTTCGTCTTTACAGGCGGTCAATTGGCAAGTGTTTTACTGTGACAACTTCTGAGTTTTCGCTTTTCTCTCTTGTAGTTCAGCTCATACATAAGTTTCTTCTCAAGGGACTCCGCGCCCTTTCGCTATTTGGCTTTCCACACAACTCTGTCATAGCTAGTCTTTCCCATGTGCTGGGACCTATAGAAATGTTTTTCATTGAGGCTTTGCAGACATCTTTATATCTGAGCAGTGGTCTGCCCAGGTGCCTCTTCCCCTCTGAAAGTTCACAGAACAACATTTGTTTTGGTATGCGATACGTTTCCATTCTTCTCACATGCCCCAACCATCTTAGTCGTCTACTGCTGAGCATGCCCATGATGTAAGGCAGGTTTGCACGTTGCAGTACTTCAGAGTTGGTTATCTTGTCGTATCACCTGATGTTCATAATCTTGCGAAGACATCGAAGGTGAAAGATGTTAAGTCTCCTCTCGTAGAATAATGAATAATATAAATAAATTAAATCCTAAAACCGTAATCCTTGCACTAAGATTAATATAAATATGTACTCGGATCTCTTTCTTAAACAGGATAATCTCAACGGTAGATCACGAACTCACTAGCACAGTAGATATTCCTCGATGTAATGTTGAGAATCGTTTGGTTTGGTTTGGTTTGGATACCCTTACAACTGACGTCATTGCACTCCGGGCAGACCCATAGGTGCTCAGTCTCCCCAACAGATATCGAAGAGTATGCATACTGATGGTTCCTGTGGCTCGCTGATTAAACACACCTCTCACTCTGCCTCTCAGGCATCCAGTTCGACTTGAACAACGGGTAACTCCAAACTGCTTAAATCGCTTGATCGATTCAACATCGATTTTAGTGTCCTCATCCAACAGAGAGTCTCGAAGAGACCGAAGAATATCCCCCTTATCCATCTTCAACTCCCCAACAATCGATGCTGTTGATGCAAGCCTGTCCGCTCTCTCATTACCGTAAACACCCGCATGCCCAGGACAGTATATCCACTTAAGCCGCTGGAGGTTAGAAACTTCTATAGACGACATCCACTCATACCGAAACCTGCCCTTCTGGATCTTGTGAAGCATCGACTGAGAGTCAGATACAACAACTGCCCCAGTAAATGAAGTCCCAGAAATCCAATGGAGGGCAGCAGTAACGGCCTCAACCTCCATCCTCATACTAGAAGTAGTTGTCCTGTATGCCCCACTTCGCTCTGCAACAACCCTACCATGCGCATTAGCCAAGAAACCCCAGCCGGATTTCTCACCACGTTGAACCGACCCATCGGTATTTACAACAACATCATCATCCCTTGCATTATCTTCTATCAGCTGCTTAACTGCGAGATCAGCCTTCATGTTGCCCCAGTCTCTACATTATCTTCCAAGAGTAATGATAACGTTGAGATAGTTCATCATGCTACCATCTGTTGGGATCCATTCTTCCCCTTTTGGCAGAGTCGCAACCGTAGTCACCTGGCCAATTGTTCTCTCAGCCTGGGCCATCCACGACATGCCACGCTTGATTCTCGTGCCCTTAACATCATTAGTGTTCTTGACAATCGTAAAAATGTGTAGGACTATAAGCTTCTAAATATATATGTCAGAGAAGCGGTTTTCCAACATACACTTATCACATGTACAGATCTAGCTATTTTCTCGTCATATCTGACATCGATGTAAGTAAGATCAGCAGTTCCCATTCCTGTCAAAAACTACAAAAATTGTAAACCAAAGGTCCCATGTTCCCGTGGAATAAGTAAAAGAACTCCTGGTACATGCAAATAGATAGGAGCAGTTGGAAAGTCGTTGCTTGGCACAAATTATTAACAATTTTTTTAATATAAAGGTTTAATCGTCTTTAACATTAGATCTGAAACCCTCGACTATACTACAAAGCTAGTGCACTGCCATTGAAATATCCAATTGTAGAAATTGTTAGATGAACACATGGTTATTCGTCCAAATGCAATGATAACTGTTCTGCCAACCTATCAATCCATAAAAAATTGAAGTTCTCATTACATTTAAATATTAGAAATGTGATGTCTTCTTAAGTTGACGTTTCTCTGATGAAAGTAAACACAAATATATCTAAAACAGAATAATTAATTAAAGTAATAAAAAGTTAATAATAGGTACTTAAAATATAACCATAAAAAAAGTTACAAGTAAATAGAGATTTAAAAAGTTCTTAAAAATAATCTTACAAAAAGATACTACAAACAAGGTGTACTTAAACAATAACTTAAATATCTAAATAATTACAAGTGATTTTAAAACAAGTATATTAAAAAAAGGTGATACTTACAACAAGGTGATACTCTTACAAACAAGGTGATACTTACAAACAAGGTGATACCTTAAACAGTGATGATACTCAAAGACTTAAAGTGATTAAAGGAATAAAGTTCTACAAAAGGGAACCTACAAAAGTATATTTAAACGATACTTAAAGATACTTAAAAGGTGATTAAAATGATCTTTAAACAAGTATACTAAAAGTGCTTACACAGTGACTCAAAAAGTATTTACAAACAGATAAATCTTCAAAATAATTAAAGTGATTCAAAAATGAACTAAACAGTGATACTTAAACAGTAACTAAAGTATCCTAAAACAGGGATATTAAAATAATCACAAGGATCTAAAAAAGATAAACTTACAAAAGATATAACAATACTAAAACAAGGATACTATACAAAAGTGATATCAAACAGATATACACAAAGTTTAAAACAGTATTTTAAAAAATCTTAAAACAGAAACAAGATTACAAAATATTAAAAATATAAATATTTAACAGAACTAAACATATTAAAAACTAAAAGTATCCAAGTATACTTTCACAGATCAAAATACCTCAATGTTAAACGTGTATAAAGATAAAAATACTCACAGTAATTAAATTATTACAAAGTATTTAAAATACAAAAGTACTAAAGTTTTAAAACTTATAAAACAATTCTTTCAAAGATATTATGTTAAAAAGTTATATATTCTAAATAACAACAGAACCTAACATGTATCTAAACAGATATCTAAAATACTAAAGACAAAGATAATTAACATTTCAAAAATAATCTAAAAGATATTTAACAATTAAGTTAAAAAAGAATCTACGATTAACAATATTAAATATTAAAAGTAATTAAAAGATACTAAAGTATTTACAATTTCTTACATTACTTAACGATTGTAAATGTCTCACTTCCAACATATTTTATAATGACATATTAATTCCATTTAAATTAACAATATTATCTCAACGTGATACCTACAACAAGATATCTCAAAATGATCTAAAAAGATCCAAAAGTGACCTCTACCAACAGCTGATTTTCACATTCTCACACAAGATGTATCTTCAACAAATATTAAAAGGTATTTCAAAAGTGAACTCTTACATCAATATACTGCATTTACTTTAAAGTTACTCTTAAAATGAACCTACTATCTACAAACAGTGCTCTTAAATATCTTAAAATTAGATACATGTATTCAACAGTAATTTCGTAACTTATCAAAGTCTTACAAATGTTAAAATATTCTTCAAGTGATTTCTTTAGCCAAATTTCAACATGATCTCACAATCAAAATATACCTAAAATGATCTCTTAAAAGATAACACAAACAGTGATACTAAACAAGGTGATACTCTTACAACAAGTGATCTTACAAACAGGTATCTTTACAAACAGGTGATCTCTTAAAACAGTGATACCTAAAACAGTGATTCTCAACAAGTGATCCTAAACAAGGTGATTCTACAAACAATGATATCTACAAACAGTGATCTTAAACAGTGATCTTTCAACAGTGATCTTTACAACAAGATATACTTAAACAGATATCTCCAAACAAGTATATCACAAACAGTATCTTCAAACAGGTGATACTTTAAAACAAGATATCTCTAAAAAAGTGATCTCTACAAACAGGTGATACTCTTCAAACAGTGATCTCTTACAAACAAGATATACTTTACAAACAAGGTGATACTTTAAAACAGATGATCCTTAAACAGGTGATATCAAAGTATCTTAAAACAAGATGATACTCTTACAAAAAGTGATACTAAAACAGTGATACTCTTAAAACAGGTGATACTTCAAAATGATATTTACAAACAAGTGATACCTACAACAAGTGATCCCTTACAAACAGTGATACTTAAACAAGGTGATCTTCAAAAAGTGATATACAAACAGATGATACTACAACAAGGATATCTACTACAAAAAGGTGATACCTACAAACAAGATGATACTTAAACAGTTATCAAGTGATACTCTACAAACATGATATTACAGAACAAGTTTACTCTTCAAACAAGTGTACTATACTCACAGTGATACCTTACAAAGTGATATCTTACAAACATGATACTTCAAACAGTATACTCTAAACAGTGATTTCAAACAGTTACTCTTACAAACAGGATCTTTAAAACAGTATACCTACACAGATCTCTTACAAACAGGTGATTCAAATATCTCTTACAAACAGTGATAAACAAGGTGATACTTTTCAAACAAGTATACTTAACAGATCTTACAAACAAGGTGATACTTTACAAACAGATATCTACAAACAAGTGATATTTAAAAATGATACTTAACAAGTGATACTCTAAACAAGATATACTTACAAACAGATATACTTCTGCTACAACAGAATCTTAACAGATATAACAACTGTATCTTACAAGATACTCTAAAATATATTAACAAGATATATTTACAAACAGTATCTTACAAACAGTGTACTTACGTATTCAAAACAATCTCTTCACAGTGTCTACAACATTATCTTACAGATAATACTCAAACAATATACTTACACAGTGATTACTCAAACAGTGATCTCACATGATCTTTAAATACACAACAGATATATACGTACAAAAAGTATTTACAAATGTATTTAAACAGGTCTCTAACAGGTGAACCCTTAACAGGTGATCTCAACAGGTGATCCTTAAAAAAATCTAAATGAATTTAAATTCACAGTTATTTAAATAACAACTCATATATTCAACAAGAAACAGATCTTAAAACAGTTCCATATACTTGTTTAAATATAGATTTCAGGATTAAACAGTGTTTAAGGATCAAGGATCTCAAACATTCTTCATGTACAAAGTGACCTAAATGACCTTAACATGTTCTAAATTTTAATGCTCACAGATTAATTTACAACGTACTTATGTCTAACATATCCAGAATCTTTCAAGACTACAATATATTTACAGGTTTCTACATGCCACGATGAATTAACAGTGATCCTTCACAGTAATCTCACGTGATTCTCACATGATAAAAGAAATTTAGATGATTTAACAGTTTCTAACATTACATTTTAATTAAAAAATGATACAAGGATAAGTTTCTAACGAAATCTTTAAATCCCAGGTCAAAATTAAGTTCAATTTTCAAATTCAACTACTCAAAGAATAGAAATCATGGATCTAAAACATTATTTATTAACTTTTTAAAATATGACCATTGTCAACGTCCAAGTACTCTTAGTGGATGTTGCACTCTTGGTACTGAGTTCACTATATCTCCTTTCATTTTAATTCAGTTGCCTAACATAACACTTAACTGTATATTTGACTACATTTTCTTTAATTATCATGCTCATCAATGATTTTTCTTTCTTAAGAACGTAGTCAATTTTGTATTTCCTGATATGTTCTACGTTATTAAAATTATTCAACTTTCCTTCTAGGACTATTTATCTTCTTAAAGTTGCTTTATAAATGTTAATTTCATAGAACGTAATAATTTCTAGGTAATACTATTAGGACATAATTCTGATTTTGACACTAAGAGTTAAGAAAAATATACAGAACCGTCAGTCTCATTGTTTATAAGAAGCAATCTAGCTTGATAGCATTGATATCGTGTGACTATTCTCTCCTTCAAAGCACAAAACATGAAGACGTGTATCTATCAGTATAACTAGATTAAGTAACAAGTATGACGTGATAAATTAAATAATAATATTAGATTTTAACGAATGTCAAAGCAGGCATTGGAGTGAAATGCAAAGGGTTCAAGAAAACCGGACGACTTCAGGAGACCTTCAAACGAACTATGCTTAGAGCGACAAAACCAATCGGTCTGTTACATAGAGAAGATTGAGCGAGCTGCCCAGGATAGAGTGGTATAGAGAAATTGCTTGGAGGCCCAATGTAACGTATAACGATACGAGAGGATTATTATTATTACATATGTATACATATATATATATATATATATATATATATATATATATATATATATATATATATATATTTCTCAATGGTATTTATCATTTGTATGAATAATATATGCTTTTTCGTCTTTACAGACGGCCAATTGGCAAGTGTTTTACTATGACAACTTCTGAGTTTTCGCTTTTCTCTCTTGTAGTTCAGCTCATACATAAGTTTCTTCTCAAGGGACTCTGCGCCCTTTCGTAAGTTGGCTTTCCACACAACTCTGTCATAGCTGGTCTTTCCCATGTGCTAGGACCTATAGAAATGTTTTTCATTGAGGCTTTGCAGACATCTTTATATCTGAACAGTGGTCTGCCCTGGTGCCTCTTCCTTTCTGAAAGTTCACAGAACAACATTTGTTTTGGTATTCGATACGCTTCCATTCTTCTCACATGTCCCAACCATCTTAGTCGTCTACTGCTGAGCATGCCCATGATGTAAGGCAGGTTTGCACGTTGCAGTACTTCAGAGTTGGTTATCTTGTCGTACCACCTGATGTTCATAATCTTGCGAAGACATCGAAGGTGAAAGATGTTAAGTCTCCTCTCGTAGAATAATGAATAATATAAATAAATTAAATCCTAAAACCGTAATCCTTGCACTAAGATTAATATAAATATGTACTCGGATCTCTTTCTTAAACAGGATAATCTCAACGGTAGATCACGAACTCACTAGCACAGTAGATATTCCTCGATGTAATGTTGAGAATCGTTTGGTTTGGTTTGAGTTTGATACCTTACAACTGACGTCATTGCATCCGGCAGACCAAGTGCTCAGTCTCCCAACAGATATCGAAGAGTATGCATACTGATGGTTCCTGTGGCTCGCTGATTAAACACACCTCTACTCTGCCTCTCAGGCATCCAGTTCGACTTGAACAATAGGTAACTCCAAACTGCTGTAAACGCTTGATCGATTCAACATCGATTTAGTGTCCTCATCAACAGAGAGTCTCGAGAGACGAAGAATATCCCCTATCCATCTTCACCCAACAATCGATGCTGTTGATGCAAGCTGACGCTCTCTCATTACCGTAAACACCGCATGCCCAGGACAGTATATCCACTCAAGCCGCTGGAGGTTAGAAACTCTATAGACGACATCCACTCATACCGAAACCTGCCCTTCTGGATCTTTGAAGCATCGACTGAGAGTCAGATACAACAACTGCCCCAGTAAATGAAGTCCCAGAAATCCAATGAGGGCGCAGTAACAGCCTCAACCTCCATCCTCATACTAAAGTAGTTGTCTGTCCCCACTTCGCTCTGCAACAACCTACCATGCGCATTAGCCAAGAAACCCAGCCGGATTTCTCACCACGTTGAACCGACCCATCGGTATTTACAACAACATCATCATCCATTGCATTATCTTCTATTAGCTGCTTAACTGAGATCAGCTTCATGTTGCCCAGTCTCTACATTATCTTCCAAGAGTAATGATAACGTTGAGATAGTTCATCATGCTACCATCTGTTGGGATCCATTCTTCCCCTTTTAGCAGTCGCAACCGTAGTCACCTGGCCAATTGTTCTCTCAGCCTGGGCCATCCACGACATGCCACGCTTGATTCTCGTGCCCTTAACATCATTAGTGTTCTTGACAATCGTAAAAATGTGTAGGACTATAAGCTTCTAAATATATATGTCAGAGAAGCGGTTTTCCAACATACACTTATCACATGTACAGATCTAGCTATTTTCTCGTCATATCTGACATCGATGTAAGTAAGATCAGCAGTTCCCATTCCTGTCAAAAAACTACAAAAAATTGTAAACCAAAGGTCCAATGTTCCCGTGGAATAAGTAAAAGAACTCCTGGTACATGCAAATAGATAGGAGCAGTTGGAAAGTCGTTGCTTGGCACAAATTATTAACAATTTTTTTAATATAAAGGTTTAATCGTCTTTAACATTAGATCTGAAACCCTCGACTATACTACAAAGCTCGTGCACTGCCATTGAAATATCCAATTGTAGAAATTGTTAGATGAACACATGGTTATTCGTCCAAATGCAATGATAACTGTTCTGTCAACCTATCAATCCATAAAAAATTGAAGTTCTCATTACATTTAAATATTAGAAATGTGATGTCTTTTTAAGTTGACGTTTCTCTGATGAAAGTAAACACAAATATATATTATTCCCTAAACCAGAACATGAAGACTTTGACATCAAGTCACATCAAAAATAACTTAAAATTATGACATCTAGGTCACATATATAGAAATTGTGATCAAGCTCGAATTTAAAAAAAAAGAAGACATTTACAGAAACACAAACAAGGTGATACTCTTACAAACAAGGTGATACTCTTACAAACAAGGTGATACTCTTACAAACAAGGTGATACTCTTACAAACAAGGTGATACTCTTACAAACAAGGTGATACTCTTACAAACAAGATGATACTCTTACAAAAAAGATGATACTCTTACAACCAAGATGATACTCTTACAAACAAGGTGATACCCTTACAAACAAGGTGATACTCTTACAACCAAGATGATACTCTTACAAACAAGGTGATACTCTTACAAACAAGGTGATACTCTTACAAACAAGATGATACTCTTACAAACAAGATGATACTCTTACAAACAAGGTGATACTCTTACAAACAAAGTGATACTCTTACAAACAAGGAGATACTCTTACAAATAAGGTGATACTCTTACAAACAAGGTGCTACTCTTACAAAAAAGATGATACCCTTACAACCAAGATGATACTCTTACAAACAAGGTGATACTCTTACAAACAAGGTGATACTCCTACAAACAAGGTGATACTCTTACAAACAAGATGATACTCTTACAAACAAGATGATACTCTTACAAACAAGGTGATACTCTTACAAATAAGGTAATACTCTTACAAACAAGATGATACTCTTACAAACAAGATGATACTCTTACAAACAAGGTGATACTCTACAAACAAGATAATACTCTTACAAACAAGGTGATACTCTTACAAACAAGATGATACTCTTACAAACAAGGTGATACTCTTACAAACATGGTGATACTCTTATAAACAAGATGATACTCTTACAAACAAGGTGATACTCTTACAAACAAGGTGATACCCTTACAAACAAGGTGATACTTTTACAAACAAGGTGATACCCTTACAAACAAGGTGATACTCTTACAAAAAAGATGAAACTTTTACAAACAAGGTGATACCCCTACAAACAAGGTGATACTCTTACAAACAAGGTGATACTCTTACAAACAAGGTGATACTCTTACAAACAAGGTGATAATCTTACAAATAAGATGATATTCTTACAAACAAGATGATACTCTTACAAACAAGATGATACTCTTACAAACAAGGTGATACTCTTACAAACAAGATGATACTCTTACAAACAAGGTGATACTCTTACAAACAAGATGATACTCTTATAAACAAGATGATACTCTTACAAACAAGATGATACTCTTATCGACAAGGTGATACTCTTACAAATAAGGTGATACTCTTACAAACAAGATGATACTCTTACAAACAATGTGATACTCTTACAAACAATGTGATACTCTTACAAACAAGATGATACTCTTACAAACAAGATGATACTATTACAAACAAGGTGATACCCTTACAAACAAGGTGATACTCTTACAAACAAGGTGATACCCTTACAAACAAGGTGATACTCTTACAAAAAAGATGAAACTCTTACAAACAAGGTGATACCCCTACAAACAAGGTGATACTCTTACAAACAAGGTGATACTCTTACAAACACGATGATACTCTTACAAACAAGATGATATTCTTACAAACAAGATGATACTCTTACAAACAAGGTGATACTCTTACAAACAAGATGATACTCTTACAAACAAGATGATACTCTTACAAACAAGGTGATACTCTTACAAACAAGGTGATACCCTTACAAACAAGGTGATACTCTTACAAAAAAGATGAAACTCTTACAAACAAGGTGATACCCTTACAAACAAGGTGATACTCTTACAAACAAGATGATACTCTTACAAACAAGATAATACTCTTACAAACAAGGTGATACTCTTACAAACAATTTGATACTCTTACAAAAAAGATGATACTCTTACAAACAAGGTGATACTCTTACAAACAAGGTGATACCCTTACAAATAAGGTGATACTCTTACAAATAAGGTGATACTCTTATAAACAAGGTGATACTCTTACAAACAAGGTGATACCCTTACAAACAAGGTGATACTCTTACAAACAAGGTGATACTCTTACAAACAAGGTGATACTCTTACAAACAAGGTGATACCCTTACAGACAAGATGATACCCATACAAACAAGGTGATACCCTTACAAAAACAATCTTAATTTAGATATAAAATTTGACATTTATTTAAAATATGGGAAAAAACCCACAAAAATGTGCATTTGACAGAAAAGCAGATCTTAAACACAAAAGTAATCCTTACTTGTTAGTGGTGACTTATGGTTTTGATTCAAACTCATTTTTTGGTCATCTTGAAGCTCTTCTATCATTTCTTCAATATCCAGATCACAGTTTAACCCACGTCTCAACATTATTTCCTCCATGCGTGCTTTGAGATCTTCCATGTCTTCTGACCTCAACATGGACACGTCAACCGTTAAGGCTTTAAGCATACACATCATATAACCTTTATAGACGTCACAAGTAAGTTTTTCATTTATCACACTTGCCATGATATTGTTGATGCATGCATCCATTCCAGTAGAATCTTCATCTGCTATTCCTAAATGACATATAAGAAAACAATATGTAATATGATTGGTTAAACTCGTTTCATTAACAATTTACTATTTGTATATTTTAAAATAAAAATACAACTCAGAAGATATAGTTTTCTAAAAGCTAGAAATCAGTTTGAAAAATCCGTTCCATGTACAAATTAAAAACTTAAGTTCATTAAATACTTTCAAAACATATTCAACCTGGACACTAAAAGAAGTTGCAAAAAATCAGATACTATATACAATGCCATTATCGTCATGTACAATAACGTTTGGCTTTAAAGATCATAGACCATTGTGTCCACAAACCTATGTTCTAAGTACTGCGTTTCAGTTGGGATGTTGACATGCTCTTGTACTGTGAAGTTAGCCTATAATCAATCTCTCTTTCTCTATTTTGTTATGTGCCTCATAACACATTAACTGTATTAGTTGGCATGACGATTTATCTGTCTAATTTTATCATGACATGCTCAAACAATGATGTTTGTCTCTTCCTTAAGACGACAGACAATTTTGTATGTGCCTTGATATTTTTCCAGTTATTAACATTAACAACTTTTGTCCTCTATAGGATTCTTGATATTCTTCTGTAAAACTGCATCTTTTTATAAATATGATAATACATAGAAGCAGCTAATAATTTCTAGGACAAGTAAACTGCTAACACATAATTGATGATTGTTGACACTACACGAGTGTAGGGACAAATATGACAGAACCAGTCAGGGCCTCATTGTTTAATAATGAAGCAATGCTAGCTGTGATAGCATTGTTATCGTGTGACTATTCTCTCCTTCAAAGCACAACATGAAGACGTGTGTATCTATCAGTATAACTAGATTAAGTAACAAGTATGACGTGATAAATTAAATAATAATATTAGATTTTAACGAATATCAAAGCAGGCATTGAAGTGGAATGCAAAGGGTTCAAGAAAACCGGACGACTTCAGGAGACCCTCAAACGAACTATACTGAGAGCGACAAAACCAATCAGTCTGTTACATAGAGAAGATTGAGCGAGCTGCCCAAGATAGATTGGTATGGAGAAATTGCTTGTAGGCCCTATGTACCATATAACAGTTGGAGAGGGATTATTATTATTATTATAATATATATATATATATTTTAATATATATATTTCTCAATGTTATTTATCGTTTTGAATGTGCAATAGAAATAAATTAATTCATGAAACCGTAATCCTTGCACTAAGATTAATATAAATGTGTACTCGGATCTCTATCTTAAACAGGATAATCTCAAAAGTAGATCACGAACTCACTAGCACAGTAGATATTCCTCGATGTAATGTTGAGAATTGTAAAAAAGTGTCGGACTATAAGCTTCTAAATAATTATGTCCTCGAAGCGGTTTGCCAACATACACTTATCGCATGGAGAGATATAGCTTTTTTCTCGTTATATCTGACATCGATGTAAGTAAGATTAGCCGTTCCCAGTCCTGAGTATAAACTAAAATAGCTGTAAAAATAAAGTCACATTTTCAAGCTGAAGAGATAAAAGAACTCCTGGTACACGCAGATAGATAGCAGTAGCTGGAAAGTCGTTGTTGGTACACAGATAGATAGCAGTAGTTGGAAAGTCGTTGCTTGGCACACATTATTAACCATTTTTTTATTATAAAGGTTTAATCGTCTTTAACATTAGATCTGAAACCCTCGACGATACTACACAGCTCGTGCACTGCTATTTAAATACCAAGTTGTAGGAAATTAATCGATGAACACAGGGTTATTCATCCAAATGCAATGATGATTGTCCTGCCATTCAATAAATCCGTTCAAAATTGAAGTTGTCATTATATCTAAATATTATATCTTAGACTTAGCAGATGTACCTGTTCTTCGCACAGGAATTTAGTTTACATCTAATTGTAATATTGAACACTTTTAAAGTTATATGTGTTATCCTTTTCGCTAATCTTCCAAGTCGTTCCACTTTAGTTTCCTCATCAATCGCATTTACTCTACTCCGACGCTTACTCCAGCTTAAAAAATAATATTTACCTCTCGGTCTCCATATTTCAGGCCTACATTTTTCTTTTCTTACCATTCTCCAACCACATATCTCTAACTTCATTAATTTCGATGGATCTACGAAATTGTATAATTTCTAATATTTTTAAGCCCAAACAGTGCGAGATTGAGCATTTTAAAGAAACATTCCCTGTCCTCTCAAAATCGACTGCTTTCCTATTAATAACAACACATTTTCTCTCCATGCTTGGTGGGAAAACTTTGTCCTTTGACAACATTGGATTAAAATGTCCCTCATTCCGATTGTCAGAGAAACATGATACAATAGAATTCCAATGAAAGTTGAAAAATAACATTTGGTAAATTGAATTTATTCTGTTTCAGATATAAACTGATCGGATAGGGTTCAGGTGTGTTGATGAAAATAAAACAAAACTTTAAATGTTCTTGGTCTTTCTTGTGAATTGAATCGGGTCTCCACATGGCAGCCAAGCTCTAAGCAATTAGGCAATTGCCAGACGTGCTGAAATACCAATAAATAACATGAAATAGTTGCGTAACATGTGACTTAACCATCACTTTAACATGTGACCAGCAACTGAAAACAGGGATTCCCCAAATTTAGTTTTTTAAGTTCATGCCCATTTCGTTAAACTGGAATTTAGAAATAGAGAAGAACCAATAGTCCGGTTTTGTAATTGTTACATCTTCCCGTCTATGAAAGCTACCCACTTGCAAAATTTCAAGTCACTAGGGTGTCAAGGTATCGTGAATAAATGGGAACAGACTCATATACAATTGCATTCATCTCATTCTTATATATATATATAGATTATGTATTCTTAATTTTACGTTCTGATGATGAATATAATATATATGTTATTCCTTAAACCAGAACATGAATATTATAACATAACTAAAAGTAACCTACATTTATAACATCTATTTCACAAAGTTTTTTACATTGTGATAACATTCTAAACAAAAATAAAACAATTCTAGTGCTCAAACATTAACAAGAGTATGCTTAAAAAACGGAATCTAAACCTAGACATAGAAATTGAACCTAATTTTTTTTAAATAAAATAAACACATACATGTAAATTAAACAACAACATGGGACTTATACAAAGTAAAAATACTTACCTGAGAGTGGGGGCTTGTGGTTGTGATTCAAATTCTTTATCTTGTTCATCTTCAAGCTCTTCTATCATTTCTTTAATATCAAAATCACAAATTAACCCTTGTCTCAACATTGCTTCCTCCATTTTTGCTTTGTATATTTCAATGTGATCTGACGTCATCGTGTACGTGTCATCAATAGCCTCTTTAAGAATACACTTCACGTAAACTTCATAGCCATCACAAGTGCGTCCGTTATATTTAATGTTATCATATATTTCACCCACATGCAGAGATTCTCTTAGATCTTTCATCCACTATTCCTAAATGACATATAAGAAAACAATATATAATATGATTGATTAAACTTGTTTATTTAACAATTTACTATTCATATATTTTAAAATAAGACGAATCAGAAGACATATAGTTTTCTAAACACTGGAAAACAGTTTGAAAAATACGTTCCAGGTACAAATTAAAAATTTCGGTTCATTAAATACTTTCAAAAATATGTACAACCTAAATACTAAAAGAAGTTGCAAAATCTGATACAATAAAATGCCATTATCATCTTGCTGCCGTTTTTCTTGAAAGATCATAGAACATAAATTTCTACAAATCGCTGTCCCAAGTACAGCTTATCAGTACTAATTTTGACACTCTCTCGTACTGTGAAATTATCCTGTCAAGAATCTCTCTTTCCTAGGGTGTCCTTTGTCTCTTAACACAGTAGCTTTATCAGTTGTCATTACCATTTATGTATCTTATTTTATCATGACATGCTCAAACAATGATGTTTGTCTCTTTCTTAAGAAGACAGTCAACTTTTTATGTGTCTTGATGTTTCCAGTTATTAACCTTTAACAACTTTTGTCCTCTAGGGATTCTTGATATTCTACTATAAATCTGCATATCTTTATAAATATGATAATACATAGAAGCAGCTAATAATTTCTAGTTCCAGTAAACTGCAAGCACATAATTCATGCTTGTTGATATTACACGAGTGTAGGAACATGAAGACGTGTAAGTACAAGTATAACTGTATTCTCTCCTACAGAGCCTAACTCGAAGACGTGTAAGTACAAGTATAACTATATTCTCTCCTTCAAAACCTAACATGAAGACGTGTAAGTACAAGTATAACTGTATGCTCTCCTTCAAAACCTAACATGAAGACGTGTAAGTACAAGTATAACTATATTCTCTCCTTCAAAACCTAACATGAAGACGTGTAAGTACAAGTATAACTGTATGCTCTCCTTCAAAACCTAACATGAAGACGTGTAAGTACAAGTATAACTATATTCTCTCCTTCAAAACCTAACATGAAGACGTGTAAGTACAAGTATAACTGTATGCTCTCCTTCAGAGCCTAACTCGAAGACGTGTAAGTACAAGTATAACTATATGCTCTCCTTCAAAACCTAACATGAAGACGTGTAAGTACAAGTATAACTATATGCTCTCCTTCAAAACCTAACATTAAGACGTGTAAGTACAAGTATAACTATATGCTCTCCTACAGAGCCTAACATGAAGACGTGTAAGTACAAGTATAACTATATTCACCCCTTCAAAACCTAACATAAAGACGTGTAAGTACAAACATAACTAAATTAAAAAGTATAACATGATGAATTATATAATCATGTTAGTTTTTTAAAATTTAGTCTCACATTAAAATTTATAGCAATATTAACTGGCAAATGTCAACTTGTCCTTAATATATAGATATATTTATGTGTGTGTATATCTATATTTTTTGGAGTGTTTGAAGTTATGATCCTATAAATCGATATCGATTCATTTATAAATTGATTCATAAAATCATAATCTCTCTCTCTCTCTCTCTCTCTGGCTTTTTAACCCGGGTTGGGGCATTGGCCCTCAACTAACTCATGTCAAGTCTTCCTATTACAGCTGCCTTGTAGTTTTATTGGGGACAATCAAAGGCTAGCGGAGTAAACCGTACATAAAACTGGATGGTTGGCAAACCAAGTAGTCCATTAAAAGACCGGTTAGCTGGGCAGATGACGCTCATAAACCCGGAAGGGAAGGTCGTCTAAGAGTCGCTACACTAAAAGAAAATAGCAACCTGCTGCCTTTTAGGTCGGCTAGGGACAGAAAAGTGCTAACGAAAAGCGAACCTAGTAAACGCTGCTTGAAACCGATCCCACCACCGAAGGATAAGCACCAGAACTCCAAATGGTACTGAAGGTTGTGAATGTACACCCATTCTTGGTGTTAGGTTGTTTATATATCACATTATACTGATCAAACCGGCAGTAAAAGAACAATCGAGAGAAGAAGAGGTCTTCCTATCTCTAGCCATCTCCTGCTGCTCCCTTCAGCTCCTCTTCATCTTGTTGATCCAAAACCCGCCGAAATGTATTTCTCGGCCTCCTCTTCTTTCGTTGTCCGTACGGGTTCCAGAAAACGACCTTTCTTTTTATATTTCCTTCTGGTTTTTGCAGTGTGTCCTATCCATCGCTAGCGTCAGTTTTGTAACCTCTTGGTTCACTGGATTCTGTCTTGTTCTTTCCATAAGTTCATCATTTGTGACCCTATCATGCCATCTCAACCCCTCTATTCTGCGCAGACAGCAGTTGATGAATTTCTGAAATTTATCCGCTATTATGTTAGTAGTTCTCAATGTTTATGGCACATACAGCAGAATTGCTTTAACATTGAGTTAAATATTCAAATTTTTGTTCTAGATTTGATTTCTTTAGACTTCCATACGTTTGCAAGAGTGCAATGAAAGCTTCTCTTGCCTCTGTATTCTTATTTTGACATCTCTATCTGTTCAACCCTCTTTGTCTACTTTGCTATCAAAGTATGTATATGATTTTACCTATTGGAGTGAGATTCATCCAGGGAGTCTGGATTGTCGTTTGCTTGGTTAATTCTCATTATTTTTGTCTTTTCCTTATTAATGTTTAGTCCTAGTTGTTGGGATCTTTGATCAAGTGTGTTTAGCTTATCCTCCTCCTTCTTCTTCTTCTTTGTGTTCGTTCTTTACGACCAATTTTAATCACTCTTTGTGATATGTTTGATCTTTGCCAAGAACGTGTATACGTTGCACATTGGTTTGTAGGCCCCTAAACGCATAGACTTCTACACGTTTAGGACATGTGCATCCGATTTCAGCCAAACCTCCTTAGTTCGCCTCTTACGACATGCGTAGCAGGTAACAGTGGTTCTATTCTTTACACCTCAAATTTGGGCCCCGGTAACCACTCGGGTGGCTTATCCTCAAAATAGATGAGACTGCAGTAAAACTATTTGATTGGCAAAACACGTAATCATAAAGTAGTGTAGTTTTACAAATTACAAAAACAATGACAAAATACAGCAACGTTTCGACCAACAAGACCTTTATCAAGCAAATGAACAACAGGAGTGATAAATTTAAAAACAAATATATGGACGACTACATACAAACGTTTCTAATGAAAATCTTGGAATAAAAACGAATAACGAAATAAATGTAACACAAAAACACACATAAAAACTAGAAATAGAAAGGAAAAGAAACAATGAAAAATCTAGTAAATATATAACTTGAATACATGCAACTATACCCATATAGATTACAAGGCATGGGAAGGGAAAGTACTAAGAAGCATAGGAATGTAATACGTTGAGCCCGCGTGGTCGCAAGGTACCATACAAAGAAATCAACCGATTCTCCAGAGCAAATCGACTGCGATCATCCGAGGAACATGATCGGATGGCTGTGACCTGGACATCGTGAGCTCCTAAATAGCCAGTATCATTGAAATGGGTGGCTACAGGGGTCCAAGAGCATTGTCGTATGTCGCGCAAGTGTTGGGCGAATCGGCCACTGAGCATCTTGCCTGTCTCGCCGATATAAGCTTTGTTACACCGCTTACAGTTAATGGCATAGATAAGATTACGGGACTAGCATGTGAAACCATCGTCAATAACAAACGTGGCTAAATTACAAGATACAGTACGCGTCTGTATCACATAAGCACACGTGTTGCAACGCAGATGGCCACACTGGACAGTGCCAAAATGAGTCTGGATATTGGACTTAATGCGACTGTGTACCAACATATCCTTAAGACTAATGTCCCGTCTGTATGTAGTCGTCCATATGTTTTTTTAATTTGTCACTCCTGTTGTTCGTTTGTTTGATAAAGGCCTTGTTGGTCGAAACGTTGCTGTATTTTGTCATTGTTTTGTAATTTGTAAAACTACAGTACTTTGTGATTACGTGTTTAGCTTATTCTGCATCTGATTGCGTGTATTGGAAAGAAGGGTTATATTCTACTGTCAGTAAGAACAACAAAGGCGATAGAAGACATCTCTGTCGTACTCCTGTTTATATTCCAAAAGTGTCTGTTAGTTTATCTTCATTACGTACTCTACCATTTCATATCTAGATATGTTGCTCTTATCAAATTAATAATTTTCGGAGAGATCCCATAATGTGTCATCATTTTCCAAAGGGTTTCCCTATCAATACTGTCAAACTTCTTCTCACAATCCACAAATCCGATATAAATTGGGGATTTCCATTCAATATTAACATGGCAGTCAAATGACAACTGATAAACTGCATATTTATTCCAACTCTCTGCTATCAGTGTCAAACATGACCCCTGACTAAGACACAAGAAAGAAAGATTACATCATGTGAAATGAGATGTCTACGAAAAGCTGTCAACGTTGCAAGGAGAGATAGCGTGAGAAACGAGAATATCAGAAGCATCGTTGGTACTATGCCTCGCATACAGTACATCGAGAAGCAAAGAATCAAGTGGTTCGGTCATCTAATGAGAATAGAACCACATTTACTACCATCACGTGCCTACAATAATCGACACTCAGGGCGCAGAGCACGAGGCAGGCCAAGAACACGATGGATAGATAACATCTCAGAATCCTGCGAAAGCATGGACTGACAACGTCAAGCGCAACACACCAGGCACAAGATAGAAAACTAAATCTCCCCACGTCGCTTCACGACAAATGTGGTTCAGATAAGATAAGATAAAATAATTATATGATTGATTAAAGTTGTTTCGTTAATAATTTACTATTTGTATAATTTAAAATGAAAATACGACTCAGAAGATATAGTTTTCTTTTGTCAATTCCCAGGTGGAAGATGTAGTTGGCTGTCCACTCTTGCCGTTAAGCGTAGGGATTGGAACTTTAATTTGCGTTCTAGACCAGATGAGTGGCCCTTGTTGTGTTATATCCGTGTTTATGTAGTGTGGTCTTGAAAATTCAGTCCTTCGAAACTAAATGCTACAGAAAGATCCTACAATACCATGGACAGAAAAAAGGAAAGAACACTGATATCCTGAAAGAACTAAATGTTAAAGAGAATTGGCTGATAAACAACATACTATACAGAAAAATTAGATACTTTGGTCACATCAAGTGTCACGATGGCTTGGAAAGAACAATACTAGCAGGCAGGGTTCCAGGATGCAGAGGCAGACCAAGAAGAAGATGGCTACAAGATATTAAAGAAACCATGAATATGACAATCGACGAAGTGGGTGAACTGGCTAGAGACAGAGTGAATTTCAGATGTGCTGTAAAGAGAGCAACGTCCTATAAAGAATACGCACCTTGATGATGATGATAGTCTTGATATTGTCTGTCCATCTCTTTCTTGGTCTTCCCTTAGCTCTAGTACTCGATCTCTTTTATTGGATGCTGTTTTTGGTGGGTGGTTATATTTCATTCTCATTAAATGTAAATGTCCAAACCACTGCATTTATTGTCTTTCGATGTATTCGGTACACGAAGGTATACCAACTCTGCTTCTGATGTCCTCATTTATTAGTCTATCTTTCCTGGTGACCCCTACTGCCTTCCTCAAGCATTTCATTTCACACGTGGTGAGCTTTCTGTAGTGTGTTGCTGTATGAGACCAAGTTTGGCACTGGTAACAAAGTGTTGGTAGGAAAATAGTTTTCTGAACACTTGAAATCAGTTTGAAAAATTCGTTCCAGATATAAACTTCAGAACTTAGTTTCACTAAATACCAATCAAAACATATTCAACTTGGAAAGTAAGAGACTTTATCGAAATATGGTACAATATACAATGCCATTATCATTGTGTGGCATGCCGTTAGAAAGTACATTCTTTCAGAGATCCCTTAACTTTTACTCTAACTACTGAGTGTCGAATGCATCGAAAGACAACAAATGAAGTGGTTTGGACATTTAATGAGAATGGGATACAACAAACCGTCACTAACAGCATACAATAAAAAGAGATCAGGTACTAGAACAAACGGGAAGGCCAAGAAAATGATGGATAGACAATATCAAGACCACTGTAAATAAACACGGATATAACACAACAAGGCGACTCGTCTGGCAGGGTAACGCAAATTAAAGCTCTAACCCCTACGCTTAACGGCAAGATTGGACATCCAATTCCATCATACACCTGGGGAAAAACATTAGACAATGAAATTTACATGGGCAGCGGCTTTACAGCCTACTATTAACAAATTGAATAATATTGTTAATTGTCAATGATATCACATGTCTTAGTGACCATGAGAAAGTGTTCCCAGTTGTATCGAAAACGAACGATAAAATGTAAGAGCCTTGCATCAAGTTGAGTTCTTTAAAGAACACTTAGTAGTTGAAAAATATATTTAATGACTGGAAAGTCGCTAGCTATGCGCAAGATATGAAATAATGAATATATAAATTACACTACATCGCAATAAAATATGATATTACAGGCAAGATGAGAACACTGAGTTTTTTTGTTTTTTAAGAACCCCAGAGGAAGCAACGAATATAATCAATAAATAGACCAGGGAATGCTAACCCGAAACAAATGCTTGCAAAAAAAGGATGCACCAGGCCGTAAGGCACATAACATGGTGCAACGACCCCTCACAATGTGGAATGGGATAATGGATTCTGCGGTCGCCAATCTGCCTCGGAGATTTAGCCGCGCAGTAAGAATGTCAGACCTACCATCATTAGGGTGGCCAAAATTTACTGCGGGAAGAGGTCGGCACAAACGGGGAAGCAGAAATCATAGGAATTATATCCAACAGAACTGCTCCCAGTATGCAGACTTGAGAAGAAAGAGGTGGTCCACTTACACTGGCGTCCAAGACAAACTGTATGTCGTGGCTGATAATCTGAGGCAGACGGCTGCCTTTATTAGAGAATCCGAAATCCCAATCTAGTGAGAACACAGAAGAAGAAGAAGATCAATAAATAGACAGTGTACAAGTATTAAGAGCTTCAGAAAAAACAAAATTGACAAATAAAAGATTCGAACCACTTATCCTCACCTCTTACGACACCCATTTGCCTAGTCTAGCAATACGAGCATCCCTACGAACACAACCAGCATGTATTCAAGAAAATGGCTTTACTGTGGAGTGTTCTTCACAAACGCTTCGTTTTAGCTAGACACAGAGTAATCAGATAAGGTTCGATCGAACAGTGTTTCCACAAACACATGCTATAAGCTTATTGTGCTTGTATATATTTGAAATATATGGAGGAGATTGAGCAAGTTGCCCAGGATAGAGCGGTATGGAGAAATTACTTGCAGGCCCTATGTAACGTATAACGGTACGAGAGGAATTATTATTATCATATATTTGAAACGAGACAATATCATATATACACACATGTATACACATATAATAAACATCGATAGTTGATTTTTTTTCAGTTTACAGTCCCACAATCCTCAAAATTGTATAGGAAACCCTTGAACCATTGGGGGCCAGCAACAGAAGCAAAGAATAGTACCACTGCGATCTACAATGCATGTCGTAAGAGGGGACTGATGTAGGACCTAGGAAGCTACCTAACAACTAAAAGCATAGCAGAATGGATGTGCTGGCCTTCTTGAAGGCGCCCAACTGGTATAACGCACAATTGCTCTTAGGTTAAGATCATATACAAATCACACAGAGTGGTTAACAAGCGGTCGATATGGAGCGCTAGAAGAAGAAGAAGAAAAGTCAGAAGTACAAATATTTAAAGAATGTCACCGAGTGGTTACCGGGGCCCAAATTTGGGGTGTAAAGAATAGAACCACTGTTGCCTGCCACGGATGTCGTTTGAGGCGACTGAGGAGGTTTAGCTGAAATCGGATGCACATGTCCTAAACTTGTAGAAGTCTATACGTTTAGAGGCCTACCAAACCAAGGTGCAACGTATGCACGTTCTTAGCAAAGATCAAACATATCACAAAGAGTGATTAAAAATGGTCGTAAAGAACGAACGCAAAGAAGAAGAAGATTTAAAGAATGATATGTATCTAGAAGGACAGTTATGATAGTATTATTGCCTCCGTTGTCTTGTACATATTTTCGCGGTGGAAAGAATGTTGAAAGGTTGTTACCTGACGTGGAAAACAAAATTATAGAGAGATGGCAGAACAGCAACAACGGAATCACTTCTTACTTCCGAGTGGTTACCGGAGCCCAAATTGGGGTGTAAAGAATAGAATCACTGTTACCATGTCGTAAGAGGCGACTAAGGCTGTTGGGAGTGGGGCTAGCTAGCCCACACCGTAAAAAACACTAAATGGCTACGGAACGGAGAGCGAACCGAGTAAACACTGGCTGAATCCGGACACATCGCCGAAGGATAACCACCATAGCTCCAAATGGTGCTGAAGATGTGACGTACAACACACCAATGCTAGGGCTTTGATTAGATTTAGCATTAGATTTCCACATGAATAGAATTTATGGAGAGGTTTGGTACATTGGTCTGGGCGGTGATAGCGAGAAAGAGATAGAAAGAATCACTTCTGGAAGTATTATCTGTCAAACAGAACATGAAGAGGATATCGCTAGATCAATCAATCAAGTGCCATGCCTGCCGACGTAGGCGATCATGTCTCTACACAAATTCTCTCTGCTTGCTGCATGTAATCAGTTCTGATATCGATCTTGTGTCGAACCATGATGTCAGGCCATTCAACATCTTCTCCCTCTGTCTTCCACGATCTCCCCTTCTCTGAATCTTACCTGTTGTTACCAAATATACTAAACCTATAGCTAGATAGAAGTTAAAAATATAACCTAAAAACAATACTCAAGAACAGGCTTACACAGACATCATCTTTGGACATAAACATTGACCAAAGGAATAAAAACAAAAGAAATAAACTCAAAAGTGTACCTTAAACAAAAACAGGGATCAAATACACAAACTTAATCCATACCTGAGAGTGGTGGCTTGTGGTCTTGATTCAAACTAATTTCTTGTTCATCTTTAAGTTCCTCTATCATTGTTTAAACACGTAAACACAAAGTACTACAGTTTTACAAAATACATAAACAGTGACGATAAACAGCAACGTTTCGACCAAAGGCCTTTATCAAGCAAACAATACAACAAGAATGACGAATTTCGAGGAACACTACAAATGGACGATTACATGTGGAAACATAAACCTATCTAATGAAAATCTGGGAATAAAACGAAACGTTGCTGTTTATCGTCACTGTTTATGTATTTTGTAAAACTGTAGTACTTTGTGTTTACGTGTTTAGCTATTTTCAAAGTTTTACTGCAGCCTCCACCTTTTTCGATTTATCATTGTTTGAACATCCAGATCACAAGTTGATCCAAATTTGGAAGTTTTTTTCTCCAAATCTGCCTTGAGCATTTCTATGTTATTTGACATCATCACGAGCGTGCCATAACTTTGCTCTTTAAGCATACACTTCCAATAAACTTCAAAGACATCACAAGTGATCTTCTCATTTCTCACACTTGTCTTCAACATGTCCGCGATGACTCAGTACCATTAGACTCTACAGACGCTAATCCTAAATAAATATACGACATCAAGTAACAAATTGTGCTTTTGTTCATTGGAAATTTATTATTTGTAAATTTAAAAAATAAAATAACAATTCAAAGATATCGTTTTTACACAATACAAACCTGTTTGCGATGTGAGGCAATACAGGATTAGATTAAAGACAGCACACAAACCAGTTTGACGATGTGAGGCAATACAGGATTAGAGAGAAAAGAACAGTTTCAAAATGTCCTCTAAGATACAGACTTGAAAAGTTCAAATTAACCATATACCAACAACACACATTCAGCAATCACAGTGAATAACGTTCTCAGAATACGTCTTAGTTTGAAAAGTAAGTATCATCCTGTGCCTTGCCGTTATCTTCAAAGATCATAGATCTCCACAAACCTCTGTCCTGATTACTTTCGTTATTTCATCATTGATATTGTTGATGCCTGTGCGCCTGTTGATCTCAGTATTTGGTATTCTCTAATACCAACGAACTTGGAGAATTCTTCTGGAACATCTTCCATCAAGTCATCTTATGCAACTGTCTGGCTTGAGACTTGTTTTCAATGTCTATGTAAGACTATACAGTAAGACTAAGCGCACATTTTATTTGTATATATTGAGTTTAGTCTGTGTCCTGTAAGCTGATGATCCTCATATATCTAATGATTTGAACGTTCCAGCTCCATTCCAATTCCTGCCATGATTTATTGTCCTAAATCATCTATGGTTACACAACTGATCAAATATTTGAATTTTTCTACTTCTTTTATCTTTCCTCCCTATACCATAATCTTTTTTGTATTTATTTGTCATTTTTTCTCTTTACCTTCCTTTTATTAGTATTAAATGTTAGATCTACTGATTTGGTGAATCGATCTAATTCTGTTCATAAGGCGGAAGTTGAGAAACAAGTAGAGCGATAGACATAGAAATAAAAAAAGGGGTTGGTTGAAAGAGTTAGACAGAGCTAGTGAAACAACTAGCTATATATATATATATATATATTATATATATATATATATATATATATAGAGAGAGAGAGAGATACAGAAATAGACTGTCTGAGAGATATACAGAAAACGATATTTCGGAAGAACGGTGACGAGAGAAAAAAACCTGGACACTAAAAGAGCAAAGAATATTTCACCCAACATTATGCTATCAGTATCAAACGTAGACGATGAGATCCAACAGTAGAAGAAAACTGTCACGACAGAGATGAAATGTCTACGCAGAATGCAGGTAGTTCTGTATAGAAACGAAGACATCATGACAAAAGTGGGTACAACATCAGTACTGAACTTTGTCAAGAAACAACAAATTAAATGATTCGTTCACATAAGCATATTACCAACAACAGTGTGCCTCAAAGAGCAATGTTACTTTGATACAGTGGATACAAAGAAAAGGTAGTCCACTGAAAAGGTGGGCCTCGAAATAACAGAGGCTACACACAGTTTATAAAGCGCACACAAAAACCCGTTCTAGAAATATCTTCTTATCCTAACACTGTGAGGTAAAACAGGATTAGAGAAAGAAATAAAGTATCATGTATTATATTATATACGTACCCATAGCTTGAACAAAAAGCACAAGGAAACATATAACTTTCAACATGATCCTGTTTGTACGAGAATCTCCTAGCAGCAACATTACACTTCTAAGAACCTCTCCGTGTCAGCTTGATGTTGATAACAACTACAACAGCAACAAAAAAACAACTAAGGAAGCACTTTCTTGTCTGAATAATATTTCAACAAAGAAATGTTAAATCTTGCAAACAATATAAACTTGTTGAAAGTATTTCCTTTAGAATATGTAAATTGTTTTTGCCCACTCAGAATTCTTTATTAAAGCATTTCTATTGAGCTCTTTTGTTGCTAGAGATTAAAATGTAAACAATTTAATCAATGATATCATATCCTGTTCGTTGATATACTTCATATCAGGTAATGATTATAACATGTATTTTAAACTTGCAAAAATAATTTGAAATATGTGACTGAGTCTATATCAGGAGTCAACTGTTCACAAGTTGCGTATGTTATTGTTTTCTGGTTACCAAATCTAAATGAATAGAAATCGGGATTTTCTGAGGAAATGAAACTTTTAGATTCGTCCACAGAAATAGTTAGTAAATGTTCTGATAACAACACTTTTAGATTACTGAAGAGAGCTGAACGTATATGGGGTAGACTAAGTGCAGAAATGTGTAATCTGTTTTACATGTTTTGGAACATCCCAGTTTTCGAACACTCGAGAGTCTCACAGTTGAGCAGTTGAAGAAATGTTAGTCAATTTTGACCTTAATGTTTTCTTTCTCATCAATCTTAAATAAATAGAAAATATAAAAGCGTATTGGATATACGTTACTGGTAACTGAATCGACGATATTACACTCCTGGCACACCCATAGGTGCTCAGTCTCCCCCAGCAGATGTCGAAGAGTATGCATATTGATGGTTTCCTGCATGAAGCCATCGTGATATTTTTGTCAGAGATCCATAACCTTAATGTTGTTGAGATAGAGTTAATAGTCTGATCGGAGATGGACGAAAGAACGTAGATTATATGTTCACAGCTGAACTTCGCCTTCGGACGGGTCACAACAGAATGAGACACCACCTGTACACCAAATTCAAGATAGGCACCAACGACCTGTGCCCCTGTGGCTTAGCAAGTATGACAACAGAACATATCCTACAGAACCGCTCCCAGTATGCAGACCTGAGAAGAAAGAGGTGGCCCACTTACACCATGCGTCCAAGACAAACTGTATGGCGTGGCTGATAATCTGAGGCAGACGGCTGCCTTTGTTAGAGAATCCGAAATACCAATCTAGTGAGAACGCAGAAGAAGAAGAAGATTATATGTTCAAGTTGAACACGTAAATGAACCATTTTGAACTGAAAATAGATAAACGCAGGCTGCAAAGTAACTGTCCATTAACAATATTAAAATACAATTTAATGAGCCAGCTTCGCAAGCATTCTTACTTGAATTCTCCGAAACAAGTTAATTTTTATTGTTCATGATTTTTGGCCTACACACTCTGATACATGCTCACGATCCTATGGGGTCTCTGTGACTAAGTGGTTAATACCTTGCCTGGCGAGTCAGAGGTCGTGGGTTCGAATCTTGATAGCGCCGTTCTGTTCACGAGCAAGAGTTCGTGCTTTGTGCAATACTTTATGCATATGGCGGGCTGTTTCTGCGGAAAAGAGACCACGACATATAGGATAAAACCTGATGCAATAAAGGTAATCCTTCGGGCTTTAAAACCCGGCTTTGTTTAAAGCTCTGATATAACCAAAAAAAGGCTCGTCTTTATATTGAAAGAGTCGTGTTAGGCTTAAAAGAGCATTACTCCCTACATAACAAACAAACAAACAATAACAAATATGATTTCCTGGAAAAATGTCCACCATCTTCACAATTATACCAGGGTTGTTATATTGTGATGGTATTCATGCACTGTTGCAAGAATCGTTCTGTTTAAGATATATATCGGGGCACATATTTGAATTCCCATTCTAACATTTTTTTCAGGTCGACAAATGCCACTCTTGACAATCGTGAAAAGGCGTAAACTTGCGTGGTTCGGGCATGTGATGAGACATGACTCACTCTCCAAGATTATCCTACAGGAACATTCGAGGGTGACAGACGGAAAGGAGGGCAGAGAAAATCCTGGTTTGACATCAAGAGCTGGTCAGGACAGAGTTTCTTCACACTTGCTCGAGGAGTTGAAGACAGAGACTCATGCATGCTTTTGTGCTGATGTTCCACATTGATACCCCTACGACCCTGACGGGTTATGGGCTTTATTATTATTTTATATATTCGTATTTATTGATGTGTTATGTTATGGGATCGACGACATGGCACATTAGTCATTCCCATGCATGTTCTGTCCTCTGCTGCAGCAACCATCCTAATGTCCTCCCCGTACCCATGTGAAGTTGATTAGTATACCTTCTATCTCTACCACGGAGACGACACCCATTTTGACACACGATTTACTGAAGTGTGTCCGTGATTGCCATATCAATCAATCAATCAATAAATCAATCAACAAGAAGGTATGTTTGTTTATTAATCCACACGGGTTTTTTAAAATTATGTTTCAATGCACTAGATAAAAAAACAAGCAAATTCTGCTGATAACACTATCATTGGCCTGATAAATAGTTGCTGAGATCACCTTTTTGTGCCTGATATATATTTGCTGATATCACTTGCACGTACCTGAAAAAAATTGCGGAGGCGACTATCATGTCCTGATAGTATTATCTCGATACATATATTTAGCGCTTAGATCACTAACATGAGCCTGTTTTGCTGGCTGTCAATTTCATGGAACACCGGCAAGTTCTAAGAAAGGCAGTGACCTGCAACATAGACGTTTTGGAGAGCAGTACTAGCGTAGTTGTTAGTGAACTTGCTTCTTCTGCTTATGAGCCGGGTTCAATTTCACGAGAGTTGTGCAATATTTTTCCGAACGTAACGGCTTTCAGGTCGACCCAGCCTCGATTGCCAATAAATGTACTGAAAGCTAACGACAGCTGAAGTGGTGTTGACCACATTGCCCATCGTGTGCCGACGGTCAATGAAATATACGGTCCTTACACCGTATTATTCAATATACGTCGAGTTATGAAAAATGATTACTTTACTTAGCTAAACACGTAAAAACAAAGTACTATAGTTTTACAAAATACAGAAACAGTGACGATAAACAGCAACGTTTCGACCAAAAGGCCTTTATCAAGCAAACAATACAACAAGAATGACGAATTTCGAGGAACACTACAAACGGACGATTACATGTAGAAACATTCAAACCTATCTAATGAAAATCTGGGAATAAAAACGAATAACGAATAATCGTCCATTTGTAGTGTTCCTCATGTAAAATTCGTCATTCTGGTTGTATTGTTTGCTTCATAAAGGCCTTTTGGTCGAAACGTTGCTGTTTATCGTCACTGTTTCTGTATTTTGTAAAACTATAGTACTTTGTTTTTACGTGTTTAGCTTTTTTTCCAAGTTTTACTGCAGTCTCCACGCTTACTTTACTTACTACTATATAGAAGTCTTAGACAGCTTGCCATATGTGGGGATACAAACCTTGCGGATACACAACTGCTTCTTGAGTTGTCGTATTGATATTTTGTATGCTCATGCATTGTGTGTGTGTATGTGTGAATGTGTGTGTGTTTGTCTGGATATATGTGGATGTGGGTGTGTGTGTGTACTTGTATGTGTGTATGTATGTGTGGATATGTGTGTATGCGGGTGTATGTGCGCTTGTGTGTGTGTGGGTATGTGTGTCTGTACGTGTGGGGGTGTATGTGCACTTGTGTGAGTGTGTGTGCGTGCGTGTGTGTGCACGCGTGCTTGACGAAATCATGCAACGCGTAGAACATTCATTTCTTGAATCCGGTTTATAAAAAAACATTTGGGATTCGCTTTACAAGTGCGTAAAGGAATTGGCTTATCAACATCCCGCATGCGTGGGTTAAATATGTTAAGTGACAGGTATTTCACATTGCTACATTTTAGAGTTACTTGTAATTTAGATACGCAAGTAAATAATCAAGTTTTTCTGTGTTTTTTATTCTTCTACTTCGAAAGCTCCATATCAACGACCCCTTGTTAAACCACTCTTTATGATGTGTATGTGATCTGAGCCTAAGAGTGATTGTACGCTGTGCTAGTTATGCTCCTACAAGTTGGCCAGCATATCCGATTTCTGCGATGTTTTTTTATTTACTAGGGTAGCTTCTCTAGGTCATACGTCAGCCTTTTACGACATGTCTTGTAGGTCTCAGTGGTACTATTCTTTGCGTCCCTTACGGACCCCGGCACCACATTGGCGAATAAAGAAGGCTCCTCAAAATATGAAATTAGATTTAGCTCTACTTCGAACAGATGAAGATATGAGAGAGAGGTACAACATGATAGTGCAGAATAGGTACAACGCAATAGCAAAAATACAAAGCATTGATGAACAGTGGGAAATGCTAAAGGAGTCAATATACCAAACATCATCTGAAATCATACCAAAAATAAAACACAATGTAAGGAAGAAATGGATGACGGAGGAAATATTAGTTAATTGATGCAGGAAGAAACAGCAAGCAAAATACAGAAGAATATGACAGACTAAATAAGGAGATCAAAGACAGGTGCAGGGTAGAGAAAGAGAACTGTCTCAATGCAATGCAGCAAAATTGAGAAACAGCATAACAAGGACACAAAATCTTTACACAAACAAATAAATGACATCACAGGAAGAAAGTCACACACGCGAACTGGATGTCTACAATCAAAGAAGGTACGATATTAATGGGGAGAAAACATAACGGGACGATGGACGGAATATATTGGAGAACTCTACGATGATGACAGAGGAGAACTAAATATACCAGACACATGCAAGGGACCACCAATACTTGCAGCTGAAGTTGAAGATGCCATAAAACACATTAAGAGGGAAAGTCTCCAGGTCCAGATAACATAACAGCAGAAGAAATTCAAGCTCTAGGAAATCTAGGAACGGAAGTGATAACGAAGCTTTTAAACGACATATATGACAGTGGTTGTATTCCAAAAGATCTACTAAAGTTCATATTTATTGCTTTGCCAAAGAAATCAAGAGCAGTGGAATGTGAAGATTACCGCACTATCAGTCTCATGAGTCATATAACAAAGATACTACTGAGGATAATGATGAGAAGGATAAGAAGCTGAATAAGACCAGAAATCAGTGATGAGCAGTGCGGATTTGTTGAAGGCAAGGGCACTAGCAACGCTATATATATTATCATAAGAACACTAATAGAAAGATCAATAGAAGTAAAAGCAGATCTATACTTGTGCTTTATAGACTACACCAAAGCGTTCGACAATGTACACCATCAAGAACTTTCCAAAATGTTAGAGAGCTTAAACATCGACAGCAAAGATCTAAGAATCATTCAGAACATATATTGGCAACAAACAGCAGCTATAAGAATAGACAAAAAGATTGGAACTTTCCAGAAGATCAAAAAGGTGTTAGACAAGGATGCATATTATCACCAGACCTGTTCTCACTGTATTGTGAAAGCATTTTTAGGTCTATAAAAGATTTTCTGGAATAACTGTGGGAGGACATATCATAAATAACCTGAGATACTCTGATGATACTGTCTTAATAGCAAGAAATGAAATGGAGCTACAGAAATTAGTTGATAAGGTTGTGACAGAAGGTAATAACAAAGGACTCAGTTTGAATATTAAGAAGACAGAAGTTATGATAATATAAAAAAAAAGCAGATTTTGTAAAATGCACCATCACAGTAAATGGGCTGATCTAAGACAAGTGCAGCAATTTAAATACCTCGGAGTTCCTGGTAACATAAGATGGCAGATGGATCAGAAATAAAGAGCAGAATAGGACAAGCGAAACATCATTCCTGAAAATGAGAAGCATTATCTGCAACAAGTCTTGTCATCCGATCAGAATTCGATTATTCAGTCTACATAGAACCAATCTGACATACGGATGCGAGTCATGGACAATAAACAAACAGATCGAAAAATCTTTGAGGGCCACAGAAATGTGTTTTATAGAAGAATGATGAGAATCCCATGGACTGCTAAAATGACAAATGTTGAGGTGTTGAATGAGATCAAGACACAGAGAAAGCTTATCATCCATATAAGAAAGAGGAAGTCATCATTTTTCGGGCATGTGATGATTAGGGGAGGTTTAGAACACATCGTGACAACCGGTAAAATCGAGGGTAGACGAGACAGGGAAGACAGAGAGAGAAAATGTTGGATGGCCTGACTTCATGGTACGGTAGAGCGTCAACATCTGAGTTGATAGCAAACACCAACGACAGAGATTTGTTGAGATCCTTGATAGCCTACGCCAGCCGGAACGGCACCTGATGATGATGATGACCTCTCTTTGAGATGTTATTGTGTTGTTACCTTTCTTTGAAATGTTATTGCCTTGTTACCTCTCTTTGAAATGTTATTGTATTGTTACCTCTCTTTGAAATGTTTAGTTGTTTCTCTTTGAATTTTTTTTGAATGATTTACCTTCTCTTTGAAATGTTATTGTATTGTTACCTCTCTTTGAAATGTTATTGTTTTGTTACCTCTCTTTGAAATGTTATTGTTTGTTACCTTCTTTGAAATGTTATTGTTTGTTACCTCTCTTTGAAATGTTATTGTTGTTTTTACGCTTTCTTTGAAATGTTATTGTTGTGTTACCTCTCTTTGAAATGTTATTGTGTGGTTACCTCTCTTTGAAATGTTATTGTGTGGTTACCTCTCTTTGAAATGTTATTGCCTTGTTACCTCTCTTTGAAATGTTATTGGCCTTGTTACTCTCTTTGAAATGTTATTGTTGTGTTACCTCTCTTTGAAATGTTATTGTTTTGTTACCTCTCTTTGAAATGTTATTGTGTGTTACCTCTTTGAAATGTTATTGTTGTGTTACCTCTCTTTGAAATTTTATTGTTTTGTTACCTCTCTTTGAAATGTTATTGTTGTGTTACCTCTCTTTGAAATGTTATTGCCTTGTTACCTCTCTTTGAAATGTTATTGCCTTGTTACCTCTCTTTGAAATGTTATTGTGTGGTTACCTCTCTTTAAAAAGTTATCATCAGCTTGTATGCTTTCCAAGCGGACAGCAGATAGATACCAAATGTTTCCACTCACTTGGATTCTACCGACATGACATCCTTGATCTTCATAAATAGTCAGAATGTTTCCATCTCTGTTTCTATGATAGCTTTTTTTTACATTAATAGTCGCAGGCCCAACACCAACCCCCTATTCGTCTGCTCCGTTGTTATGACAGTTTTATTTTACAGTAAGGCTGGCAGGCTCAACACCAACCACCTCGTCGTTCTTTTTGTGTTTATGATAGTTTGTTTATACAGTAAGGCTGGCAGGAAAAATTGCAACTACCTAGTCGTTCTCCCTGTTTCTATGACAGTTTGCTATGTTTATAAAAGGTCTCGCAGGCCAAACACCAACCGCCTCGTCGTCCTCTCTGTCTCTATGATAACCTTTCTACACAAAGTCTCGCAGGTCAAAAAGCTACTAGCTCGTCGTCCTCTCTGTCTCTATGATAACCTTTCTATACAAAGTCTCGCAGGTCAAAAAGCTACTAGCTCGTCGTCCTCTCTGTCTCTATGATAACCTTTCTACACAAAGTCTCGCAGGTCAAAAAGCTACTAGCTCGTCGTCCTCTCTGTCTCTATGATAACCTTTCTATACAAAGTCTCGCAGGTCAAAAGCTACTAGCTGTCGTCCTCTCTGTCTCTATGATAACCTTTCTACACAAAGTCTCGCAGGTCAAAAAGCTACTAGCTCGTCGTCCTCTCTGTCTCTATGATAACCTTTCTACACAAAGTCTCGCAGGTCAAAAAGCTACTAGCTCGTCGTCCTCTCTGTCTCTATGATAACCTTTCTACACAAAGTCTCGCAGGTCAAAAAGCTACTAGCTCGTCGTTCTCTCTGTCTCTATGATAACGTTTTTACATAAAGTCTCGCGTGTCAAAAAGCTACCAGCTCGTCGTTCTCTCTGTCTCTATGATAAAGTTTCTACATAAAGTCTCACAGGTCAAAAAGCTACCAGCTCGTCGTTCTCTCTGTCTCTATGATAACGTTTTTACATAAAGTCTCACAGGTTAAAAAGCTACCAGCTCGTCGTTCTCTCTGTCTCTATGATAACGTTTTACATAAAGCTCACAGGTCAAAAGCTACTACCTAGTCGCATTTTATAACATGTAACGGAGACAGTGACTCTATTCTTCTATACAATGGAAGCCAAATAAATGAATCTAAATTTTACTGACGCTAAAAAAGACACTATTCAATCATATTTGCATCTGTCTAGTAACACTTCTCCCGCCGGAGAAAACCGACCGGACACAGTGCAAGACAGCCACTGTTTTTGGAACCGGCGTGGAAAGAGGAGTAGGGAAGGCACAGACATGCCTGGAGAAAAGAGCTGGAGATTGAAATTAGAAGGATATGTAAAACATAGAAAGAATTGAAAGGAATGGCAATAGAGAGGAAGAGCTGGAAGGCGTTTGTTGAAGATTAGTGCTCCGGTGCTAGTTGAAAGGTGAAGAGGATAATATGCACTGTTTAATATTTACATAGGACTAGTAACACTTCTCCCCCACAACTCAGTTTTTAATACAATATCGCAACATTAACTGCAGTTATTGGCTGAAATCGGATGCATGTGTCCTAAACCTGTAGAAGTCTATGCGTTTAGGGGCCTACCAAACCAATGTGCAACGTATACACGTTCTTGGCAAAGATCAAACATATCACAAAGAGTGATTAAAATTGGTTGTAAAGAAGAAGAAGACTGCAGTTAAAACTCTAGATTCGCTTCTGTAGACAATTCTAAACAAGATAGGTTAAGTGTCGCTGAATAATCTTCTAATTGTTAAATGTAGAGTTGTTTCCCTTTGTAGAGTTAAACATATCACTGTAAATAAATAGCTCGCTCGTGTGTTACTGCGATCTTGCAAGGGGAGCAAAGAATATTAACACTGCGATCTACAAGGCATTTCTTAAGAGGCGACTGAGGTAGAGGCCTATGGAAGCTACTCTAGTAAATAAAAGACGTGCTGCCCTACTTGTGAGCGCATAACTGGCACAACGTACAATCGCTCTTAGACTTAGATCACATACAAATCACAAAGAGTGGTTTAACAAGTGGTCGATATGAAGCGTTCGAAGTAGAAAAATATATAGCTCACAATTTCTGTTATTTACTAGGAAACTAAGGAAACTAGACCAAGTAAAGAATTAATGTTTAATTATGATCCTCATCTGTGCAGTTAAATAGAGCACGTACAGGAATTCAAGTACCTAGGAAGCATATTTACAGAGGATGGAAGACTCGACAGAGAGACAGAAACCAGAGTCCAGAAAGCAAATGCAATAATCTACCAACTAGCGCCACTACTTAGACATCCAAACATCTCACTGACAGCTAAACAAAAACTGATCAACAGCATCTTCATACCCACTCTATGTTACCAATGCCAAACATGGACAATGAATAAGAAACATACACAGAAAATAGCAACATGTGAAATGAGAAGTCTCCGCAAAGTCACCAACAACACAAGAATCGACAGTAACGAATACCAGCATCAGAGAAAAGGTAAGAACAAGACCGTGATTGAATTATATAGAGAAACAGAGAATGAAGTGGTTTGGCCACTTAATAAGAATGCGGACATTCAAACTGCCTATGAAGCTATCCACAACAGAATATCAGGAGGAAAGGCGAGAGGAAGATCGAGGAAAAGGTGGATAGATAACGTAGTTGAATTTGCCAGGGACTAGAAAACCATCACACAAGTCACCAGAGAAGCGCAAAACAAACACATAAAACCACAACACTGGCTTAACAAGCAGGTAACAGTGTGCTGACAAAAGAAAGAAGGTCCCTACAGGGAAGGCGAAAGAGGGGACGTCGTAGTCAGACCTGGAAACGAAGTCTCCTTGAGGAAGTCTTCTCGTCTATCCTGTGAGACCATAAAGAAAACAGCCTGAGAGCGAGAAAGGTGGCGAACAACTGTTGATGCCCCACGAGAAGCGGAGAGGAATAAATTCAAAGTAAGATCAGCATCATTGCATTCCGGACATGTTCATATTTGTTCAAACCTCCTCACTCAAATTGATATCATCAAAAAGCGACTAATCACCCAAGTTTTAGGTTGGTTAATCCTCATGTCATCAGCCTCCAATAACTTGTCCTAAGCTGAAATTCGAAACCCTAACAGAATGTCTATCTTTCACAGACCAGATTGTCTACAAAAGAGATTTAACGAGTTTGCTAGTACAAAATGTTATAGAAAAAATGTTTGCATGCTCTATTTAAAGTGCAGTAGTACAAGAGGAATATAATAGGTTAATTTCAACTAGGTCGAAGTGAATGACGTTACGCCGTAAACCTCCCCATGCACTAACTACTACACCATTCCTTGTATAGTAATTCTCATTGGTTTCCTTTAATATCTTCAGTATTTTAACAATAATTTATAGGGAAATATTGATTGAGAGTTGTAACAAACACTCGTGTCTTTGGGTGAATAGTCATCAAATTCTCTCACAGAAAGATAGCAGCGACAAAGCAGAACTCCTAGCGAATGTTTTCGATGAAGCTGTAAATATTGTAAAAACATGGAAATTTTCATTTTATTTTATTTTTGTCCTGCACTCCGGTTTTCAAGTCTACCCTTGTTGGTTTTCAACTGTCAACGATTCTTTTGAGAGTTCAATTTGAACACAGGATCCATGTTTCGTTGTCCATGTCCAATACGACTATGAGCGCCATCTCATCTACATTTAAATTAGTATTTCCTGGAAAATTAGTTCGATCGTTCTACGCAGGGATTCGAGCCCAGTACTTATCGAGTGAGAGGCAAATACAGTCTCTAAATGCCACTGAGACCTACAAAAATATCCACCAATTGAACATACAACCTTGAACTTAGATTAAAAGCCTGATACTCTACCGACTGATCTTGTCAGGAAAATATTTCAGTGTTTGATCACAACGTCTTATTTGTATATTTAAGATAGTAATGTATACATGTCTTTGAACTATTTTCTCATTCCTATAGTGCAGTCTTGCATTACAATTTCCCTTTCTATTCAAAGTGATCTTGGGTGTACTTTTCCTAAGATCTTCGAGACATTGTCTATGACAAAAGAACCGGATTTAGTACTTGTTATTTAGAAATTTCATTGCAATAACATGACTGAAGGCAGGTTATTTTAATAAATAGTATTTGTTGAAGGATTTCATTTACTTTAAGTGTGAAACTAAATGTAAAGTTATTAATGTTAACGTTCTATTGAAGTCATAGATCATGTAGTGAAAGATATTCTATTTTTATTACTGAAGTTGTGAAGTCTCTTTTTGAAGTCTTCTTTGTGAAGCAAATTGAGAAATGGCTTCTGTAAAAGAAAATACTGTTTCAAACCAGACTGATACTCATCGTTATTAGGTGTCGTGATGACTGGCGTAGGCGATCATGGATCTCCACAAATCTCTGTCCCTTGTATTTATTATCATCTCAGATGTTGACGTTTTTCAGTGACATGATGACTGGCGTAGGCGATCATGGATCTCCCCACATCTCTGTCACTGCGAGTTTGCTATCATCTCAGATGTTGAGGCTCTTCCGTGCGATGAAGTCAGGCTGTCTACAATTTTTTCTGTCTGTCTTCCTCTGTCTCGTCTACCAGTTGTTAAAATGTGTTTTGAACCTCCCCTTCTCATCACATGCCAGAAAAATGATGACTGCCTTTCTCTTATATTGACAATTCATTTTCTCTGTATCGTGGCTTCATTCAACACCTCTAGATTGGTCACTTTAGCAGTCCATGGGATTCTCATATCGCTGTGGTCTCCAGAGATGTTTCTATCTGGTTTGTTTTGTTTTTTTCGATTCAGAAGCACTTTTTCAGCTCTTCGGCTCGGTGCCACGGACATCGTAACCCTTGGGTTCGGTGCCACGAAAACCGTAAATCTGAGAAACCTGTGGCCCGCGAAATTGAACCCGCACTCACAGAGGGCTTGTCACCAGCAGTCCAACGCGCTACGAACACGCTGGGCACGGGGGCATCTGTTTGTTTACCGTCCATGACTCGCATCCATATGTCAGCATTGGCTCTATGAACTACTGAATAACTCTCATTCTGATGTCAATTGACAGTGAGCTGTTGCATACAATGCTTCTCATGTCCTGAAATGCAGAAACTTATAACAAAGCATTAATAAATTAAATATTGCTGGTTATTTGTTATTTGTTACTGAAGCGACGTCATATCACTCCCGGCAGACCTATAGGTGCTCAGTATACCCCAACAGATGTTGAAGAGTATGCATACTGATGGTTCCTGTGGCTGTTTGGTTAAACAACACTCCTCACTCTGCACCTTACACATTCAGTTATACTTGTACAGCGTGTAATTCCAAACTCCTTAAATCACTGGATAGATTCAACATCCATGTTAGTATAATCTAAATATAGATCTCCAAGAGACCAGCGTAATATATTTGGCATATTTATAAATAATGTTCACAGTTTGGACAAAGCTCCTATGCTTCAGTTTTTATTTTTTATGTCTTCTTTTAAAATTCCGATCCAGAAGCACTTGATCTTTCAGCTCTTCGGCTCTGTGCCATGGACATCGTAACCCTTCGGTTCGGTGCCACGAACACCCTAAATCTGGAGAACCTGTGGCTTTTCTGCCAGCCCGCGGAATTGAACCTCACTCACAGAGGGCTTGTCACCCGTCGTCCAACGCGCTACGAACAAGCTGAGCAGGCGAGCTTTATGTGTGTAAGAACAATGTCATCAAGGCCTTCACCAAGGAGAATCAATTAATCTTTCTTGTCCAGAATACGAACTAGTTCAAGTCTGGACAACAGCGTGGCCACACCCAGTTATGTTCGTTATGGTGGCATTATAACCAATTTATCTTTTCTGACTCTCATAACTATTTTAAAAAAGAATATGATATATTGGTATGAATGTTTCCTTGGGTCAGCTTTAGATTATGTCACATGGTCTCTGCTAAAAAAATAAATAATTAAAATACTTTTTAAACTAAGTAAAATTCATTGCCTGCCAAAAAAAAAAAAAAAACATTTTCTGCATTTTTGATAATGAGAACTTGAAGCGACGGTCTGTTTCTGCAATCTGCAAATCTCTAAAAATCAAATGGGTGGGGTAGTTTATGAACTATTTTTTTGGGAGATTGCATCAATACTTTTCCAGTTATTCCAGTAGTGACTAAAAGACAGATTATAAATTCAATCTTTATACCAACACTGTGCTACCAGAGCCAAACATTGGCACTGACAAAAGAACAAGAAAGGAAAATTACCACATGCGAAATGAGATGCCTGAGGAAAGCAGTAAATAAAACAAGAAGAGACCATATAAGGAATGAGGAAATTAGAAGAACAGTCGGAACAACACCTGCTATTAGATTTATTGAAAAACAGAGACTCAAATGGTTTGGCCACTTGGTCAGAATGAACCCGAATACACCAGTTGCAAGAGCGTACAACCTGAAAATGGAATCATCAAGAGGAAAGGGCAGACCAAGAAAAAGATGGGTTGATGGCGTTACAGACATCTTAAAACTCCACAATACCACACCATATCAAGCGACCGAGCGTGCATTATCTCGGAAACCGATCATCAGTTAAACCTGCTACGCCTAGCGGCAAAAAGCAGAGAAGGACAAAAGAAAGAAGAAAGAAGATCAATACTTTACACTTCCGAGATTAAATAATGTTATAGTCTGTCCATTAATTCGTGAGCACGTTTGAAATTGATTTTCTCGAAAACTATCTGTTGGATCTCAGTGATTTTTGCATGCAGCCTTAGAATATCCATGACGCTAAAATAAAGCTAACCAGTAGTCCATAGATGCTACGGATTTTGCACATCGGCGAATTCCTTTGATCTTTTATGACAATTGCAAATACGGGGCTCAAATTTTAGATTTTACAGTAATCCTTAGAATTTGTCCATGTCAATTCTATTCATAGGTGTATCTCCATATTAACTTGATAGGTCAAGTAATTAATTGTGTTGCCCTTTATGTGCAATCGTGAACTTGGATACAATATGCAACAGTTAGGCCTCCCCTTCGGTCACCATTAGACCCCAGGGTGTCTTAACTTCACCACAAATTGTATGATGGTAGACGCATTTGGATATGGAAATGTATACGTTGCTATTTCTCAGTCTGTAATAAAAATATGATTTGTATCATCCCGAATCTGACGATTCCATGAGGTTGATAATTGTTACTGGCTGGACAAATTGTAATCCATCTCGGTGCCAGTACTCGTCTTCCTCTCGGAGCACATGTTCAACACACTTCTTCCAGAACTGCATGTCTATCATTGAGAAGGACTCACGTGTCAGAACTTCAACATCACACATTTTAAACGTCCTGTTCTGTTCGGCAACTTGCCCTTTTACTTTAGCCCAGACAAGCTCTATCGGATTGAGGTGAGCATGATATGGAGGTAGTCGCAAAGACGTGTGGCCGTATTCCGCAATGATTTTGTCAATATGAAACACCTTTGTCTTATTTGTCATCCTCACCAGGTGCAACAACTCGGGTTTCAAATATATATCATCGAAGCTGACATTTTCCTTAGCAAGCCAAGTCCTAATTTGATCTTTTGTATTTGATGCAGTTGGTACTTTGTCTTCCGCTGATACTGCGTTGTGATAGGATGCATTATCGATTACCAAGCATAATGGTCTGTTTAGAATTGGAAGTAGATCTTTCTCCATCCAGTGCCTGAAAATATGTCCATTCATTTCTGTGTGGTAGTCCCTACCGTCGGTACTTTTGATTGGAAAATAAGTCCAGCGTCATGGACAAGACCTTCTTCACTACTTCCTGCATGTGTTAGTATAATACGCTGGCCTTTGCTGCTTGGTATTTTTCTTTTCTGTTCACCGTCTACTGATTGTCATTCTTTAGCATTGGTGTGGTGAGCATTGACCCAGGATTCGTCCAAATATACAATATCATAGCCTTGCCTCCGCCGCTCACGGATCTGCCTCAGGTATTTACTTCGGGCAGCAATTAAATGTGGCTTTTCACAAATAATATTCCTGCCGCCTATAGTTTTTCTGAAGGTGAAGCCGGCGGCTCTTACAATTTTTCATAGAGTACTTTTAGAAATGTCTATGCTGCAATCTGATTGCAGTTTTAATTTCAGTTTCCTGAGAGTAACAAGTTGATTTGCCGCAAACATTTTCAAGAGCTCCGTCTTATGACATCTATGTCAAAGTCGTCAATTGTTCTTTTCCTTCCTTGCTTGACATTAGTGCAATTTGTGTCCTGTTTAATCCATCGGGAAAAGGATTCTCTATTCAGACCAAGCGCCAGTTGCGCTCGTTTCTCAGGGTTATGAATATCGCAATATAGATGATCTCTCTTAGATTCCCTACGGAAGTGTTGGTATAGTAAAACTGTAACCTTCTGCATTGTTATAAATGTGCACTTCAGACTCATTATGAATGTGATATCAATGTCAGTTTTGATAAGCCAACAAATATGATACAATAGCTTCATACAAATAGCGAGATACGCCTATAACTATAAAACGGTATCCCAATTATAACGTCATATGCTTTCCGCGTTCAAAGTCGACTGGGTTAGGTGCACGGGAATTCGTGAAACTCACGATATTTCAATGTTACCATAATGTATTTTTAGAACAACGCGTCTGTGTACCGTAAATCTGTTACTATTGTGTACAATCTGGTGAGGTTGATTTTAATATAACCTGAAGAAGAAATATTTCAAACTACATCAAATTTTCTTGGAAAAAATATTTCTCTAGCGTCATGGATATTCTAAGGCTGCTTGCAAAAATCACTGAGATCCAACAGGTAGTTTTCGAGAAAATCAATTTCAAACGTGCTCACGAATTAATGGACAGACAGGTGTGTTCAGAGCTGACAAACTAGCCCCACTCTTCTCGCATTGATCCTACCTTCACCTAAAAACCAATCCTCGTTCAACTTCAGTGAACAATGAATTGATCATACTTGTTTACATATAAAATCCCAATATGTTTATGATTCGTTCCACTAGTTTTTACTATTTAAATGTACAAATAATGTACATAGAATACCCGACTATACAAAGTATCTACACTATGTATCACCAATAAACAAAATGTAGCAACACCATTCAAGAATGTTTAGTATACAAATATATTTATCAGGAAGGTATATAAATGGAAATGCTTTTTAAAAGAACTCTGAAACGAAATTTACGCACCTGAAGAACGCATCAAATCGGTAAGAATCTGTATTAGTTGTATGTGCGTAAATATGCAAACAAGTGATGTTAGTTAGTCTTTCCTCTTGGGCCTGTGGGCGGCGCATAGGGCATAGGTCATAGCTCTCCATGTCTCGCGGTTCGTTGCTATCTGTTTTAGGTCTTTAATGTTTGCTAGGCCCATCGTTGAGCCTTCTCGGATGATGGTTCTACGCAGAGTCTTATACGATGGTTATACGCTCTGTAGTTTGCCTTCTGAACGGTGAGGTCTATTTTTACCGTTCGTTACAACAAGTGATGTAAATTATATTTATATACGTATGTGATTTACTGAGTATGTTTAGTTTCTTCTTCTTCTTCTTTCGTCGTCACATTATTAAAGGGTTGTTGTCCAGTGTAGTGAATTTGCGTTTTTGTCTTGCGTTGTTCTAGTGGTTTGGGTGATATCAGTGGCGGCTCGTGATTATTTTTGTTGGTGGGGCCAGACATTTTTTCCGGATAAATCATAGTTTTGTTGTAATATTTTAATTTATAATATAATAAATACACGTTATACATTATTTTGGTGGGGCCCGGCCCCACTGGCCCTTAATGACGAGCCGCCACTGGGTGATATTATTTTATCTTTTTTGACAGCATTCTGCTATGCCATCTGTCCATTTTTTCGTGGTCTGCCTCTCGAGTACTTTCCTGGTATTCTGTGGTAGAAGACTGTGGTATATATTGGAGCTTAGTCGCATTCTTATTAAGTAACAGAACCACTTTATTTTTTTGTTTCTCTATGTAATTCCGGCAAGGTTCTGTCCCTTCTTTCTTTTCTATTTTTGATGTTGATGACTTATTTTCTGGTGTTGTTTGTAACTTTTCGTAGACATCGCATTTCGCATGTAATTATTATTTGAGACTGTGCTTTACTCATTGTCCATGTTTGGCACTTGTAACACGGAGAAGTAATGAAAATGATGATGATCATCTGTTGTTTAGCTGTCAGTGAGATGTTTGACTACCTTAACAATTGGGCTAGCTGATAGTTTACAGCATTTGCTTTTCTCATTCTAACATATATCTCTCTAGTTAGTCTTCCATCTAGTGTGGATATGCTTCCTAAGTATTTGAATGCTTGCACTTGTTTGATTGTAATGCCATTAACATGGATGTTTAGTTTATTATATTTATTTTCAATCGACTTAATTTGTATTGTATTTGAATTACTGCATTGGAAGCAAACGTGTAAGCTGAGAATAATATGTGAAATGCAACAGTAACAGTCTAGTTTTTACTGTTAAAAAATAAATGCGTAATAATGGTAAAATTGATTGATTGATTGATTGATTGATTGATTGATTGATTGATTGATTGATTGAACCATTATCATTGCACTTCGGAAAGTAGCCATGTGTGCTCCGATTTCTTTCTTACTCGGGGAGATCTCAGCGTCAGTGCACGAACCACGTAGAACTAGGGAGGATTCCCTAATGTAATATTGAAAATGGTGAAGATTTTTTGTGGAAATTTTATTTTTAATCTTTACTAATGAATTGTTCCTGGGCAGTGGCTTTTTAGCCTGTTTTTCTCAATTTTGAACTGTTAAGTTTTCTTTTATGTTCCCAAATTGAACCGGGAACTACGTTTTATCGTCTGTCTCCGATAGGACTGGAAAGTCAATCTCATCTACACTGAGATCAAGGATCTCTGAAAGTATATGATGGTTCCACGTGCGAGCGAACAGAGTTCCTATGAAACGAGAGGTGAATATCTAACTTCTACGTCAAATTTATCATTTGTATGTGATCTGAGAGAGTCGCTGTAGCGTAGTTGTTAGTGAACTCGCTTCGCAAGGCTGGTGGTCTGGGTTGAGCTCCCGAAATGTGCGCGGAATTTTTCCCGACCACGACGGCTCTCAGGTCGACCCAGCCTCAACTGTAGTACCAGACATGCTCTGGGAAAGTAAAGGCGGCCGGCGTTATGCTGACCACATCGCCCATCGTGTGCCGACGGTCAATGAAAATACAGGCCTAACACTGTATTGACCTATATACCATGAGGTATGAAAGGGTTCCTTTACTTTTTTACTTTATGTGATCTGAGCCTAAAAGCGATTTACGTTGTTTCAGTTGTGCGCCTACAAGCACATTCGATTTCTGCGAGGTTTTTACTTACTGGGTAGCTTCCTGGGCCCTATCTCAGTCGCCTTTAACGACATGCTTTGTAGGTCGCAGTGTTACTATTCTTTGCTCCCTTACGAGTCCCGGCAAAACACGGTTGTGGGCAGTTTGCGTTATGAATGGATATTGAGGTTTCTAACCTCCAAAGACTTACGTATATCAATTGTCTTGGGCATGCTGGTATTTACGGCAATAAGAGATTAGACAGGCTTACACAAACAGCAGTGATTTTCGGGTAGTTTTGGATCGATAAGTGGGATGTACTCATTAACAAAATGCCCACGTGTAAGTGATTCAAACTTTGTGGCGTGCAGTTTGGAAGCAAATTTGTTCCCGTTGTAACGAACGGTAAAAATAGACCTCACCGTTCAGAAGGCAAACTACAGAGCGTATAAGTGGTGCCAAGATAATCAACGACTCGTTTGCTGTAGTTGATGGTGACATTCTGTAAAGGAAATGCCACGGTTTTCATTTCTTATTTTCATTTAGACGGGTTCTTTACTTTTGTTTTAACAGCATTACACACGCAATTTAATATATTTATTTGTGAGTTCATTAATTTTTTTTGTTATAACAAAATTGTTCTACACACGTACAGCTTAAGAACGATAACAAACTAGTTCTACACAAATACAGCTTTTTATTTTCCGGTCCAGAACAAATCGCTTTTTCCGATCCAAAAGCACTGAGCTTTTCAGCTCTTCGGCTCGGTGCCATGGACATCGTAACCTTCTGTTCGGTGCCACGAACACCGTAAATCTGGAATCTGTGGCTTTTTCTGCCATCCCGCGGAATTGAACCCGCACACAAGAGGGATAGTCACCGTAGTCCAACGGCTACGAACACGCTGGAAGACGGGAACAATTACGGCTTAAGAACGATAACAAACTTGTCTACAAGTATCAGCTAAGATAATGTCTTCACATCTTCTTACTACTTCCTCCTCTTCTTCTTCTATTTCTATTTCGTCTACTTCATTTCTTTTTCCAGTTTCTTCTACTTCTCTTTACGTTTTTCTACTTTCTCTTTACTTCTTTCTACTTCTTCTCTTTACTTCTTCTTCTACTTCCTTCTCTTTACTTTCTTTACTTCCTTCTTTTTACTTCTCTTCTACTTCTTCTTTACTTCTCTCTACTTCCTCCTCTTTACTTCTCTTCTACTTCCTCTTTTACTTCTCTTCTACTTCCTCCTTTACTTCTTCTACTTCCTTTTCTTTACTTCTCTTCTACTTCCTCCTCTTTATCTTTCTACTTCCTTCTCTTTTACTTCTCTTCTACTTCTCCTCTTTACTTCTACTTCTCTCTTTTACTTTCTTCTACTTCCTCCTCTTTACTTCTCTCTACTTCTTTCTTTACTTTCTTCTACTTCCTCTTTACTCTCTTCTACTTCCTTCTTTACTCTTCTACTTCCTCTCTTTACTTCTCTTCTACTTCTCTCTTTACTTCTCTACTTCCCCCTCTTACTTTCTTCACTCCTCCTCTTTACTTCTTTCTACTTCCTCTCTTTACTTCTTCTACTTCCTCCTCTTTACTTCTCTTCTACTTCTCCTCTTTACTTTCTTCTATCTTTTTTACTTCTCTTCTACTTCCTCCTCTTTACTTCTCTTCACTTCCTTTCTTTTACTTCTCTTCTACTCCTCCTCTTTACTTCTCTTCTACTTCCTTCTCTTTACTTCTCTTCTACTTCCTCCTCTTTTACTTCTCTTCACTTCCTCTCTTTACTTCTCTTCTATTCCTTCTCTTTACTTCTCTTCTACTTCCTTCTCTTTTACGTCTTCTTCTACTTCCTCCTCTTTTACTTCTCTTCTACTTCTTTCTTTACTTCTCTTCTACTTCCTTCTCTTTTACTTCTTCTTCTACTTCCTCTTTTACTTCTTCTACTTCCTTTCTTTACTTTCTTCTACTTCCTTCTCTTAATTTACTTCTCTTCTATTCCTTCTCTCATTTACTTCTCTTCTACTTCCTTCTCTTCATTTACTTCTCTTCTACTTCCTTCTCTTCATTTACTTTTCTTCTACTTCCTTCTCTTCATTTACTTCTTCTACTTCTCTTCTACTTCCTTCTCTCATTTACTTCTCTTCTACTTCTTCTCTTCATTTACTTTCTTCTACTTCTTCTCTTTACTTCTTCTTGACTTCCTCCTCTTCATTTACTTCTTCTTCTACTTCCTTCCTTCATTTCTTCTTCTTACATCCTTCTCTTTACTTCTTCTCTACTTCCCCCTATTCATTTACTTTCTTCTACTTCCTTCTCTTCATTTACTTCACTTCTACTTCCTTCTCTTTTACTTCTTCTTCTACTTCCTTCTCTTCATTTATTTCTTCTTCACTTCTCTTTTACTTCTCTTCTACTTCCTTCTCTTCATTTACTTCTTCTTCTACTTCCTTCTCTTCACAACTTCTCTTCTACTTCCTTCTCTTCATTTACTTCTTCTTCTACTTCCTTCTCTTCATTTACTTCTTCTTCTACTTCTTCTCTTTACTTCTCTTCTCTTCCTTCTTCATTTACTTCTTCTTCTACTTCCTTCTTCATTTACTTCTCTTCTACTTCCTTCTCTTCATTTACTTCTTCTTCTACTTCCTCCTCTTCATTTACTTCTTCTTCTACTTCCTTCTCTTCATTTACTTCTTCTTCTACTTCCTTCTCTTCATTTACTTCTTCTACTTCCTTCTCTTTACTTCTCTCTACTTCTTCTCTTCATTTACTTCTTCTTCTACTTCCTCCTCTTTACTTTTCTTCTACTTCCTTCTCTTCATTTACTTTTCTTCTACTTCTCTTCATTTCTTCTTCTTACTTCCTTCTCTTCATTTACTTCTTCTTCTACTTCCTTCTCTTCACAACTTCTCTTCTACTTCCTTCTCTTCATTTACTTCTTCTTCTACTTCCTTCTATTCATTTACTTCTTCTTCTTCCTTCTCTTCACAACTTCTTCTACTTCTCTCTTCATTTATCTTCTTCTACTTCCTTCTCTTCATTTACTTCTTCTTCTACTTCCTTCTCTTCATTTACTTCTTCTTCTACTTCCTTCTCTTCAACTTCTCTTCTACTTCCTTCTCTTCATTTACTTTTCTTCTACTTCCTTCTCTTCATTTACTTCTCTTCTACTTCCTTCTCTTCACAACTTCTCTTCTACTTCCTTCTCTTCATTTACTTCTTCTTATACTTCCTTCTCTTCATTTACTTCTTCTTCTACTTCCTTCTCTTCATTTACTTCTTCTTCTACTTCCTTCTCTTCATTTACTTCTTCTTCTACTTCCTTCTCTTCACACTTCTCTTCTACTTCCTTCTCTTCATTTACTTCTTCTTCTACTTCCTTCTCTTCATTTACTTCTTCTTCTACTTCCTCCTCTTCATTTACTTCTTCTTCTACTTCCTCCTCTTCATTTATTTCTTCTTCTACTTCCTTCTCTTCATTTACTTCTTCTTCTACTTCCTTCTCTTCATTTACTTCTTCTTCTACTTCCTCCTCTTCATTTACTTCTTCTTCTACTTCCTCCTCTTCATTTATTTCTTCTTCTACTTCCTTCTCTTCATTTATTTCTTCTTTTACTTCATTCTCTTTTACTTCTTCTTCTACTTCCTTCTCTTTTACTTCTCTTCTACTCCTTCTCTTACACTTCTCTTCTACTTCCTTCTTTTTACTTCTTCTTCTACTTCCTTCTCTTCAACTTCTCTTCTACTTCCTTCTCTTCAACTTCTTTTCTACTTCCTTCTCTTACAACTTCTCTTCTACTTCCTTCTCTTCACAACTTCTCTTCTACTTCCTTCTCTTCACAACTTCTTTTCTACTTCCTTCTCTTCATTTACTTCTTCTTCTACTTCCTTCTCTTCACAACTTCTCTTCTACTTCCTTCTCTTCATTATTCTTCATTTCTGTCTTTTTCTTCTCTTCTTCTTGTATTTCTACATTTCTACTTCTTTTCTTCTACTTTCCTTTATTTCAACTTCTTCTCTTACGTCTTCATCTCCTACTTCTTCTTCTTTATTTACGTCTTCTACTTTTTCATACATTTCTATTTTTTCTACTTCTTCGTCTTTCTCTTCAACTACTTCTTCTTCTACATTGACTTCTCCTTCTATTTCTTCTATGTCTTCTTTTTCTTCTATGTCTTCTTTTTCTTCTATGTCTTCTTTTTCTTCTGTCTTCTTTTTCTTCTACGTCTTCTTTTTCTTCTATGTCTTCTTTTTCTTCTACTATTCTTTTTCTTCTATGTCTTCTTTTTCTTCTGTCTTCTTTTTCTTCTACGTCTTCTTTTTCTTCTGTCTTCTTTTCTTCATGTCTTCTTTTCTTCTTCTTCTTTTTCTTCTACTATTCTTTTTCTTCTAGTCTTCTTTTCTCTTTTCTACATTTACATCTTTGTCTTCCACTTTTTTCTTCGCTTTTTCTACTTCTCTCACTTCTTCTTTGTTTTACTATTCTTCATTTCTCTTTCTTCCATTTCATCCTGTCCACCTTTTTTCTTTTTATTCTTCTACTTTTCCTCAAGTTCACTTAATTTGTCATGCTAAATTTTCAAACTTTTTCCGTTGTTGAAGTCTGATATATTCAACAATTTCACGCGCAATCTTCACAAGTCAGGCTTTCCTACTCTGCATTTAAATAACAAAGTACTTTTAACTTTTTCCACGCTTGCCGACACTGCGCCACGGCAGAAGTCCGTTGCACGCTATTAGTCGCACACTGCGCTATAAATTGCTTCCTTATAAGAAGTCTTTCTAGTTTTACTTCTACTGTTTTACTTCTACTACTTTTCAACCTTGTTATTCTATTGGTTGTCAGTTTTCTTCAATTTAGTATAATAATATATATATGTTTATTTATTGACGAGTAGTTGGATCGTAAATTTTCTTTTCTTTTTTCTTACCTCCTTGAATTAACTGCTTAAAAGTTGAGAAATAACTGGGCGTGGAAAGAGTTAATGTCGATATATTTTACAGTCACATAGCCATATTCATGTCCTTAGTTTCATGTATCTACACTATCATTTTTCTACAACACAATGATACCACATTTACGACAAACAGAATTCTATCAATCTTTCTTTTTACTTAGAGAATATAAAATCGAACTTAATTCTGTAAAGTTAAACGAGTTGAAAGGATGAAAGTTATGGAGAAATTGCGTGTAGACCTATGTAACGTTTCACGGTACAATAGAAACACAATAACTTTGAAGTTAATCTCAAACATGATTTTTTTGCACTCGGCATCAACATGTATACTACATGACCTTAAAACTTTTGATGCTTTTACATCAAACATTCACTCGTTCCGCCTTCTTAACTCGTATCATTCTTTCGTCTGAATAAACTAACTCATGTATAAAAGCTTTTTATTTGCAATCCTTAATTATTACAATATGTACGTTATTTAGAATTACTGCTGACTGTCAATGAAAAATATGGGCCTCACAAATTAACTAACATACATCGAGGTATAAAGAGTTTCTTTAGTCTTTTTGTTAATGCGTAATGTTGTATATAGACTTGGTCTCTGTGGCTAAGTGGTTAAGAACTTTGCCTTGTGAGTTGAAGGGGTTCGAATCCGGACCGCGCCATTCTGTTCACGAGTGCAGTTTTTTTCAGAGACCCTAGGATTGTTCCTGAGCTACGAAGTTCGTGTTTTGTGCAATACTCTCGGCAGTGGGCGCCATTTCTGCGGAGAGGACTGAATATGAGGTAAAACCCGGTCAATGAAGTCAATCCTTCGGCTTTTTATGTATAGACTGCAATGTTTATTTTTGTCCCAGTGGTCTTTTGATGATGTTAAACATATCAGATATTTTGTACATTGTAATAATCAAAACATTATCACTAAAATATAGAATACCACTAGTAACTACTACTACTGCTACTACTTTACTATTCTACTACTGTACTTATTACTTCTATTTCTGTCTACTACTCTTACTTCATACTATACTATATATATATGTTACTATGACATATGTTGACTGCATCTTCTCTTCTCTCTCTACTCTGCTACTTACTGCTAGCTTGACATGCTAGCTCTGCTGCTGCTACTAATACTGTCATATTCTACTAGTCCTAGCATATGCTACTGCCTAGCTCATGTAGCTCTACTACATTCTTCTCTACATGCATGTACACTTGACTACGCTTCTCTCAACTTTGCTCTACTGTAACTATGCTACTCTAGCTGTATGCTCATCTGCACATAACTAGATACTTACTTTCTGCTCACTCTGTACTCTGCTGCATCTTGCTCTACTTCTGCTCTCTACACTAGCTGGCTGCCATATCTCTGCTTATCACGTCTATTTGCTAAGCTATATCATCTGCTAGCAGCTGTATCTGACTCTAGCTCTGCTCTCTACTGCATCTACTCGCCTAGACTGCTATCTGACTTACTTTCTGTACTTAACTGGCTGACATAGTACTAGCTAAACTGCTGTGACATGTACTGCTACTACTACTACTACCTACTGTACTAATCTAGTTTATATTGCACTACGCATCATACTATGTACTACTGCTACTTATGCTTTGCTCATGCTCTTACTCACTCATACATTACTCTCCTGCTCTCTGCTACTGCTATATGTACTTTCTCTGCTACTACTGCACACTCTGTATAGCTTTACTTCATATGCTTACTGCTATTACTACTGCTACCTCTGCTATTATACTTACTGCTGCTGCCTGCTACTCTGCTACTCTTACACATTATGCGTACTATAACACACTGCTCATTCTTTGCTCTCTGCTACTGCTTATATGTGTGTACTAGCTTGAGCTTCTGCTACTGCTAGACTTTCTCTGCTGACTTGACGCTCTGCTGCCATCTAGTCTAGGCATGTTCTCTTCAACCTGATGCTGTGCTACTACTCTGTCTGCTGCTACTACTCTCTGCTGCTGCATTCTGCTGTAGCATGTTCTACATTGCTACTTGCGTACTACTACATCTGCAGCACATCTTCTGTTTCTACTGCTACTACTGCTGCTATTGCTCTTACTGTCTGCTACATGCTATTCTGCTGACTGCTCTGACTACTGCTGACTACTTTGACTGCTACTACTTGCTATAGCTTTCATATATGCATACATACTACTGACTACTACTACTCTGCTACTACTACTGCTTCTTAACTGCTACTACTTACTGCTGCTACTACTGCTTGACTGCTGCTCATTGCTGCTACTACTGCTATGCTGCTGTACTTCTGCTGCTAACTGCTACTACATACTGCTACTACTGCTCTGCTACTACTGACTGCTACTACTGCTATTACTACTCTATACTCTGCTATTCTGCTATTACTGCTACTGCTACTACTACTCTACTACTGCTACTGCTCTCTGCTCTAGCTTACTGCTACTTACTCTTATTACTAGCTACACATACTGCTGCTCATCTACTAGCTGCTCTACTACTATCTTACTCTATTACTACTGCTACTACTACTGCTACTGCTACTACTACTGCTGCTGCTGCTACTGCTATTACTATGCTACTACTCTACTACTCTATTCTGACATGCTGCTCTACTACTCTACTATGCTACTGCTGCTGCTGCTATACTACTGCTGCTACTCTACTTTACTGCTATACTATCTGCTACTACTACTTTACTACTGCTCTCTGCTACTACTAGCTTACTACTACTACTACTGCTACTCTACTACTGCTACTACTATGCTACTCTACTATTCTGCTATTACTACTGCTACTACTACTATTACTACTACTACTACTGTTACTACTACTGCTACTACTACTGTTACTACTAGTGAATTGGTTGTTAAAGAACATAAAAACAAGGAAAATTAAATATTTCGGACACATCAAATGACATGAGTGCATACAGAAAATAATTCCGAAGGGAATGGTGACGGGACGAGGAAAGGCCTAGAAGAAGATGAGTGTAGAATGTCATTGACGAGCTGAGAATGACTGCTGCTACTGACCTGACGGCGGCTGACTGCTGCTACTAACCTGACGGCGGGCATGACTGCTGCTCTGACCTGACGCGGGCATGACTGCTGCTACTGACCTGACGGCGGGCATGACTGCTGCTGACAGCGGGCATCGTGCACAAAATAGAGAAGTTTTCAGGGCTTCTGTTATGGGAGATAAGTTCCTGAAGGTACAAGCTACTTGATCATAAAGATTACTATGACTTATTCTTCTTCAGTGATCTCTGGTCATGCGCTTAATTTACTGTGGACCACAAACTGGGCAGTCAGCTTCAGGTCTGTCAGGTTTCCCCAAAGCTTAGTTTTCAGGTCAACTGGGTGTGGCCACATGTTGCTTCTCAGCTCACACAGGAGAGGACAGTCTTGCAGGATATGCTCTGGTGTCTGTTCCGCCTGATGACACTGGCAGAAAGCTGTTTGACTTCTTCCTAGTCTATATAAGTGTTTGTTGAGTCTACAGTGTTCTGTGCGTAGTCGAAATATAATGACCTGATCTGTTCTGATTAGGTCTTTGAGGGAGTCTTTTGCATAATCATATCCAGTGTTTGTCTTCCAGTCTACTGCAGATTTTCTCTGTATGAGGGTTTTAACCTCTTGAAAAGACAAGGGTTGGTAAATTTGCTACTATGACTGATACTGTTCATCATTAATCCTCTCCGCTCCTCGTGAGCATAGGGCCTCAACAGTTGTTCGCCACTCTTCTCGGTCTCTGGCTGTTCTTTTTATGTTCTCCAGTCAATTGAGGCACTCTTCAGCTCCTCAGTAAGACCTCGTCTCCAAGTCTGCTTAGGCGTCCTCTTTTCGTTTTCCTGCGGGTTCCACTCGAGCACCTGTCTAGTGACACTCGACTGTGTCTTCCCCAAGGTATGGCCTATCCATCGCCATCTTCTCCTCTTGACCTGTGTCATCATAGGTTCCTGCCCTGTTCTTATCCACGGATCTGTGTTTGTAACTCTATCATACCATCTCAATCTGAGAATCCGCTCAAACATCCGTTGACAAGGTCTGGATCTTATTTGTATTTGCCCTAGTGACTCGCAAGTTTCCGAGCCATACAGCAACACCGACTTCACATTTGAGCTGAAAATCCTGAGCTTTGTTTTCGTGGAGATGGCAGCGACTTCCACACCATGTGCAGGATCGCAAAGGCCTGTTGGCCCTTCCTAATCCTAGCATTAATGTCCTCATATGTACCTCCTGATCTGCTGATCTTACTTCCAAGGTAGACAAATTCATCAACATCTTCTATGTCCCTTCCCTCAATCCGTATTGATCTTGTGTATGTTGTTGCTTTCGCATTACTTTAGTCTTCCTTGACTGATTTAAGGCGACTCGTTGTGCCGTTTGTGCCAGAAGCATCCACTTTTTCCTGCATGTCTTGTAGTCTTTGCGAAAGCAAGGCGAGATCGTCCGCAAAATCCAGGTCTTCTAGCTTTGACATAAGTGTCAACTGTATGCCTTTTCCAGACCTGTCGTAGGCTGTGCGTGTGACCCAATCAAGTAGCACCAAGAAGAGGAGGGGGACAGCAGGCATCCCTGTCTAACACCAGTAGTGACCTGGAACTCCTCTGACAGTCTTCCATCATGAATAACCTGGCAGGCAAACCCCTCATACAGCTGCCTGATGATGTCGACAGTCTTCTCCGCACCCCATAGTTTCTTAGGATCCCCACATTGATTTCCTATCTATGCTGTCAAATACCTTCTCAAAATCAACAAGCCACGTAGAGCGGAGCCTGCCACTCCATTGTTTGTTCCACTATGATTCTTAAGGTGGCTATCTGGTCATTGCAAGATCTATCTTTCCGGAATCCCGCCTGTTCGTCCCTAAGCCTCTGGTCTATAGCGTCTTTCATCCTGTCCAGAATAACCCTAGTGAGGACTTTGCTGGGAATGGAGAGCAGCATGATCCTTCTCCACTTGTCACAGTTTGACAAATTGCCATTCTTTGGCAGTTTCACGAGAGGCCTTCTTCCAATCTGCTGTATCTCCTCCCTGTCCCACACCAGTTGAACAATATGTGAGTTGGTTTACCATCTCTTCTCTCCCTCCCTCAGAGCTTCCCTGGGATATTATCAACTCTGCCGCCTTGCCTTCTTTTCAAGTTTTTCAAGGCATTGCAGTTTCCTGTTTGTGATCTCCCTAGTTTATGTCCAGCGGGTCTCCTTGCCTAAATCTAGTGGGTTTAGTGGGGAGGTCTATTTAACACTTCCTGGAAATGCTCTTTCCAGCGCCCAGTTGTTCATCAATTTTAGTCAAAAGTTTTCCAGTCTTATCTCTCACTGGCCTGCTCTGCTTATTTTTCCTCCCACTCAACAATCTGGTTGTCTCATAGAGAGCCTTGAGGTCACCTTTGCTAGCTGCTGTCTCTGCCTCTTCTGCTATCTCATTTATGAATGCTCTTTTGTCGTTTCTCAGCTGTCTTTTACCTCTCTAGCCATCTCGTTATATCTAGTTGCTGCCGCCTGTTTTTGCTGTCTTGTTCGTGACTGGTTTACTTCTTGTTTCAGCTTCTTCCTCTCCTCACCTCTGCCATGTTTCGTCCGTGATCCAGGGTTTCTGATTGATGATGATCTCCAAGTTTTCTTCACAGGCTCCAACCGTCGCCTGCTTTAAGGTGTTCCACCTACTCTCCACTGTACCTTCCTCTTCTGTTGTCTGTAGTGCCTCGAAACGGTTCTTTAGAGCAATCTGGAAGACTTCCTTTGTGGCCTGCGATTGGAGTTTCTTGACATCAAACTTGATTCGTGTACTTTGTTGTTTCTTCTTTGCCGATAGTTTCATTTTTAATTTTACAGTTACCAGATGGTGATCAGATCCTATGTCTGCTCCTCTCTTCACTCTAACATCTTGTAGTGATGCTCTCCATCGTTGGCGAATTGCCACATGGTCGATCTGGTTTTCCGTCCGATGGTCTGGCGAGATCCATGTTGCTTTATGGCATCTTCGATGCGGAAAGAGTGTACCCCCAATGACAAGCTCATTGGAGGCACAGAAGTCTGCAAATATCTCACCATTTTCGTTCATGCTTCCAAGACCATTTACTCCCATCTCTTTTTCCCTGCCAGTGTTTTCGTTGCCCACCTTGGCATTTAAATCCCCCATAAGAATCATCATGTCGTGCTTTGGTACTTTATCCACAGTTGCCTGTAGTTGTGCATAGAAATGGTCTTTTTCCACCTCCTCTGCATCGTTCGTCGGTGCATAACACATAATTATGTAGGTCTTCTGGAACTTAGATACGAACCTTGCACTAATAATGCGGTCCGACACTGGTTCCCATTCCATCAGACTTTGCTTGCTTCCTTGGTCAGCATCAAGGCCACCCCGGCTTCCCGAGGATCATCTTCATTTTCTTTGCCCGATTGGAGCAGCGTTTCTCCGTCTGAAGTCTTGTTTCCCAAAAGCATTCCACCTTGTTTCCACATTCCCAGCAGCGTAAGCTTGTACCGATGCATCTCTTCACCACTTGTGCACATCTGCCTGTCTCTAGCAGTGTCCTTACATTCCACATCCCTACAAGGGTGGACTTCTTCTGTGTAATCAACCTGGGTGCTTCTATCTTTGTTGTCTGCGGCCGAAAAAGGGTCGTCAGCACATCAGCTTCCTTGCGGGTTTGGCTGCTGCGCGTCATCTGTCTCCTGCGTGGAGCCCTAGTCCTTCCGAGACTCGAGTTAGTTTTGAACAATTTGTTTTTGGTTTCTGTAACTACTGTTACTGTGACTGATACTGTTACTACTATAAAATTCCTTTGCTTTCTGAAGTTCGTAGTCTTGAATTAGAAACACTTCGTCCGTTCAATGGTGCATTTTTTTCGAAGATCTTTGCAATTTTTTGCTGGAGCTATTTATTCATGTTTTGTGAAATACTCTCGGCAGGTGGCGCTTTAATTCTTTGATAAGAGACCATGTCACAAGGAAACCCGACCCAATGAAGTCAGCCTTCACCTTTAAACGTCTTCCTGTTTACACTTTTTGTATACTGTTCGTAAGCTCAACCTAAGCTTCGTACACAGTCGTCTGCTTTTCTTTAATGAATACCTATTGACATCAGTCAACTCTAACATTTTCCGATGAAATCTTTCTAATCTGACAGTATGCTACAGTATAACTCAGCATGGGTGGTATTAGAAAGTTGGGTTTTATGTTTGAAAATACTTTCAGAAACTCAAATTTATAGATATGTATCCTAAAGTTAAATATAAAAGCACACTTTGTATTTGTAAAAAAGCCAGAATCATACTTACTAAACCTGAGTATTATCATCATCATCATCAAGTTCCCTGCCAACTGGTGTAGGTTACCCTGCTTTTCCACAACTCAATCGCTAGGGTCCTGATACTGTTTTTAGGCTGTGATGTTTCTATCTCTCAACCTCTATCTTTCTTTCTCTTTATCTTGCCAGTTGTCTCAGTGCACTTAACCTCCTCATAAACTCTTCTCATAAAATTTCAAATAAATTTTGATTGTTTCTTTTTTGTTACGTCTCATAAGCGATCTACTCTCACCTGCTTTACTAAAAAAATTATCATTTTCTACTCTATTTTGCCCATCATATTTCCATCGTTCTTCTATGAAACTGCATTTGTGTAGCCTCTAATAATTTAATATTTTCATTATTTAGTGTCCATAATTCACATTCCGTATGTGAGAACTGGTTCAAAACACAAATACGTCATGATAGTTGGCCGCAGGTAAAGACATCCTGAACTGTGTTGTGTTCTTGAAGATAGTAAAGAAGTATTCTAGAACGAAAAATAAAATTAGAAAAGAAATAACAATAACTGTCTCGTTGTTTATTATCAGATTCCTTGCCAGATATCGTTGATGATTGCTTGATGACGGATTTAAAGAAACAGAACGAAGAGAATGATGAGAATATTGCTGCTAATTAATGTCTGTATTGGTAAGTGATGATACACAAATAGTTGACTTTCTTTTAATTCAATTAATCAATCAATTAATTATTTTAACTGTCAATATCTTGTATTTTTTGGTTTTGAGTTCCTTCTCTCTCTCTCGTTCTCTTTCTCTCTCTCTCTCTCTCTCTCTCTCTCTCTCTTTTCTATCATTGGCCCCAAAGGAAGCATAGGTCCCCAACCAAAGCCTAGCAAGCGCTCATGAACTTGGTTGTGGTTTTATATCTAAATATTTTACAGGATGGGTTGCTAATCTCACGTCAAACCTTCACTTTCGCGATATTGCATGTGGTAGTAATAGTGGTTATATTCTTCACCCTAAATTTGCCCGGTAACCACAGCGCATCTGATTTGCATTATACATCGTCTTTGACTCTTTATCGAACTGAAGAGACGTGTAGGCGCATTCACTGAGAGTCGCATCGTCTATTTTGCGATCAGATCTCATATCAAAGATGTATGAACCTACCCTTCTACCAATTCCAAGTAGCTCTCCGTCGATCCTTATCCGCTTAGCTAGACATTAATCTAGCTTTTTAACTGCAACAACTTTAATATACGCTATTTTACCTGGAATTACCGTGACTGCTGGCACTTGAATTCCTTCTGGATATTTCTATTTGTTCTCTTCTCTGTTCTTGTTATACGTATAATTTATATGTTCATATCAGTTACACTCCATACTGTTTTTAGTTGTTATTGCAAGACTATGTTTGTTGTCCTTTTGATTTCTTGCATCTAATTTAAATCTCCTGTTTTCAGGAAACTGAGATATTCAATAAAGTTCACATGTTCTATATTCTCTCTGTTAGATTCGTGTACTATCCATAAAAATTACACCGTAGTTTTGCTTACAACCCGTTTAAAACGTAATTGCTATAATGACTGTACCTCATTATTTTCACTTATATTATTCTTATATTATTCTCGTACGGTTATACATTGAACAGGGTATGTAAGTAATTTCTCCATACCTCTCTATCTTAGAGGGAGTCTAGTCGACATCCCTAATGGTTCGCTGATTGTGTTCGTAAGAACGTTCGTATTGCTAATCTAGGAAATGGTTGTTGTAGAAATAAGGATAAGTGGTTTCAATCTTGGGTTTGCCAGTTTATTTTTTCGGAAGCTTCTAATACTTGTACACTGTTTATTTATTGATCATATTTTTTGCTTCTGCTGCTTCCTCTGCGGGTTCTTACAAGAATATCCCTTGTTCTTATCTTCTCTCTATCCTAGGTAATTCGTTCAATCTTATCATATCTTATCTTATCTTAACCACATTTGCCGTGAAGCGACGTGGGAGAGTTAGTTTTCTATCTTGTGCCAGGCGTGTTGCGATTGACGTTGTCAGTCCATGTTTTCGCAGGGACTCTGAGATGTTATCTATCCATCGTGTTCTTGGCATGCCTCGTGCTCTGCGCCCTGAGTGTCGATTATTGTAGTCACGTGATGGTAGTAAATGTGGTTCAATTCTCATTAGATGGCCGAACTACTTGATTCTTTGCTTCTCGATGTTCTGTATACATGGTATAGTACCAACGATGCTTCTGATATTCTCGTTTCTCATTCTATCATTCGTTTAATCTGGTCTATGAAATTGAGGTCCATATTTTTCTTCTCTCTCAGTAAAGTTACTATTTCTACTTGTTGTGTTTCTCTGCATTTTGGCTAAGATCAAAGTGTAGTACCTACTTGATATCGGCCGATGGATGTGAGCCTTCATAAAGCCAATATGCATCTAAATACATTTAAACATAATCCGAGTAGCTCTCATTCGAAAGAAGGGCGACGCTCAGAGTTTTAACACTTTTCAAACGTACCTGAGTGGACCCGCTGTGGCGTTACCTAGTAAGAGCCTAATTAAAAATAAAAGTAAAAAGTAAGGAACCCTTTCATACCCCGTGGTATAAAGGGCAATAGAGTGTTAAGCCTGTATTTTTCATTGACCGTCGGTACACGATGGATGATGGGATCAGCATCACGCCGGCCACCTTTACTTTCCCATAGCATGTCTGGTACCCAGTTGAGGCTGGGTCGATCTGAGAGCCGTCGCGGTCGGGAAAAATTCCACTCGCACTGCGGGAGTTGAACCCAGACCACCACCCATGAGAAGCGAGTTCACTAACACCTACGCTACCTCGGCTCTCCATTTAAAAATAGGCAACTAAATACATTTAAACATAATCAGAGTAGGTCTCATTCGAAAGAAGGGCGACGCTCAGAGTTTTAACACTTTTCAAACGTACCTGAGTCGACCCGCTGCGACGCTACCTAGTAAGAGCCCAATTAAAAGTATGCAACTAAATACATTTAAACGTAATCCGAGCAGCTCTCACTCGAAAGAAGGACGACGCTCAGAGTTTTTACACTTTATAAACATACCTTTTTCATCCTCCTGATGCAGCACTACTGAGTAAGGGCCTAATACCAAAAAAAAAAAAAGTAATTACATTTTCTGTGCCAAAAATAGTTCAAATAAAGCCAAAATGTTAAAACCCTGGCTTGAGAAAAATTCTAACGAAACAGCCACATAGTGTTACTCTATATTAGTGAACCTCACAAAGTAAAGTCTATGCGAGTCTGTTCAAACACGGTGCTTTAGGGGAGAGTCGTTGGTGATTGTAGGTTCCGGATAGTTTGAGAAATCAATAAAGATACTGAAGCACTTTCGGTTAGATCTAATACTTGTGAATAGAAATAGAACTGAATCTATTTTAAGGTCAAGTAGGTCCCAGTAGACCTAACTTTAATACGTGGTCTGACTAGATGAGTAATAGACGGGTTGTCAGCGAGGAAAGCCACTTGGCAACAGAAAATCCATTGATTGAAAGAATCCAAATATTCATGAAAGTAAATAGCGAGGAAGAATGGATTAAGACTGCATTACAAACTGCGAAATCTGGACCTAGTTACAGTTACAATTTTTTCATGGGATACTAAAGATTGTTGCTGGAGCTACGGAGTTAATTATTTTTGCATCTCTGTGCAGATCGTGCGTATTTTCTGCCGTCGGGACGGGATCATATGCAGAAACGTGGTGAAATAAAGTCTATCCTTCTCCTTTTGATCCTCTTTTTAAATCACGATGTAAGGAAATTGTACAAATTATAACAACGGCTTAGTTGACGTATTGACAGAAATTCTTTCATCAAGAAAAGAATACAAGACATATTTAAGAACATAAATGATGGCAGGGTAATAAAAAAATACAACAGACACAAAGCTGATAGTTATACGTTATGTGAAAAAAATGTATGTATGGCCCATTTCGTCTTTACAGACAGTCAATTGGCAAGTGTCTTACTGTAACAGCTTCTGAGCTTTCGCTTTTCTCTCTTGTCACTTCTCTCTAGACTTCAGCTCATACATGTCTCTTCTCAATAGAATGTGCTCCCTTGCGCAATATCGTTTTCCACACACCTATGTCATCAGATAGTGCTGGGACCTATATAAAAGTTCCAAGATCTCTGTGAGTGCGGGATCAATTCCGCGGGCTGGCATAAAAGCCACAGGTTCACCAGATTCACGGTGTTCGTGGCACTGAGCCGAAGAGCTGAAAGCTCAAGTGCTTCTGGATCGGGAAAAAAATATATATATATACATATATAAGTTCTTCATTTCGGCCTTGCAGACATCTTTATATCTGAGCAGTGGTTTGCCCTGGTGCCTCCTTCCCTCCGAAAGCTCATAGAACAATATTTATTTTGTTATACGTCAAGTTTCCATCTTCTCATATGAACCAACATCTTATTAAAACAAAATAAGCAACAATTAATAACATTTTAATTGTTTAAAAACTGTAAATAGAAAAAGAAACGAGATTTAAACATGATAGTGGTAAAATTTAGATGCCCTTTTGCATTACTGTGTGATTGTACAGTCTTGTGGGTTTCTATGGCGAAGTGGTTATGGCGCTTGCCTTACTCTCTGAGATTGTGGTTGATCTTGAAGTTTCATGAATATCATATTATTATGGCAGACGTTTGTCACTTCTGAGATTTTGGGCGATTTTTAGAAGTATCCATAGTCAACCTTGTTAGATTGACTATTTCAAAAGGTATGTTACTTCTACTGCGTTCTATGCTGTGCACACATTCTCTGTAGGGTTTTAGCATTTTCCTAAGTGACAGAGATATAGACACGTCTTGTACAATGTAAGTCAAGCCCTTGGCTTTAGACTCTATGACTATTTTCTTATTACAAGTGTATGTTTTATACCTACTGTTCTATGTGCTGTGTGTTTTCCTACTATGTTCTATGTGCTGTGTGTTTTTCCTACTCGTTTATGTGCTGTGTTTTTCCTACTATGTTCCGTAAGTTATAGTAATTGTATACCTTAATATTTGCTTGATAAGACAATTTGATTAATACGTCAAGTCTCTCTCTCTCTCGATCACCGCCCAGACCGATGTACCAGATTTTCCCATAAATTCTATCCATGTGGAAATCTGATTCATGCAGCCTTAGCATTGGTGTGTTTTACTTCACATCTTCAGCACCATTTGAAGCTCTGGTGCTTATCCTTCGGCTATGTGTCCGGTTTCAGCCAGCGTTTACTCGGTTCGCTTTCCGTTCTGTAGCCATCTAGTGTTCTTTACGGTGTGGGGTAGCTAGCCCCAGTCCAACCTTCTTAGCCGCCTTTTACAACATGGGTGGCAAGTAACAGTGGTTCTATTCTTTACACCCCAATTTGGGCCCCGGTAACCTTTCGGGCGAATACGTCACGTGAGTATGTTGTTCTTATTAAGACAATACTAACGCCTGTGTGATGATGTGACTCGCAAGAAAAGTACCACTGCGACCTACAAGGCGTGTTGTAAGAGGCGACTTAGGTAAAAGCCTATGGAAGCTACCCTAAGCAAATAAAAAGCGTTGCAGAAATCGTATGTGCTAGCCTACTTGTAGGTGCATTACTGACACAACGTACAATCGCACTTAGGCTTAGATCACATAAAAATCACAAAGAGAGGTTTAGCAAGTGATTAAAAAAGAGCATTGGAAGAAAAAGAACAAGAAGAAGAGTATTTTACTGTGTAACTTGATCTTCCATAATTTATATTTTCAGTTCTGAGTATGTCTCAATCGGAAGAAGACTGCACCAATACGCTAATGGATGACTGGGTATCGCCACTAACATGTAAAGAATATACCAAATGTTTGGTGAACGTTCATGAGCTTGATACCAACGAAATATCACTAGAGAAAATTCTACAAATTCAAGAAAAATGTCAAAACGATCTGACAAGGCTGGGAATTACTTGTAATTTAGATTTTGTTAGCGTTATTGAAGAGATTCATAGAGAACAAACCAGGGAGAAACTAGATACAACTGCAGCAGTGGTACATTCAATATTGACTACAGAAGTGTCTTTCACAGCTACGATAGAAACACCTTCTACAACTAAGAAAGCAACATCTACGACAACTGTTACAGAAACACCTTCTGCAACTGTTGCAAAATTACAGTATTGCAAAAACACCTTCTACAGCTATTGCAGAAACACTTCTACAACTAAGCAGAACATCTTCACACTTTGCAAGAACACCTTCACAACTATAGCAGAAACCTTTCCACAACTACAGCAGAATCATCTTCCACAACTCAGCAGAAACCTTCCACAACTACAGCAGAATACCTTCCACAACTGCAGCAGAATACCTTCCACAACTCAGCAGAATACCTTCCACAACTACAGCAGGAATACCTTCCACACTACAGCAGGAACACCTTTCACAACTACAGCAGGAACACCTTTCAACTGCAGCAGGACACTTCACAACACAGCAGAACACCTTCACAACTCAGCAGGAAACTTTCACAACTACAGCAGGAACACCTTTCACAACTACAGCAGGAACACCTTTCCAACTACAGCAGGAACTACCTTCCACAACAATTACAGACATAACACCCACACAGACTGCAGAAACGCATTCTACAGTTATCGCAGAAACTCCACCTACACCGACTACAGAAACACCTTCCACAACAACTACGAAGGAACCATCCATAACTACCACAATAACAAATTCTACAACTAATATAGCAGCACAATTCATATCTACAACAGGAACACGGTTCACAACTTCTACAGAAACACCACCCACAACTAACAAAAGAATTGCTTCAACTACTACAACATTGTCACCATCCGCACCTATAGCAGGAGCACCTACCATAGCAACATCTTCCAGAACAACCGATAGAACTAATTTCACAACGACTAAACTCACAACTCTCAAATTTAACAAACAAACTTTAACAACAAGTAAATACATTTTTAGAACATCCTCTTCATCAAAAGTACAACCAACTACAAGAAGCAATCCTGAATATCACGGTAAGAATAATCAAAATGGTCTCTAAGTTTGTGTGTACACGTATTTTGTTTTTCAATAGCAGTATGTGGTTTGCTCACAAGAACTTTTTTTGACTCGCCCGATATGTATTCAGGAGTACTTATGACGCCTAATATGGCTACTCTGTGGGATTTTTGCGTAAAAGTTTGTTTTCCTTTTCATAATTGTCCCTCTCCATTCTTGAGAGTCTTACTCCGATTTCAGAGGCAAGGAAAAAAGTAAATGAACCCTTGTTATGACACGGTGTATATAGGATAATATGGTGGTGGGCCCGTATTTTACATTGACCGTCGGCACACGATGGTTGATGTAGTCAAAATCACGCCGGCCTCCTTTACTTCTCAGTGCTTTTCCTGGTACCTATTTGAGGCTGGGTCTACCTTGGAGCCATTACGGTCGGAAAAATGTCCCTCCCAATGTGGAATTGAACCCGTACCACTAGTCTAAGAAGTGAGTTCACTAACAACTACGCTACTGTGACTATCAATTCAGAGATACTTGTAATTTTTTTAAAAAAACATAATTTTGCATGTATATAAGAGGAAAAAAGTAAGTCCACGGAAAAGATGGATTCACGATGTAATATGATTTGAGCATGACGACTACACAGACCTATGAGAGGGCAAGACGAGAGAGAAATTTGGAAGTAATGTTAGAGTGTCAAAGTTCTGCTCATGACAAGCTATTGGAAGAGTGAACTAGTTTTAAGTTTAGCACTTCTTTCTTTCACAGACTGTATGGAATTGTTTCCTGATAGATGTTGGAATCGGCCTGATGGAGACTACCCTGTTTGTTTCCCACTCTGCCAGACAGGTGTTTTTATCACTTGTGTCAAACAGCGCACATTTATCAAGTATGTAATGTTGTATCTATATTTCAGTTTCAGTTTCAGTTTGGAATATCTTCATTGCACTTCGGACATGTCCATAGGTGCCCCAATCTCCTTCGCAATATCTCCAACAGCGTCCAGCGACTGACCGCACCAGTTCGATTTTGATTGATGAGCCTACTCACGTACCTGTGATGCTGTTCTTTTCTTGCTACTCCAATCTTCAAACCCTGTTCCTGCAATCTAGTAGTTGACATGGATTGGTTTCAATGAAAATCTTCTTTGCGGCCACACTCTATTAGGGCGTTCAAAATATCTATATTTGTGTTGCTAAAGTTGCTATAATAATAATAATTTCTCTCGTACCGATATACGTTACATAGGGCCTGCAAGCAATATTTCCATACCGCTCTATCCTGGGCAACTCGCTCATTCTCCTCCATGGAACTGAGACAGATATTTCTATCCCATCTCAACAAAGTTCGTTTCAGGGTCTCCGTAGGGGCATCTTCTCTTTCTTTAAACCTTTTTATCTCACTTCAATGCCTGCTTTCCTATTCTTTAATCATGTCTTCTTGCCCGTCTGCCCAGCGTGTTCATAGCGTGTTGGACTACGAGTGACTATCCCTCTGTGTGTGCGGGTTCAATTCCGCGGGATGGCAGAAAAAGCCACAGATTCCTCAGATTTAGGGTGTTCGTGGCACCGAACCGAAGGGTTACGATGTCCATGGCACCGAGCCGAAGAGCTGAAAAGCTCAAGTGCTTCAGGATCGGGAAAAAAAAATCATGTCTTCTCAAGGTGTGTTTAACATATCTCCATCGTCTCCTTCTTATAGCAGTTGCTATTAGTGATTGACCAGACATTTCTCTGATTTCATCACTTCTCCTGAATTCGTTCCATTTTATATTCATTATTTTTCGCAGACATCTATTTTCAAGTGCATTCAACTTGCTTTCTATATCTTTAGTTATTTTCCAACTCTCGCTGGCATATGTTAGGACTGATACATTTGAATTAAAAATTTAGTTTTAATACTACATAACTTGCAGTTCCATGCTACAGTTATCAGAAATTTTTGTTGGTGTTCATGCATATCTTTCCTAGTATGTTCTAGGTTCTAGTACAACAAGATAACTGGCTCAGTCAGTAATTTGGCTGCAATAACCACAATCTATGAAAATGTTATTCGTTCCCATTTTAAAAAAATTTTAACGTAGGTTTGCTGCCATTGCTAACTTCTTTTCATTCATTGAACCTGAAAATCGGAAAGTTTCCATCACATAACTTCTTCATTAACAACAGTAAACGAGTCGTCGCTTTTTTTAGGCACCACGTTTACGTTCAGCAGTTTGTCATTACTTTCTGAACGGTGAAGTCTATTTTTAGCGTTCGTAAAAATCCACGCCAAACAAAATTGCTTCCAAACTGTTCGCCGCGGTGCTTCAGCTCACTACCATGCCACAGACGCCACCATTCTATTCCTTAGAAAAGGCTATTTAACCAAACACAAGTGTAAACGAAAAACACTGTACACTAACTGATGCATATAAGCAATACTATAAGCTACTGATATGTACAAAATATTTGTATAAACTCACTAATGGGTATCTGCAGCTTAAGCTGTAGTGAGATCGATCACAACCCAAGTATTCCTGGTTCCAACTCAGCGGCGGTCAACTTGAAAGCAAATTTGTTCTCATGGATTTTTACAATTATTAAAAATAGACTACATCGTTTTCTCTCTCTCTCTCTCTCTCTCTCTCTCGATAGTTCTTTTTCGGCCATTTTGATCATTCTTATTGTGATATAGAAACAGCCTTTGTCAAGAACGTTTGTTTACGTTCACATCTTCAGTAACATTTGGAGATCTAGTGCTTGCCCTTCGGCGACGTGTCCGATTTCAACCAGCGTTTACTGGATTCGCTCTCCGTTAGCTATTGACTGTCCCCAGCCAACCTGCAAGGCAGCAGGTTACTCCATCGTACAGATAGCAATGACAAACTACTGAATGTATAAGTATGCCCAGAAAATCGACGACTAGTTTACTATGGTTGATAGCGAAGTCCTGTAACATGCCAGGATTGTAGGTTTTTTCATAAAATCACTGTTGTAATAAAAAACATTTTTATAGAATAACTGATGTCATCAAAAAATGTCAACAGACTCACTGATCTATAAAACAAAAATCATTACTGCAAACTCTAAGATGTTAATAAATAGTACTCTTAATTCACTAATTGATGACAATAAGTGACACTTTAAAAAAAACGTTTTTGTAAATATATGCTATAGACTAATTCTCAAAATTCGACAGACAGGCAAAAGTGTCATTTGTGACTGTCCAAGAAGAATGTATCCAAGAAAAACTCAGAATTGAAAAATATTGGTTAACCCTTTAGCTTCTAAGGACGTATATATACGTTTTTCCAATTTACTTCTAAAGACGCATTAACACGTCTGTTATTATCTCTGCTCTGTGGGCTAAAAACGCGTTAACACGTTATACATTGCTACTGTCACTGCTATAGGTGTACATTCATGTTTGTGACCTAGAAACAAATAGTAGCTATTTTTAGCTCAGCCTTCAGAAAGTATGTAGCAGTGAAAGGGTTAAACAGAAAAGAAGAACTGAAGAACCCGTAATATTTTGAATACATAAAAGTTTGGAAAAGGCAATTATGGAGATAGACATGTGAAGAGTGTAGAGAAGAGGAAGACTTAGTCGAACATGTATATATCATGCGATGTATGAACTGTACATACAGATACTGAAGCAAGATATTTGATTTATGCAAGAGACATTTTAAAGGATTCTTATGTACAGAATAATCTACTTGATCACAGATTCCCAAACTTTTTCGGACTACCGCCCACTTTGCACGACATAAACTTTGTAACGCCCCCACACACACATATATACATGCTCTATTTTTCTTTAACATAGAAAAGTGATATATATCTCTGTCATACAGGGTCAAATTTCAAATGATTATATGCATGAAAGGAAAAATTGATGAACAAATAGATCGTGTAAGACAAGCATAAGATGAATTTAAATGCATAATACAAATTTTAAATTATTATTTAATCGCAAAATTACGAGAATAATTAATTTTAAAATATTTATTATTAATTTCTTCTTTAAGGAGCCACCGACCCTAATCTCCTGAAAAACCAAAATTCTTCTGAACCCACTATTTCCCCTAGAACACTTCAGCGCCTACAAGGGGGCACCCCCACTTTGGGAAACGCTGTACTAGATAAGGATGATGTTTCATAAGGAAAACTGAATTCAAAAACTAATATAAATGTTAGTTATAAGTTGCAACAAAATGTTCTGTTGGAATTACAATTAAATAACAGAGAAAGAGAGACTGAAAGAGAGAGATTGTGAGAGAGACTGAGAGAAAGAGAGACTGAAAGACGGAGAGAGAGACTGGGAGAGAGACTAAAGAGAAAGAGAGACAAAGAGAGAGAGACTGAGAGAGAGAAAGACTGAGTGAACTGACTGAGATAGAGACTGAGAGAGAGACTGAGAGAGAAGGTGACTGAGAGAACGACTGAGAGAGAATGAGAGAGAAATACTGAGAAATAGAAAGACTGTGTGAGAGACAGACTGTAATAGACTGAGATAGAGAGATTTGGAGAAACTGTTAGAGGGCGAGAGAGAGATTGAAACTAACAACGAAGAAGAAGTTACTATTAAGAGTGTATTCATTAAAACAAAATTCAAGCCTGCCACACAATCAAATTATTTAATTATTTTTGTTCTCTTTCTAACAACAGATATTGCCCCTTTGGACGGTACACAGATCTGAGCAGTAGCAGGCTTCTATCAAGAACAGTATTCAATCCTGTTACTAGAACTTGTGAGAACAAAATGTCCTACTGTTCTCGAGACACACTGACCAAGATAAACTTCTATTGGAAGTAACTGATGCATATTTAAAACTTTTTATTAGCACAATCCACTAGATTTATACATCAAAATACACAAGGTTCAAATCTCAAACTGGTCAACTCATTCTTAGACTTCAAAGTAAACATTTCTGCAAGATATGGTAAACATGTGACGTACTCTCAAAAACTGGCAGAAATTTAAACCAGACGTCATAGATTATTTTTGTAATTTTTTAGATGGAAAACCACAAAGTGCGTTCTACATACCTTAATGGACATTAGTGAGCTTAAGAATTGTATTATGTAGACTTGGACGATTCCATATTCTGGGCACGATAGGTTGACGCACTTTTATGCGACGACCTTTCACAGCTTATCCATTAGACTCGTAGAAAATAGAGGCATGCTCCAACCTACAAATGTTTCAACCACAGCCCACCCCCCCCTTCGTCGTTTCCTCTGACTCTGTCGTGGTTCCCAAACATTTTCGAAGTCGTGGCACACTTAAAGTCCTACAAAAATCGTAGACGCACTACACACAAAAATATTAATAAATAAGATGCAAAAAGCAAAGAAATACAGAAATAATTGGAAAATGCTATGTTCCTTTATTCATCACTTAATTTCTGTCTATGAGAAGCATGAACCTGATATGTCTTGCATTTTTACCCATGGTGCCCCTGGCACCGTGTTACTGATCCCTAAACTGGCATTTCCTAGGACACACCTATGAATGTCACCGGGTGCACTGGTGAACCTGGGCACACACTTTAAGAACCATTGCCCTAAGTGAAGTATCGCAATCAACTCGAAGTGAATATTTCATAAACATAAAGCGGGTCAATGTTGTTGATAAAGATTTGCATGATTTCGTACACTTTTAAAAGTGGATTGTTCAGAAACAATGCGCAGGTGGTAACCATCCTTCAAGTTCGAAAATGTGTCAACAGACGAAACAAATTCGAAAATATTATGTCATATTTCATTTGTAGAATATCTTTTCCATGGCGATCGTATGATGTAGTCTCAAAGTGATAATTTTTTGGGGGGGGACTGCATGTCATAGTCTATATTTGAAGTTTTTAAACATGTATAAAACAGAAATCCCCTCTAACGGGAAATGGAGGCATTAGAATTGCATAATGCGACGTTTAGGATTCTGTAATATGGACATAATGTTGAAAGAATGTTGAAAGTTGCATGGACAGCTAGTAAGACCAATGAAGAGATCAAAAGTTGCATGGACAGATAGTAAGACAATGAAAGATCAAAAGTGCATGGACAGCTAGTAAGACCAATGAAGATCAAGTTGATGGACATAGTAAGACCAATGAAGAGATCAAAAGTTGCATGGACAGCTAGTAAGACCAATGAAGAGATCAAAAGTTGCATGGACAGCTAGTAAGACCAATGAAGAGATCAAAAGTTGCATGGACAGCTAGTAAGACCAATGAAGAGATCAAAAGTTGCATGGACAGCTAATAAGACCAATGAAGAGATCAAAAGTTGCATGGACAGCTAGTAAGACCAATGAAGAGATCAAAAGTTGCATGGACAGCTAGTAAGACCAATGAAGAGATCAAAAGTTGCATGGACAGCTAGTAAGACCAATGAAGAGATCAAAAGTTGCATGGACAGCTAGTAAGACCAATGAAGAGATCAAAAGTTGCATGGACAGCTAGTAAGACCAATGAAGAGATCAAAAGTTGCATGGACAGCTAGTAAGACCAATGAAGAGATCAAAAGTTGCATGGACAGCTAGTAAGACCAATGAAGAGATCTTGTTAGAGACAGATTCATATCGAAATCGAATCAATCGAATAAGAACCTGACAATCAAGGTTTTTCGGACATATAATTAGAAGAGACAGTTTATAACATTTGGTTACAACAGGCAAAATACAGGGGAAGAGAAATAGAGGGAGACAAAGGTACTAGATTTCAGACGGCTTGAAATCGTGGCTCGGCAACAGTTCGCTGATGGAGTTGATGGATTTTACCAGAGACAGCCAGATGTGGAGAAACATGATCGCCTACTCCAACCGACACGACACTTGATTGATTGATTGATTGAATATGGACATTGTTCGTATATCACTTCTCTTGGTGTGAAGACCATGGTCAGTTCGACATTTAATATTAGAAAAATAGTACTTTTTTCTAATTTAGTGGATAATTTGCTATTAATATCAAGTTTTTCCTGAAAAACTGCTATGACGGTGACGCATTTAGACAGCTATTGGGACTGAGTACTAATGGCACGCTCTAAAAACATTAGCATCTAAATTAATTAGAATATAAAGGGTTATTTATTCTTGATTTGTAATTAAAAATATTAACGTTTATTTCTTAAATGGAAAATAAAATGAAAATCATTTTTATTTGCACAAATATGTTTTGGTTTCTTAGTTCTTTAGCAAGTTATTTAGTTTTAAAATGGCGGTGTATGGAAACCTATAAATCTAAGGTGATCAGATCGGATCAGATCAGATCTGGAGAGAACCGTGGGGAGGCTGCGATAATACTGAAAACTAAATTACGAATTTTCATTTCCAATGTTCTATCTATCCAAACTTCTATATATTCTCTAACCCTGTTTTATCTTTCAGCGTCAGGCCGATAAAGGAGACACCATTTTAACTTATACTAGCGGAAGTTGAAAGTTGACTAAAGATATAGAAAGTGATTTGGATGCATTTGAAAATAGATTTCTGCGAAAATTAATAAACATAACATATGACGAATTCATGAGAAGTTATGAAATCAGAGAAATGTCTGGTCAACTACTAGTAAAAATTGTTATACGAGAGAGAAGATGGAGATATGTTGGGCATACTCTGAGAAGAAATTAAAAATAGAAAAAAGGCATTGAAGTGGGAGGCAAAGGATTCAAAAATAGAAGACACCATAGAGGTACCCTGAAGCGAACTGTACAGAGGAAAGCAAGAAATATCAGATACAGTTCCATAGAGGAAATTGAACGAGTTGTCCATGCTAGATTGGTATGCAGAAATTTCAAGCACTGTGTTACGTATAACGGTACGCGCATGAATATAATAACAAAAAATTATCATAATTTAGTTGACTAGTTATTTAGTTATTTAATTAGTTGTTTAGTTGGTTGATTCGCTGTTGGTTGTTTGGATGGATGGATGGTCGGTCAGTCGGTCGGCGGTCGGTCGGTCGGCGGTCGGTCGGTCTGCGGTCGGTCGGTCGGTCGGCCAGGAAAAAACCTGAAATTTTAAATAGATGATATCTCTCTTCACCCTTCGCCCCTAGGAAGCATAGGTCCGCAACCAAGGCCTTCCAAGCCCGCCTATCCAAGGCCATCCTTTCCAGATCTCGCCACTCTCTCCCCGTCCTCTTGCATTCCATCTCTAACTCCCGTCTCCAGGTGTTTCTGGGTCTTCCCTTACTTCTATTGCCCTGGTGGTTCCATCGGAGAGCCTGTCTCACGATGCTGTCAGGGGGTTAGATAATATCACCAGTTTAAGTTTTCTCTGCGATTCATGGTAACATTTGCTAGTCCAAACTAAGGGTTAACATTTGCGTCAAAAGTTGGTAATCAAAACCGCCCGAGTAGTTGCCGAGGCTCAAATTTAGGATGTAAAGAATAGAACCAATGTTACCTGCAACGCATGTCGTAAGAGGCGACAAAGGAGGTTAGGCTGAAATCGGATGAACGTGTCCTAAACGTGTAGAAGTCTATGCGTTTAGGAGTCTACCAAATCAATGTGCAACGTATACACGTTCTTGGCAAAGATCAAACATATTTAATATATTTAACTTACATTTCATAGCAACAGTTGCTAGTCATCAACAATGGGAACTTGATTTTATTGACAAAAGTTGTAAGTCATTAATAAACAAACTTTACGTTTCATAGCAACAGTTGCTAGTCATCAACAATGGAAACTTGATTTTATTGACAAAAGTTGTAAGTCATTAATAAACAAACTTTACGTTTCATAGCAACAGTTGCTAGTTATCAACAATGGAAACTTGATTTTATTGACAAAAGTTGTAAGTCATTAATAAACAAACTTTACGTTTCATAGCAACAGTTGCTAGTTATCAACAATGGAAACTTGATTTTATTGACAAAAGTTGTAAGTCATTAATAAACGAAATTTACGTTTCATAGCTACAGTTGCTAGTTATCAACAACGACAACTTAAGTTCAACAGCAAATGTTAGCGGTCAACAACAGGGAGATTGCGTGGTAAAACTCTGACTCTTGTCTACATTTGGAACAGAATCATAACACCATAAACACTTTAAAATGTGTATAAAATAAATGCTTAAAAGTTCGATGGGTCACAGGAAAAGAACCCACTTTCTACTGGATCACTGAAGAAGAAAACCAACGTCGAATTCGTGAACTATATTATGCGCAAGTAAAGTAGCTCGACAGCGATGGGCGTCTGTAGCTTAAATGGTAGTGAGCTCGATCACTACAGTAGCGTACTTGGTTCAACTCCGTTTGGGAGGAAATTCGTTTCCGTGGATTTTTACGAACGGTTAAAATAGACCTCACAGTTCAGAAAGCAAGTACAAACTACTGAATGTTTATGTGATGTCTAGAAAATCCACGACTTGTTTACTATGGTTGATGGCTAAGTCCTGTAAAAAAAAATATGCCACGATTTTAATTCATTCAGTGAGACGGCGACGTATGCAAATTAGACAGGTCATATGGCAACGGATAGATGGTGATCTGGATTGATCAATTAAGTTTTTTAATTTGTTATCTAGTTTTTCTGTCATATTTGGCGACGTTATGTCTGGTAGAGAAAGACTTCATTCGATTATTTTTGGGAAGATAAGAAATGATTAAATTGTTCCTTATTGAGATGAATGAAGTGTAAAATATATTTTTTTAAATCTAAATGCTTTCTTCAGAGTGCTATATTTAGTGTTGCCATATTTTGATCTTTCGAAATGAGGACCCTTCCTTTAACATTAAATTTTATTTAAATTGTGCTCTATGTAAATTCTTCTGATGACCTGATCATTTTTAGAATGTCTTTCTTTTGCATCAAATGCTGATACAATGTCCTGCATGTGAAATTTAAAATTAAATTTGCAAGTGAAAGGGGTTTGACTATATCCACACTAAGACGATTGCTCTCATTGGTCCATTGGGTATGGATTTTTTTTTTTAAAATAATTGTTTTAGATCCAGAAGCTTTTGAGCTTTCAGCTCTTCGGCCCTCATGGACATCGTAACCCTTCGGTTCTGTGCCACGAACACCGTAAATCTGGAGAACCTCTGGCTTTTCTGCCAGTTTGCGGAATTGAACCGTACTCACAGTGGGCTTGTCATCTGTCGTCCAACGCGCTACGAACACGCTGGGCTTGCCTGCTGGGTATTTTTTTCCCCGGTCCAGAAGCACTTGAGCTTTCATCTCTTGGGCTCGGTGTCATGGACATTGTAACCCTTCGGTTCGGTGCCACGAACACCGTAAATCTGGAGAACCTCTGGCTTTTCTGCCAACCCGCGGAATTGAACCGCATTCACAGGGGGCTTGTCACCCGTCGCCCAACGCTCTACGAACACACTGAGCAGGCGGGCAGGGTATGGATTAAAGACAACATTCTTTCTATCAAAGCATTGTCTACTGGAATAGCAAAGAAGAACTGTTCAAATTTCCAATTTCAGAGTAAGTTTCACTACTCATTCAGTTTGCAATATAGTCAGACAACATTTTTGCGATTGTACTTGCTTTTTACAGGTAAATGCAAATTTCTCCAGATTGAAATACTAATCATTTCACTTTGAACACAGTTTACTAGTGGCGGTAGTTGATGTAATAGACAGGTAAACCAACTTATAAACCAGAGAGGGTGAGTCAAGCCAAACAGCACAACGGATCGTTAGGTCTTGTACACAGTCAAGGTATCCTAGTAAATAGAATGCTGGCTGAAATTGCACTGAATGATGTGACGTAAAAAACCATTCTTGGCGTAGGATGTTTATATATCACAAAGAATGATTAAATGGCCGAAAGACGATCGAAGAAGAGAGAAGAAGAAGAAATAAGTAGATATACAGACAAAGCACACAAATGTGTATTAATGTTTTGTTTGATCTTATGAAGAAGAAATAGTAGATATACAGACAAAAGCACACAAATGTATTAATGTTTTGTTTGATCTATGAAGAAGAAATAATAGATATACAGACAAAAGCACACAAATGTGTATTAATGTTTTGTTTGATCTATAAGAAGAAATAAGTAGATATACCAGACAAAGCACACAAATGTGTATTAATGTTTGTTTGATCTATGAAGAAGAAATAAGTAGATATACAGACAAAAGCACACAAATGTATTAATGTTTTGTTTGATCTATGAAGAAGAATAGTAGATATACAGACAAAAGCACACAAATGTGTATTAATGTTTTGTTTGATCTTATGAAGAAGAAATAAGTAGATATACCAGACAAAAGCACACAAATGTGTATTAATGTTTTGTTTGATCTTATGAAGAAGAAATAAGTAGATATACCAGACAAAAGCACACAAATGTGTATTAATGTTTTGTTTGATCTTATGAAGAAGAAATAAGTAGATATACAGACAAAAACACAAATGTGTATTAATGTTTTGTTTGATCTTATGAAGAAGAAATAAGTAGATATACCAGACAAAAGCACACAAATGTGTATTAATGTTTTGTTTGATCTTATGAAGAAGAAATAAGTAGATATACCAGACAAAAGCACACAAATGTGTATTAATGTTTTGTTTGATCTTATGAAGAAGAAATAAGTAGATATACCAGACAAAAGCACACAAATGTGTATTAATGTTTTGTTTGATCTTATGAAGAAGAAATAAGTAGATATACCAGACAAAAGCACACAAATGTGTATTAATGTTTTGTTTGATCTTATGAATCAACAGTTTTCCAAAGATTGTAGATTCTGTTTCCAGTGACAAGTTAGAAAACTAGAAATTTTATGTAGTTACCACATGGTTACCACATGGTTACCACATGGTTACCACATGGTTACCACATAATATCGCTGACAGAATGTATATTTTGTCTTGATTTGTAATATTGCGGAATATTGTAATTTTTCACGCAATGAGAGAGTCTTTCCGAACAGAGGAGTTTCAGGTCTGTGAATCCCACTCGCAGACCAGATTGAGAGAGATGGGTGTCAATATTGGTGCAGCTCGAAAAGAACGACATACTAAATATGCAAAGCGATTGATTAATCAACATCGAACTGACGTGTTGGGTTGCTGGACGCTGCTAGATTTGCTGAGGCGGAAATCGGAGCACCTATGGACACGTCCAGAGTGCTATGATGATAGTCCTCATGTAACTGATAACTGATTGCGGACAAATTGCTACAAATTTTTTTAATTGTTTGCGGACGCTCAGATTTACTCGTGAAATGAGAACATATGACAACCCTAGCACGAATCTTTCATCATTGGCCTCTTTGTCTCAGGAGACAATAAGTTTTGCGTCCCGTAGTTTGATCTGCGCTGAATCACAACGTCTCTTGCGGCAGTAATGATCTATTCTGAGAAGAAATTCTTGCCACAGTTGCTGCAGATATACTGGAGCTGATATTTAGGATGTTCTCTCTGCCCTCTGCGCTCTCTTTTGCCTCCATATATGGTGGTGTTTTTCTTTTTATTCATTTTGTGCCACCCCTAACTTCCGCTCGTCATGCTTGCCTGTCTTTGACCAAGCGCTCCCAATTTTCTTTTTCTATGCTACATGTAGTTAGATCACGCTTTCAGGTGAGGGATTAATCGAATCTACGAGTTTCTAATACAAAGAATAATGCCTTAGAAGTAAAAGTAGACTTCAGAAATAACAGATACAGTTAATACACTATTCATGAACACACACAAAGCCCGTTCTATAAATCTCTCCTTATCCCGACGATGTGAGACAAAACAGGATTAGAGACAAAAAAAGATAATACTGATTTCTCATCTTATGCTTTTTATTTTACGCAGAATATTTTCCAAAGCATTTAACTTAATAATAATACTTTCTTTCGTACCGTTATGCGTTACATAGTGACTGCAATCAATTTATCCATTCCGCTCTAACCTGGGCAACTCACACAATCTCTTCCATTGAACTGAGACCGATATTTCTTGCCTCTCTCCGCAAAGTTTTTTTTTCATGGTCTCCTTAGGTCGTCCTCTCTTTCTTGAACCCTGCGCATCCCACTTCAATGCCTGCCTTGCAATTCTTTGATCATTTCTTCTCAAGATGTGTCCAACATATCTCCATCTTCTCCATCTTATAACAGTTATTTGTGGTTGACCAGACATTTCTATGATTTAATCACTTCTCCGTAATTCTTCTGAATTAAGCTGACTTTCTATCGTTTTAAATAGCTTGTCCTGCGCAGAATTCTGCCACTCTAAACGTCCTTAGCAATCTCAGCAACAGTACACGGACTCCATAGCCCCGGCGAAGGTCCCCAACGTAATTTCTTCTTCTTTGCGTTCGTTCTTTACTCACACTTTTAATCACACTTTGTGATATGTTTGATCTTTGCCAAGAACGTGTATACGTTGCACATTGGTTTGGTAGGCCTCTAAACGCATAGACTTTTACACGTTTAGGACATGTGCATACGATTTCAGACAAACCTCCTTAGTCGCCTCTTACGAAATGCATGGCAGGTTACAGTGGTTCTATTCTTTACAACCCAATTTTGGGCCCTGGTAACCACTCGGGCGAGCTCTGGTAACCACTCGGCGGACCCTCACTGGCCACCTCGGGCGCAAAGTGATTTAGAAGAAAGTGAAAATATATTTTTATTAATTTCTAGTCAATTTTTGTTCCTCTATACAACGGCATGCGAGTAGAAAGACAGACAGTGATGATACTCTATACACGGCATGGGTAGAAAAGTATATATCAACGCAGTGAATGATGTATACTCTATACACGGCATGTGGATAGAAAGATAGACAGTGATGATACTCTATACAGCGGAAAATGTGGTAGAAAGATAGACAGTGATGATACTCTATACAGCGGCATGTGGTAGAAAGATAGACAGTGATGTTGGATTATACTCTATACAGCGGCATGCGGTAGAAAGATAGACAGTGATGATACTCTATACAGCGGCATGCGGTAGAAAGACAGACAGTGATGATACTCTATACAGCGGCATGCGGTAGAAAGACAGACAGTGATGATATATAACGGCATGCGGTAGAAAGATAGACAGTGTGATACTCTATAACGGCATGGAGAAAGATAGACAGTGATGATACTCTATACACGCGCTAGAAAGATGACAGTGGTGATACATCACGGAAAAGATAGACAGTGATAATACATCTATACAGCGGCCCATGTGGTAGAAAGATAGACAGTGATGATACTCTATACATCATGGTAGAAAGATAGACAGTGATGATATACAGCGGCATGCGGTACAAAGATAGACAGTGATGAGACTCTATACAGCGGCATGTGGTAGAAAGACAGATAGTGTTGATATACAGCGGCATGTGGTAGAAAGACAGACAGTGTTGATACTCTAACTAAACGCTAGTACGAAAACATGTTGGACATGGAATTTTTAAGGCGATTTGAATTATGTGTCTATATCCTGACCAATAGAATTTGGAGTCCAACCAGGGATTGCTAGATATGAACATTATATGTGTAGAAGATGTTTCATTAACCAATACAGAACTGGAACAGTCAGTTACCTAAAGGATACACTAGTGAAATCAAGATTGGAACACTTATAGACGTCTTACTTACATGTTCCTCTCCGTTCATTATGGAGCATAGAGCTTCAACAGTTATTCTCCGGTCTCTGGCTGTTTTCTTTATGGCTTCCCAGGATAGTCCAGCATCCTTCAGTTCCTTAAGAAGATTCCGTCTCCAGTCCTGTTTAGGATGCGTCCTTTTCCATTTTCCTTGCGGTTCCACTCAAGTGCTTGTCTAGAGACACTTGACTGTATCTTCCGTAGGGTAAGTCAAATCCACCGCCATTTTCAACTCCTAACCTGGGTCATCTTAAGTTCATGTACTGTTCTTAAAACCAGGTATGTGTTTGCCAGGTCTGACATAACTTTGTCTAGCGCAATGAGACTAAACTAATGACTATCTTACCAATTAAACAACTAACTAACTAATCAACTAGCCTGCTAACTAACTAACCTAACTAACCTAGCTAACTAACTAACCACCTAACTAACCAATTAACGAACTAACCAGCCAACTAACTAACTAACCAACTAACTAGCTAACTAACTAACCAACTAACTAACCACATAACTAACCAACTAACAAACTAACCAGACAACTAACTAACTAACCAACTAACTAGCTAGCTAACTAACCAACTAACTAACCAGCTTACTAACCACATAACTAACCAACTAACGAACTAACCAGTCAACTAACTAACTAACTAACCAACCAGCTAACTAACCATCTAACTAACCAACTAACAAACTAATGAGCCAACTAACTAACCAACTAGCTAACCAACTAACTAACTCATAAATTAAGTAAACGAAACTCAATTGTTCAAACAAAATGTATATTTATTTCTTTGTTTCATGCAGCAAAGTAAATTTAATAATTTCGAATACAAACCAAGGATAAAGAACAATTTGCAAACTGGTTAGAAACATTATTAGTTATTCCAGAAAGTTGCGATTAATGCTCAGCACTGCTAGCTGTATGAGTATGCCAACGTCGTAGCACTTTCGCAGTACTTCCGACAGCAATTGCAAATTATTCGTAAATTTGAAGAACAAAAGGTAGAGTAACCATGATTACAATATTACGAGCCTAACTGGCCAAAGTCTTCACACCAAGGACGAATAGTTTTCACATCAAGAACGCGTAATAGATCTACCTTATCCAGATTACTGAATCGTTCACGTCCGCATTGTACAGTTTTCATGCTCTATTTTTCCGGTAGGGGGTTTTATGTTTTCTAGACGTATAAAAACTATCAAAACAGATTTGTTGTTTCAAAATCTGATTACATTGATAATACGTTACCTTTTTTATTGTTTGTTGCAGAAGAAACTCTTCAAATAGACTATGCCTTATTTATCTCAATGTTGTTTCTACAGTTCCTAAGATCAACATGGGCTGTTAGACTCACGTTGTGTTCTGTGAACTAATTAGTTTAATATGTGTACGATACTTTACCTAGAACATTACATAAACAGAGATGGTAGAGACGTTTAAATGGAGGGGAATATTGTATATTTCTAAAAATAATTTTATTATTTTTATTAGAAACGTTTGTATTTAGTCGCCCATTTGATTTTTGAAATGTGTCACTACTGTTGTTCGTTTGCTTGATAAAGGCCTTGTTGGTCGAAACGTTGCTGTATTTTGTCATTGTTTTTGTAATTTGTAAAACTACAGTACTTTGTGATTACGTGTATTGCTATATTCTATGAGTTTAAAATATAAGCTGACCAAGGTCGTCACGAAAGTTCCAAGTACGAGTGTCGTTAACCTTCTTTACCCAGAATTCGGAATCGTCCAAGTCTGCACCCTACTGTTCTCAAACTTACTTATGTCCGCTAAGAGTGTGTTTCGTTAATTCTGTTATCTTCATCTCTAAAAATAAAAAAATATATTATATCTATCGGTTTTGTGGGCGTCTGTAGCTTAAGTGGTAATGAGCTCGATCACATCCCAACCTACCTGATTCAGACTCCGCGGCGGGCAAGTTTGGAAACAAATTAGTTCCCTATTATTTTTACGAACGATAAAAATAGACATCACCATTCAGAAAGCAATTGTAAACCACTAAACTTATAAGTGGTGCCTAGAAAATCGACGATTCGTTCGCCCGTGTGGCGCTGGAGCCCGCAAGGGAAGCAAAGAATAGTACCACTATGATCTACAAGGCATGTCGTAAGAGGCGACTGATGTAGGACCTAGGAATCTTCCTAGTACATAAAAAGCATCGCATAAATCGGATGTGCTGTGCTACTTGTTGGCGCATACCTGGCACAACGTACAATCACTCTTATGCTCAGATCACATACAAATCACACAGAGTGGTTTAACAAGTGGTCGATATGGAGCATTCAAAGAAGAAGAAGAAGAAGAAGAAGGTGAATCGTTAACTGTTGTTGATGGCTAAGTCCTGTAAAAGGATATGCCGCAATTTTCATCTTCTTAAAATTTGGGCAGTTGGAGATTGTGTCACATGTTTACTCTACCTTGCAAGAAAAATGTATTCATGGCCAAAAAAAAACTCAATGTGTTGGAATTTCAACCCGTGTGTATGTTTGGTGCATGCATCCAACGGGAAATTCTATGTAAAGGTTTGAGACGAGCATTAGCTACTCTACTTTGCTGTTTACGTTGACATTTACACCTTTTTCTTTAGAATAACAGAACTCATTGAAATCACAAACACTGTCAAGTAATTTGTGAGATAATCTTGGTAGGATACTATAGTGGCTCTGATGTCTGTGAATTTCGTTGTGGCAAGATCTGAAGTTAGAAAGAGAACAATACTTCAGTATTTTTGTTTTTAATTTCTACTTTCTTCGCATTTTTACTAAGTTTTTTTAAGGTTTTAAATTTACTTTAACCCTTTCACTCCGTACGTTTTTGTTTTTTACATCTGGACGCAGCTCTATTGAAATGTATACTGAATTAGCCAGTGCACCGGCTTTGTGTCCACATATTTTTTTTCGATCCAGAAGCACTTGAGTTTTCAGCTCTTCGGCTCGATGCCATGGACATCGTAACCCTTCGGTTCGGTGCCACGAACACCGTGAATCTGGGTAACCTGTGGCTTTTTCTGCCAGTCCGCGGAATTGAACCCGCACACACAGAGGACTAGTCACCCGCAGTCCAACGCGCTACGAATACGCTTGGCAGGCGGGCTTGTGTCCACTTCAAAACTACATCGAGTCAGAATATCGGCTCGGAAGTGTGAATGAGTTAATTAAAATAAATGTGTTAGTATCTTCTTCTTCATCGTTAGTTCTAGTCTCTCTCTTAGTCTTTTTTTCGTTGTATGTCTTCATATTTCAGTTTCTCTCTGTCTTTCTCTTTCCTTCTCTCTGTCTATATTACTCTCCCATTCTCTTTCTCAGTATCTTCTCTCTTTGTCCTTCGCAGTTTCTCTCTCTATGTCTCTCTATGTCCCTCTATGCATCGTTCTTACTCCTGCCCCTTCTCTTTATCTCTCTTTCTGTCTCTCTCTATCTCACAGTCTTACTTCCTCTTTTATTTATTACGTCTAAACAGAACATAGAGCTGTAATTTATAATCAACATTTATATTCGTATGTTAATACATCTTTTTAATAGAACATCATCACTATCATATAGTTGCTTATTCTGTGCAGAATATTGCCTTCATATGAATCCATTAAAATATCTCCAACTTAGATCTTCTTTTTCTACGAACGATCCATATCGACCACTTGTTAACTACTCTGTGTGATGTGTATGTGATCTGAGCATAAGAGCGATTGTACGTTGTGTTAGTTTTGCGCCTAAATGTAGGCCAGCTCATCCGATTTCACATGCTTTTTAACTTACTAGGGTAGATTCCCTAGGTCATACATCAGTCATCTCTTACGACATGCCTTGTAGGTCGCTGTGGTACTATTCTGGGCTTCTCTTGCAGGCCCCGACACCACACGGGGGTGCTCGAAATTGACTAATGTCCACTAGAACATCAAAAAGGAGAGAATAAGACACCACAGTTCAATTTTCAGATCCATCAATCATTTGAGCGTTTGCCATTCGGCTAGGGACCATGGCAGCGAGTTTACAGGTCAGTCTGAGTTGTGGTGCGTTAGCGTAGAGAGTGTTCTCAACTTCTGGGTAGCGGAATAGGTACTTGCGACGTAAGTCACTGAGTTCATCACACTAGAAGAGATGGTGTGTGACATTTTCTTGGTAGCAGCCTAACATATAATATTGCGGGGTAATCTTTGGTTGAATGCGATGTAGGTGTGAATTTAGGGGCCAATGATGAGTCCTAAGGTGGGAAGTATTCGATGTAGGTGTGAATTTAGGGGCCAGTCATAAGTCCTAAGGTGGGAAGAAATGACTTCTAGTCTTGTAAGACATTTTATGGTATCTTTTTGATTTAGGGTGGTCATGTGTTTGCATAAGAAGATGGAGATATGTTGGACATACCTTGAGGAGAAATGATCAACGAATATCAAAGCAAGCATTGAAGTGGGATGCAAGGGTTCAAGAAAGAGAGGATGACCTAAGGAGACCCTGAAATTAACTTTGCCGAGAGAGGCAAGAAATATCGTCTCAGTTCCATGGAGGAGATTGAGCGAGTTGCCCAGGATATGGAGAAATTATTTGCAGGCCCTATGTAACGTATAACGGTACGAGAGGAATTATTTTTATGTGTTTACATAAGGTTCTTTCTGTTTTGTCCATTGCCCATTCATTCAGCCACTTCTACTTTTTGTTACTTCTTCTTTGCTGTTAAGCAATCTGATGTTGTTGACTGTTTGCTACTGCCTTTGCAGTAAAGACACTTCAGTACAAAATATATCAAATGGACTGAATCACTACAAGCATCAACAATTTGCGGAATTACACTTATCTTCGTTCCGGGGCACATGGGTGTCGTTGGCAATGAGAGAGCAGACAGGATGGCTGGCTCTGTCACCATACCAGGGTGACAGCCAGTGGATAGAGCTGACATTTTGAACGCCCTCATAGAGTTGGCCGCAAAGAAGATTTTCATTTAATCCAATCCACTTGTTACTAGATTGTAAGAGCTGGATTTCAAGATTGGAGTCATAGAAAAGAACAGCACGACAGGTATATGAGAAGGCTCATTAATCAAAATCGAACTGGTACGGTCAGTTGCTGGAAGCTTTTGTGATATTGCATAGAAGATCGGAGCATCTATGGACATGTCCGGAGTGCAATGGAGATATTCCAAACTGAAACTGAAAGATTTCAGTACAAATGTCATTTAGTTATAGTAGTTCTAGTAATACAAATGCATCATCATCAAGTAGCTTGTTCCTTCCGGAACTTGGCTCCCATGACAGCAGTCTTGAAAAACTCTCTGTTCTGTGCGAGTTGACCGGTGTCAGCAGGAGTCATTCTCAGATCATCAATGACATCTTGCACATCTTCTAGATTTTCCTCTCATTCTTCTTCCAGGCACCATTCCCTCCCAAATTATCTTCTCTAGGCACTCATGTTGTTTGATGAGTCCTAAATATTTAATTTCCCTTGATTTTATGTTCTTTAATAGCCAACTCTCTTTAATATCAAGCTGTTGCAGAACTTTTCTGTCCAGGATATTCTAAGTAATCTTCTGTAGCATTTGCATTCAAAGGCATTAATGATCTTCTCTGCCGCTTTGTCATTGTCAATGTATATTATACTAAAAATACCTGATAAATGCTTGCCGGCGGATGCAAGTGATGAACACGTCTCCCTTACACAGTGGAAAACAAGCAGGGTAGCTTCCATCACGATGAAACAAACATCCAAAACTATGATATTTTATACATTCTGTGGAACAAAGAAATGACGGAGAGAAAAATAGTGCTGAACTACATACTTACATATTCTTCTGCTCTCATTATGGAGCAGAGGGATTCAACAGTTGTTCACCACTTTTCCCCGACTCTGGATATATTCTGTATAGCTTTCGAGGATAGTACAGCATCATTCAGTACTCAAGAAGACTCCGTCTCCTTGTTTGTTTAGGTCTTCCTCTTTTCCGATTTCCGTGTGGGTTCTACTCAAGTGCTTGTCTAGTGACATTGGACTGTGTCTTCTGCGTCTATGTTCTCCTTTTAACCTGGGGTTTACTAGGCTACAGTCATGTAGTTTTGTATTATCATAATCAAAAAACATGCCCATAGCAAAACTTCGTCCCTCTAACAATCCTTCGACATTTCTATCTCTCTCTCTCTATCTCTCTCTCTCTCTCACTCTCTCTATCTCTCTCTCTCTCTCTCTCTATCTCTCTCTCAATCTCTCTCTCTATCTCTCTCTCTATCTCTTTATCTCTATCTCTATCTCTCTATCTCTCTCTCTCTTTATCTCTATCTCTCTCTATCTCTCTCTCTATCTCTCTCTCTCTCTATCTCTCTCTCTCTCTTTATCTCTATTCTCTCTCTACTCTTCTCTCTCTCTCTCTCTATCTCTCTCTCTCTCTCATAGCACAGATGTCCTGCATCTACAGCCCTCATGCTTAAAGCATAAGTAACACTCTGAATCCACCTTCTCCGTGGTTTTCCTCGTCTCCTTTTGCGGAAGCCTCCTTTCATAAGGTTTTTATCCAACTCTTTGTGTATTTTTATGGACAAGTTTCACTTTTATTTGTAACATCAGCCAGTTTTCTTTAATTTTGAGTTCTTTCTGGATAGATCTATTTGTTCTCTTCTCTGTCCGTGATATAAGAAGGACTCTTCTGTAACACATATTAGCACATATATGTGTTTTTTCCATTGCATTGTTAAACGTCCATGCTTCACACCCAAACGTTGCCACTAGAAATATGCATGCGCGTAGTATTCTGATATTTGTTTCCCTACCAGTTCCATTGCATCTGTCTTTATTTGTTATAAGGCCGTGTTTGTTTTTCTTTTAATTTCCTTCGTTCCATTTCCATCTCTTGCGAATAGTGAACCGAGATATATAAAATAAATTCACATTTTTTTTTCTAATCCATTATAAAAAATGGTCTTTGTTATGTTTGTTTTATCAGGTACCATTGATCGCCTGATTTATACACACTTGTCTATACATATGTATATTGTAATATATACCACTATAATTTATAACTGGAGGAAAAGAAATACCTGAACTACGATACGCTGACGATACAGTGTTACTGTCAACATCACAAAAAGGGATTGAGAAATTCTTAGAAGATGTGAAAGATAAAAGCGATAAACAAAATCTATATCTCAATGTAGCAAAAAACAAAAAAAATGACAACAGATAAAATGAACATGACAACAGATATTTTTATCAACGGAGAGAAAGTAGAAAATGTAGACAGCTTTGAATATCTTGGTTCACTACTAACAACAGATGGAAATGGGCTGAAGAAAATCAAAAGAAGAATAAACATGGCTTTACAAAAATTAAACAACTAAAACAGTATGGAACGGAACTGATAAGAAAACAAAGATCAGAATACTAAGAGTATGCATATTCCCAGTGGCAACGTATGGGAGTGAAGCATGGACATTTAATAAAGCAGTGGAAAAACACAATGTGCTTTCGAATATAAGTGTTATAGAAGAGCCCTCCGTATATCTTGGATAGAGAAGAGAACAAATAGATCCATTCAGAAAGAACTCAAAATCAAAGAAAACTGGCGGATGCTACAAATACGAAAGAGAAAATTGAGATATTTTGGACATATAAAAATACATGAAGGGCTGAAGAAGACCATCATGGAAGGAGGAATACCGGAAAAAGAAGAAGAGAAGACCACGGAGAAGATGGATTCAGGATGTAACTGATGGTCTGAACATGACGGCTGCAGAGACAGGACATCTGGCCTTGATAGAGATAAGTTCTGGAGGACTGTTGGGGTGGAAAAGTTCTACACAGGACAAGCTATTTGATGATGATAAATACATACCAGCAAGTTATAAAACAACTAAATATATATATATACATACAGTAGATCCAATGCAATTGAAAATAGAAGACTGTGAACAATAATGAACATAACATTGGAAGAATTCATAGGAGGTGACAAAATAAAAGAAATGTCTGATCAGCCACTAGTAACGTTGTTTTAAGAAAGAAAAGAATGAGATATGTTGGGCATACTGTGAAAAAAATTATCAATGAATCACAAAGCAGGCATTGAAGTGGAAAGTATGTTGTTTATCAAGAAAGATAAACAGAGAAGAGCACATGTGTTTATTCAGTGAAGCATTATGATTATGTTTCTGCAAATACTTTAATTAATCATCTTATTGGAGTCACAGAGTTGTGATAACAAACATGAAAGTACAAATATAAGAAAGAACCTCTTCTTCTTCTTCTTTGTGTTCGTTCTTTATGACCAATTTGAATCACTCTTTGAGATATGTTTGATCTTTGCTAAGAACGTGTATACGTTGCACATTGGTTTAGTAGGCCCCTAAACGCATAGAATTCTACACGTTTAGGACATGTGCATCCGATTTCAGCCATACCTCCTTAGTCGCCTCTTACGACATGCATGGCAGGTAACAGTGGTTCTATTCTTTACACCCAAATTTGGACCCCGGTAACCACTCGGGCTAAGAAAGAATCTAAAACCATCCGAACCAGGAGAAAGACCCCAACAGACGGGCAAATTACATAAAACTGATAAAGCCGAAAGGATCCGGTGATGCCGACTAACCTTCTTTCCTGTCGGAAAACGACCAGAAATGGTTGCTCTAACGTGAGAACGTTGCTTGAGCACGGCAAAACATCCCAGCTCGCAACAGAGATAAGAAACTACAGGATAGACTATCTGGGAAGAGGATGATATTAAAAGGATAGGCAAAACATGGAAAGAATTGGAAGGGATGGCAAGAGAAAGAGGAAGAGCTGGAAGAATTCTGCTGCAGACCTGTGCTCCGTTGGGAGTTGAAAGATAAAGAAGAATTGCCAAAAGTCGGAAAACTTAACAACTATTGATTACCTGATTGATTGATTGATTTATTGAACCATCAACATTGCACTTTGGTGAGTAACCACGTGTGATTTGATCTCTTTACTACCCAAATGAATCTCGGCAGTGCTCTAACACCGTAGCACCGGCGGGGAATCCCCACTGTAATATTGAAGATAGTGAGTGTTTTTTGTAGGAGTTATATTCTTATCTTTTCAATTAATTTTGCGCGGGCAGCGGCTTTCTAGTATCTTCTTGTCGATTTTCAACATCCCAAAGGTTCTTATACGTCCTCAACTTGAACACGGAATTTACGTGTTAGCGTTTGTCTCCGATAGGACTAGGAACTCGATCTCACTTGTTATAAGATCAGGAATCGCTTAAAAATTATCCCAAGAGAGATAATCCAGTACTTTTGAAAAGAGAGGTGAGCACTTTATTTATATGCCACAGAGATCAACTCCCCTCATCTTCTTCCTTCCCCCAGACGATTATCATTAAACGAGCGTGCTGACTTTCTTGCAAACTCCCGAGTCAAGTCCCGACTCTATACAGAAGCATGGACAGAGCCGAGGTCGTCAATGCGGTAGGCTCTCATTTATGTGATATGGGCCAGTCTCAGACATTGGAACGAGTGCGAGAATTAGGAATTAAGTTTGGACATGCCAGAAAATATCGTTTTCGGGGTAGAGAGAAAGATATACTAATCAACTTCTCATGGGTACGATGAGCAAATGAACTTTGGGATGGCTGCTGCAGTGGAGGACAGAGTACGCATGGGAAATCCCAATGTGCCAAGACGTCGATCGCATAACATAACATAACATAACATAACTATGATCATCAATAATTAACAACAATATTACAAAATGCGCTGGTGGGCAAGACACATGATGATGTTGCCAAACAAATACATATAAATATATATATATATATATATAGAGAGACACCAATATCATGGTGATTGTTGTTACCGTGGTATGCTGGGCTGCTTTCTACAATTGGTTTTGAAGAGGATGGACTAGAAGTGTGTTGTCCAATTGCGAAATTTGGTTTGGTAACTATAGGCCTGTTAGGTAGTACTGTAGTAGATCTCACAGGCAATTGTGTAGCAGTTGTTGGCGGTTTTTGTGTTGCAGTAATTGACGATGTGTCTTCGCTACCACTATCTGGCGTTTCTTCACTAGCTGCATTTATGTTAGTTATGTCTGGTCTACCTGTGTTAGTTATGTCTGGTCTACCTGTGTTAGTTATGTCTGGTCTACCTGTGTTAGTTGTGTATGGTCTATTTGTGTTAGTAGTGGCTGGTCTATCTGTGTTAGTTATTACTGGTCTACCTGTGTTAGTTATGTCTGGTCTACCTGTGTTAGTTATTACTGGTCTATATGTGTTAGTTATTACTGGTCTACCTGTGTTAGTTATGTCTGGTCTACCTGTGTTAGTTATGTATGGTCTATTTGTGTTAGTAGTGGCTGGTCTATCTGTGTTAGTTATTACTGGTCTATCTGTGTTAGTTATTACTGGTCTATCTGTGTTAGTTATTACTGGTCTATCTGTGTTAGTTATTACTGGTCTATCTGTGTTAGTTATTACTGGTCTATCTGTGTTAGTTATTACTGGTCTATCTGTGTTAGTTATTACTGGTCTATCTGTGTTAGTTATTACTGGTCTATCTGTGTTAGTTATTACTGGTCTATCTGTGTTAGTTATTACTGGTCTATCTGTGTTAGTTATTACTGGTCTATCTGTGTTAGTTATTACTGGTCTATCTGTGTTAGTTATTACTGGTCTATCTGTGTTAGTTATTACTGGTCTATCTGTGTTAGTTGTGTGTGGTCTATTTGTGTTAGTAGTGGCTGGTCTATTTGTGTTAGTTATTACTGGTCTATCTGTGTTAGTTATTACTGGTCTATCTGTGTTAGTTATTACTGGTCTATCTGTGTTAGTTATTACTGGTCTATCTGTGTTAGTTATTACTGGTCTATCTGTGTTAGTTATTATTGGTCTATCTGTGTTAGTTATTACTGGTCTATCTGTGTTAGTTATTACTGGTCTATCTGTGTTAGTTATTACTGGTCTATCTGTGTTAGTTATTACTGGTCTATCTGTGTTAGTTATTACTGGTCTATCTGTGTTAGTTATTACTGGTCTATCTGTGTTAGTTTGTGTGGTCTATTTGTGTTAGTAGTGGCTGGTCTATTTGTGTTAGTTATTACTGGTCTATCTGTGTTAGTAGTGGCTGGTCTATTTGTGTTAGTAGTGGCTGGTCTATCTGTGTTAGTAGTGGCTGGTCTATTTGTGTTAGTAGTGGCTGGTCTATTTGTGTTAGTAGTGGCTGGTCTATTTGTGTTAGTTATTACTGGTCTATCTGTGTTAGTTATTACTGGTCTATCTGTGTTAGTTATTACTGGTCTATCTGTGTTAGTTATTACTGGTCTATCTGTGTTAGTTGTGTGTGGTCTATTTGTGTTAGTAGTGGCTGGTCTATTTGTGTTAGTTATTACTGGTCTATCTGTGTTAGTTATTACTGGTCTATCTGTGTTAGTAGTGGCTGGTCTATTTGTGTTAGTAGTGGCTGGTCTATCTGTGTTAGTAGTGGCTGGTGTATTTGTGTTAATAGTGGCTGGTCTATTTGTGTTAATAGTGGCTGGTCTATTTGTGTTAGTAGTGACTGGTCTACCTGTGTTAGTTGTGTGTGGTCTACCTGTGTTAGTTGTGTCTGGTCTATCTGTGTTAGTTTCATCTGGTCTATCTGTGTTAGTTTCATCTGGTCTATCTGTGTTAGTTATTACTGGTCTATTTGTGTTAGTTGTGTGTGGTCTACCTGTGTTAGTTTTGTCTGGTCTACCTGTGTTAGTTTTGTCTGGTCTACCTGTGTTAGTTGTGTCTGGTCTACCTGTGTTAGTTTTGTCTGGTCTATTTGTGTTAGTTGTGTCTGGTCTACCTGTGTTAGTTGTGTCTGGTCTATCTGTGTTAGTTTTGTCAGGTCTATATGTGTTAGTTGTGTCTGGTCTATTTGTGTTAGTTGTGTCTGGTCTATTTGTGTTAGTTGTGTCTGGTCTATTTGTGTTAGTTGTGTCTGGTCTATTTGTGTTAGTTTTGTCAGGTCTATCTGTGTTAGTTTTGTCTGGTCTATTTGTGTTAGTTGTGTCTGGTCTATTTGTGTTAGTTTTGTCTGGTCTATTTGTGTTAGTTGTGTCTGGTCTGCCTGTATTAGTTTTGTCAGGTCTATTTGTGTTAGTTGTGTCTGGTCTACCTGTGTTAGTTTTGTCTGGTCTATTTGTGTTAGTTGTGTCTGGTCTGCCTGTATTAGTTTTGTCAGGTCTATTTGCGTTAGTTGTGGCAGCATTTTCTGTAATCAATATTGGTTGTATCACTATTCCAGGTTTCTTTCCTTTCCTTGTCTTTGCTTCTTCTTTAGCTCGTTGCGTAATGACATTAATAAAGTCTAACTCACAATCTATGTTGAGATCGTCTAGTCTCTTCTGAAATATGTTTTGCGATTGTAGTATCTGAGGAACTGAATTCTCTTTGTAGTCATTTTCGTGAGCTTCAACCAAGCATATCGAATATTTTTGGCAAGTAAGGGGCGTTACCAGTTTCAATAGCGCGTTGATACAGGCATCATCTGTGTCAGTTGCGCTAAAAACTGCAAAATATAAATTACGTTATATCAAATCGTTCAATATGGTAATCATATAAAGAACAAAAGGCTAAATTAACATCTTTATCAAGCAAATAATGTTATTCTTCTTCTTCTTGTGTCGTCACATTGCTACCGGGTTGTTGCCCAGCGTCGCGGCTTTTTGTTTTTGCCTTGCTCTGTTCTGGTGGCTTGGGTGATTATTATTTATCTCTTTGACAGGATTCTGCTATGTCATCTAACCATTTTTGGGTGGTCTTTCTCTGCCTTCTTTCCTGGTATTCTGTTGTAGATGACTCTGTATACTAAGTAAATAATACTGTATACAAATAGGATTTTTAACATGTATTTTATTATTCTCCACGCAATGACTTCAAGCTGGTTCATGATGCATAAAATTGCACAGTTGACAATTTGACGTGAAGGATTAAAGTGTTTTAAAGCCGAAGGATTGACTTCATCTCACCGAGTTTTTTCCCATATGGCTCAGTCCCTCTCCGCAGAAATGACACGCCACCTGCCGAGAGTATTGCACAAAAGCACGAACTCCGTAGCTCCAGCAACAATCCTTGGAGTATCTGGAGAAAACTGCACTCGTGAATAGAACGGCGTGGTCCAGGTTTGAACCCACAACCTTCGACTCACAAGTTAAAAGGCTTAACCACTTAACCATATAAACCCCCTCTGCGTGAAGGCTTGTTTTCCTTATCACCAGTACCACGTATTATTCATGCAAGACTTACTCCGACTTTATAAACGTCAGGCTGTTGTCATGTTCATTATTTAATTATTCATTTCTTGCTTGCCATTATTCATTTCTTGCTTGCCATTATTCATTTCTTGCTTGCCATTATTCATTTCTTGCCTGCCATTATTCATTTCTTGCTGCCATTATTCATTTCTTGCCTGCCATTATTCATTTCTTGCTTGCCATTATTCATTTCTTGCCTTTCCATTATTCATTTCTTGCTTGCTATTATTCATTTCTTGCTTGCCATTATTCATTTCTTGCCTGCCATTATTCATTTCTTGCTTGCCATTATTCATTTCTTGCTTGCCATTATTCATTTCTTGCTTGCCTATGTAAAACTATATATATCACTGTCTTTGTCAACATCGCCAATTTACTTAGTACTACCGCAGCCTCTTCATCTGTGTTTTCTTCTAAATCTGAGCTAATCCGGTCTGACCACCTCAGATATGTAGGTTTATGGACATCTCCAAGTACAGGATGAGAGTTTCTTGTAGTCCAAGTGAGCACTGTCTGCACACCGAGTAGTTTTAGCCAAAGCTAGCATTCAACCCTGGAATTTCGTCGACACATGGTCCTTAACGCGGCTGCAATCGGCCTCGCTAACGGTGACACAACAAGTAAGATTCTCCTTATGGTGGCATCTTCTTCTTCTTCACCTTTCAACTCCCAACGGAGCCCAGGTCTTCAACAAACTTCTTCCAGCTCTTTCTCTCTTCTGCCATCCCTTCAAATTATTTCCATGTTTTCAATCAATCTCTCTCTCTCTCTCTCGTGATCACGGTCTAGACTGATGAACCAAATTTTATCATGAATTTTACCGTGTTTTTAAGGGACTCCGTTCCTCCTCACAGCTTCTCTGGAAGCTCTGTGTTATGGGGACATGTTTCTTTTCTTATACCTGCTATCAGTTGACAATCTTGCATACTGCTCTACCGTCATGTCCGCCTTTTTCGCAGGGGCACAGGCTAGTTGTGCCAATTTTAAATTTGTTAAATATGTGGGCGCGGAGCTTGTTGTGGCTGGTACGAAGGCGGAGTATGGCAACTTGTTCACTATGAGACAGACCATAGTACCCGTCGCTGTTGTTGTACTGAGGATGGTCTTTTGTCCATTTGTCTCTGTAGTGAGAGCCGATGGTTGTTCTGGCTTCCTCATAACTGATCTCGAGATCAGTCTGAGTAGTCGCCCGCCTTCTTTAGCTAGCTTGTCGGCGTGCTCGTTTCCGCTTATGTTGTAGTGTGATGGGATCCACTGAATGACGGTGCGTTTGAGTGTGTACACTAGTGCATCGAGGGTCGCTTTCAGCTCATTGAGCTCTGTTTTACCTACTATTTTGAATACCGTGATGACCGATAGAGCATCGGTGAATATCACGACTTTGTTACGAGAGGTGCCTCTTCTCTCTAGGACCATTTCGGCCGCTGTTCTTATTGCCTCCGACTCTGCCCGGTAGTTATTTGAGTATTTGCCTGTGGCAATCGCTTTGTGACCGTCACTTTCTTTGAGAGTTTAAGCACTATTCCTCCTCCACCGTCGCTGATTGCGTTCCTTGCCGATTCGTCAGTGTACACGTGTGTCCACTTCTTTTCAGGGTATTCGGTAGATGTGTATTTTTCCGTGGCGGCTCTTCTTTCGAAGTTTTCTTGCTGCCATTTTTTCAGTATATCTGGGATTGATTGCCTTAGTTCCGGCATTTTGGTTTTCCACGGCGGGCACTTATCGGTTGCCGGGGTTGATTTGGCTTTGCAGTTTGCTAGTTCCAGATGGTCTACGGTCAGTGCTTTAGTGTTCTTTGCGAAGCTGGTTCTTTGTATCCTGCCCCTTCCGAATCAGTTGATTCTTTCGTACATAGGGTGGAAATCGAGCCGTTTAAGTTTTCCGCTAATACCAATACTTTTCTATCCTTTCGATCTGCCATTGGTTGAATGCCTGTGATTGTTTTCATCGCCTTGATGGGCGTGGACTTCATGGCTCCTGTGATAATGCGTATTGCACGATTTTGGCTTTTGCTCACTTTGGCGAATTGCTTGTTGGATGCACTACTCCACGCTGCAATGTCGTACCCCAGGACCGGTCGCACTCTTCCAGAGTAGAGTGTTTTGAGGACTCTGGTGTTTGCTCCCACGTGGAGCCTGCGAGTTTGCGCATCATCGTGAGCCTATTTCAATCAAACAAGTGTCATGCCTGCCGGTGAAAACTATGATGTCTCTCCACAACTCTCTCTGCTTGGTGCATGTAATCAGTTCTAATGTCGATCTTTTATCGAACCATGATGTCAGGCCATCCGACATCTGCTCCCTCTATTTCCACGATCTCTCTTTTCCTGAATTTTACCTGTTGTTGTCAAATGTTCTAGACTTTCTCTTTGCATCATATACCCGAAGAGCCTTGATTGTCGGATTCGTATTCTTTTGATAAGGTTTCTTCTTGGGCAGGCCTGATTTAAAACTTCATTTGTTTTCTTCGCTGTCTATGGAAATTTCGGCATTTTTGTAAACCACATCTCTGTGGCTTCCAATGATCGTATTGATTGTTTATTCCTTGTCCATGATTCACTGCCTTACAGAAGTATTGGATCAATATAGCACTGGAGTATTCGTTTTCGCAGTGTCATTGGTAGTGAATTCACACATAGCGTGTTCTTCATTTTCATAAAAACTGCTTTACCTCAAGCCATTCTACTACTACTCTCTGTTTTATACCTGCTATCTGATGTCAGGAATGTTCCAGGTACTTGAATCGGTGGATTTGTTTCAGTGTTGTGTTATTTATTTTGATATTCCATTTTGGTGTTTCCTGTTTCTTGGAGACAACCATAACCTCTTTTCTCTATATTCATGCTTAATCCTTTCTTTTCACTTTCTCTCACTAGTATGTCTATCAAGTCTTGTAGATCGATGTTTTCACTGTATAGGTTAAACAGGTCTGGTGAGAGTACGCATCCTTGTCTTACCCCTAATTGTATCTCCTGATAGTTTCCACACTGATTCTCTAGTCGCATGGCTGCGCTTTGTTGCCAGTGCATATTCTTGATCAGTCTAAGATCTTTCCCATCAATATTTATACTATTCCATGTTTTACCTATCCTTTTTATATCAGCCTGCAGCTCTCTTCTCCAGGTCTGTCTAGGCCTTCCCCATCTCCTCTATCCCTGCGGGTTCCAAAACAGTGCCTGTATTCCAATGCCACCGGTCGATCTTCTCACTGTATATTCTATCCATCGCCAGCGTCTTTTCCGTAGCTCTCTCTACTGGTCTGCTTAGTTCTTTCTCTGAGTTCCTCGATCGTATCTTATACCATCTCAGTCCCTCTATTCTAGGTAAACATCCATTTATGAAGGTCTGTAGTTTTCTGGTGCTTTCTACTGTTGTCTTCCATGTTTCCGATCCATAGAACAGCACTGACTTCACATTTGATTGAAAGATTCTCATTTGGTGATTTCACAACACAGACAAATAATATGCAATAAGACAATAACATATAAACTGGGAAGTAGGAAACGAAAACAATATAAGGCAGTAGGTAATAGGATGTTTGATTGATTCATTGATTTATTGATTGATTTGATAGGACCATCATCATTGCGCTTCGGTGAGTAACCATGTGTGCTCCAATCTCTTTCTCATACACATACGATTTCAGCCTCATTGCACGAACTCTGTGACACAGCTGAGGGACCCGATGTAATTTTGAAGATTGTGAGGATATTTCTGTAGGAATTTTATTTTTAATCTTTTCTAATGATTTTCCCCGGGCAGCGGCTTTCCAGCCTGCGCTTCTCGATTTTAAACTGCAACGGATTCTTTCACGTGCTTAAATTGAACACGGTACCTCCGTTTTATCGTAATTCTCCGATAGGACTAGGAACTTTATCTCACCTACGCTTGAGATCATGGATCTCTGGAAAATATCCAGATGGCTCCTCGAGGGAGCGAACCTCGTACATTTGGCACAAGAGACAAGCACCTAACCTCTACACCACAGAGACAAAATCGAGCACTTTTGCCAGAAGTAATCGCATTCACTAACGTTGAAAGTACACAGTAGTATACTAGTATCAGGGGTTAGAGGTCAAGAAGAAATACATAGTTCTAGAACGATCGGCCTCAATTTGGTATCATAAAAATATTGGGAAGTAAAGACGACCTATATGATTGCGACCGCATCACCCAGGCCCGTGCGGTATATTTTATCAGTATGATGCAAGTCTTCGAAATGTCGCCCCTTAAATGTATTTTCTTTAAAATAACCTTCGATTCTGATTTTTTTTAAACTGCACAAAATATACGAAGACTAAATCGTATACATCAATATCGGAATAACATAGACCAATATCGGAATAACATAGACCAATATCGGAATAACATAGACCAATATGAAAGCGTTGCAAAAGATTTAATTATTGAATTGCACAAATTGTGTTTTGATTTCGTTGCTTATGCCACCACTTTACGGGCGCCTGATGCGGCCTCTTTATCATTAGATCGACACGATCTGGCTCCATCTGAATTTCCGATCCTGCATCCCCATCTGTACTTTGCTCAACGATCCTGGCATCCCCATCATGCAACTTTGCTCAACGATCCTGACATCCCCCATCATGTAACATTGCTAAAGAACAAAATAGTACTTCATTGTAAGAAAATAATTTTTTCAATACACTTTTCTTAAGACGATATAAATTATGTCGATGTTTTTTTTTTAGTTGGTGGGGGAGGAGGGAGAGACCTTACCCTTTAGTGCTGCAGAGAGTGGTACCCAGTCACGTTTTAAACGTGCAAAATCCCGAGCATCGTCATCCTTCGGACGACAGCTGCTCGGAATTTTAAATTTGGTTTAGTTACATATTGGTTCTATAAAGGCTTCCTTTGGCCGCGATCAATTGCTCACTAAGACTTTGATCTTAGCCAAACCACAGAGAAGCGATATAATATTTACCTGGTTGGATGCTTGCGCCTAGAGAAATACAAATAAACATATGTAATACTAACTGAATGCAATAAAAGATAATAAAACAACTCAATCTAATAATAACAGCCGTCCATCGCAAGCGATGACGACAACAGCCTCAGATGTGTTCAGCTGCACTTCTCTGGTGTGTGCATTTGGGGACTGTAGAGTCTAATCCTACCACAGGTGGGGGCATACGTGATCAAAGTTAGACACATGGGTATTGTATTGTTCTGTCTTTTCGCGCAGTTCGTTTTCTCTGTGCCTCAACGGCACGATGATTCTCAGCTATGCGCTTCCTCTTGTGTTGTTACTGCGCCACATTTGGGGATCTTGCGCTATGGATTCCCAGCATGTGGTGTCTATATCGAGGCATTTCAGAGACGCTTTAAGGGTGTCTTTAAACGTTTTTTCTTTCCACTAGCTTAACGTCTGCCCCTTCAAGCTCGCTATACATCAACTACAGGGTGTTCAAGATAATTGCAGCCCCATTGACAATTCGAAAGTTGCCAGGTACACATTGAGTTGTGTTTATTTACTAATTAAACCGGTTCTGACTAGCTCGCCCTACGTCACAATTGTTCATCGCCCTTTCCCGCACTACAATTACACATGCAACACTCATTTTGTTGTTCGTTTTTATTCCCAGATTTTCATCAGATAGGTTTATGTTTCCACATGTAATCGTCCATTTGTAGTGTTGCTCGAAATTCGTCATTCTTGTTGTATTGTTTGCTTGATAAAGGCCTTTTGGTCGAAACGTTGCTGTTTATCGTCACTGTTTATGTATTTTGTAAAACTGTAGTACTTTGTTTTTACGTGTTTACCTACAATTACATACCGTCACACAACCTTGACCTATACTACGTCATAACTGAACCTTCTCATTTTCATACATATATGCCAGATTAGCTCCATTCACAGGCTGCATTTATCTTGAACAGCCTGTATTTTCTCAATCTACATACCAAAAAACTAATCTACAAACCAAGTAAACCAACATTTATGTATCTGTCTTTATGTCTTTTTGTCTAACTCTCTGACTAAATGTATATCGTCCATTGCCTTTCTCAGGGTGGATGATGGAATTGGTTTTCCACTCTTCCCGTTAAGCGTAAGGGTTAGAGCTTTAATTTGCCTTCCAGAGCCAGATTAATCGTCCTTGTTACCTATGTTTGTTTTTGTTTATTTCACTTCGCTCTTCGTGTAGCATAAGACCTCAATATTTCCAATTTTCTCACTCTCTGGCTGTTTCTTTATGGTCTCCAACTAAAGTTGAGCACTCTTCAGTTCCTCAAGAAAACTTCGTCTCCAGGTCGATTTAGGCTGTCCTTTTTTTTTGGGTTCCTCAGGTTCTTGTCTAGTAACACGTGACTGTGTCTTATGTCCGACTCACCGTCATTTTCTCCTCTTAACCTATGTCATCAGTGTTTCCTATCCTGTTCTTATCCTTGTCTGTGTTTGCAATCTATCATACAATCTCCTGTTCTTATCACTTGTCTGTGTTTGCAACTCTATCATACAATCTCCTGTTCTTATCACTTGTCTGTGTTTGCAACTCTATCATACAATCTCCTGTTCTTATCACTTGTCTGTGTTTGCAACTCTATCATACAATCTCCTGTTCTTATCACTTGTCTGTTTTGCAATCTTATTACAATCTTCCTGTTCTTATCCTTGTCTGTGTTTGCAACTCTATCATACAATCTCCTGTTCTTATCACTTGTCTGTGTTTGCAATCTATGCATACAATCTCTGTTCTTATCACTTGTCTGTGTTTGCAACTCTATCTACAATCTCCTGTTCTTATCACTTGTCTGTGTTTGCAACTCTATCATACAATCTCCTGTTCTTATCACTTGTCTGTGTTTGCAACTCTATCATACAATCTCCTGTTCTTATCACTTGTCTGTGTTTGCAACTCTATCATACAATCTCCTGTTCTTATCACTTGTCTGTGTTTGCAACTCTATCATACAATCTCCTGTTCTTATCACTTGTCTGTGTTTGCAACTCTATCATACAATCTCCTGTTCTTATCACTTGTCTGTGTTTGCAACTCTATCATACAATCTCCTGTTCTTATCACTTGTCTGTGTTTGCAACTCTATCATACAATCTCCTGTTCTTATCACTTGTCTGTTTTTGCAACTCTATCATACAATCTCCTGTTCTTATCACTTGTCTGTGTTTGCAACTCTATCATACAATCTCCTGTTCTTATCACTTGTCTGTGTTTGCAACTCTATCATACAATCTCAATTTGAGAATCCGCCGAAGACATCCTTTGTTATTATGTTATATTCGTGTTTATTTAGTGGGGTCTTTATATTGTCTTTCCATTTTTTCTTTGTCTTTCATTGGCTCTAATACCAGATCTCTTTTTAATGTATGCTGTTGTTGGTGGTTGTTTGTATTTAATTCTCATTAAATGTCCGAACAACTGAATGTCTGTCCCTATATTTGTGGGTCAGCACGGTAATGCAGAGTCCTAGAGGAGTAAACCTTGACCAAAAATCCGGAGGGAAAGACCCTAAGGCAGTTGATGGTTAGGTATGTATTCCTTGCCATCTTCTGGCATCTCCTGCAAACCCTGCATGATTCCAAATTTATAGACTTTGTCTTTCCTTTGAATGAAACAGTAGGGTAGAGAGGGGTTTGTGCAAAATGGGCAAGACACGTTCTCTATATCAGCTGCCCAGGCTAGGCACAAAGAGAGACCAAAACAAATGTTGTTCTGTGAATTTTCGGAGGGGAAGAGGCACCAGGTTAGACCACTGCTCAGATATAAAGATGTCTGCAAAGCCTCAATGAAAAACTTTTCTATAGGTCCCAGCACATGGGAAAACTAGCTGATGACAGAGTTGTGTGGAAAGTAAAATTACGAAAGGGCGCAGAGTCTTTTGAGAAGAGACTTATGTATGAGCTGAACGACAAGAGAGAACAGCGAAAACTCAGAAGTTGTCACAGTAAAATACTTGATAATTGACCGTCTGTAAAGACGAAAATGATCAAAAGGCCATATATATATATATCAAGTGCCATGACTGCAGGCGTAGGCGATAATGTCTCTCCACAACTCTCTTTGCTTGGTGCATGTAATCAGTTATAACGTCGATTTTTTGTCGAATCATGATGTCAGGACATCCAACATCTTCTCCCTCTGTCTTCCACAATCTACCTTCCCTGACTTTTACCTGTTGTCACCAAATGTTATAAGCCGTCTGTTCGCGTTATATGACCGAAGAACCTTGATTGTCGGATTCTTATTCTGTTGATGAGGTTTCTTTGTATGCAGTCCTGATTTAAAACCTCATTTGTTTTCTTCGCTGTCCATAGAATTTTCAGCATTCTTCTGTAAAACCTCATCTCTGTGGCTTCCAATGATCTTATTGATTGTTTGTTCATCGTCCATGATTCGCTGCCATTCATAAGTATTGGTTCAAAAAAGCGCTGGAGTACTTGTTTTCGCAATGTCATTGGTAGTGAGTTCACGCATAGTGTGTTCTTCATTTTCATAAAGCTGCTTTCGTTTGAGGTATTCTACGCCTATATATATATATTATTATGTCTACAGATCTGTATGCCTATATATATGTCCAGTGACGACTCGTCATTAAGGGCCGGAGGGGCCGGGCCCCACCAAAAATAATATGTAACGTGTATTAATTATTTTATTTATTAAAATATAACCTAACCAATAGCCAAGATTTTCCCAAAAATGTGTGCCTGGCCCCACCAACAAAAACGATCACGAGCCGCCACTGTATATGTCTATTGCAGATCGTCTGGTTGTCTGTCTATTGTTCCTTTCTGTTCTAAAAAGAGTGTAGGACTGCAATTTAGCACAAGCATGTTGTTCCGAATAGAAGAAAGACTTGAAAATGCTATTAACATACGTGTCATATTTTTATTTTAGTTAACATAGCAATGTCGCTTTTATAAATTTAGGTGGCCTGTTTTTTCATCTCTTCTTCTTCTTCTTTGCGTTCGGTTTCAAATGCTCGTTTAAACCATGAGATAAGTTGCATCTATGAAGCTGCATGTCCATTGAAGTTCCTCGAGAGTTCCCCATAACTTGCTCTCTAAGATTATTATCATAAGTTACATTCTTGATACAAGATATTTACAATTAATGCAATTATATCTTCTTCTTCTTCAAACGCTCTCTATCGACCACTTGTTAACCACTCTGTGTGATTTGTGTGTTATCTGCGCCTAAAAGCGATTGTACGTTGTGCTAGTTATGTGCCTACAACAGGCCAGCACATCCGATTTCTGCGAAGTTTTTATTACTAGGGTACCTTCACTAGGTCCTATAAGAGTCGCCTCTTACGACATGCCTTGTATGTCGCAGTGGTACTATTCTTTGCTTCCTAGCGGGTCACGGTACGACACGGGTAATGCAACTATCTGGTCTTGGTTTGAAAAGTAAATCAACTCTATTCCATATCGTTACCTAAATACTCTTTTCCATATCGTTACTTACATAAATAGACATTTATTAGAAGTAATATCCATGTCATTCTCAAAATCGTTAGTATGTTGCAAAGTAGTTATCAACGAATAATGGCAAGTAATCTGATAAGAAACAAAATGATAGTTATTATTATATGTATGCTTCTTCGTGTTGCATCGCCCGATCTACAAGGTGTTTTCTTTGCTAGTCTCATCACTCAGTAGAGTGAGCGTCGGCTAGCTTCTCTTAAGATGTGGAATAAGGGACAATGAGTAGCCTGGTGATGGCTCGTTGATGACACAAGCTAACCCCATGTTCCAGTGGTACAGACAGGGAAACTTTAAACGGTTGATTATATACTAAATATGCGCTGGGTTGCCTAGTGTCACCAGACTCACCTAAGCCAGGTTTGATTGCAAAACGAACCCACATAAAAATCATGCAGAAGCCTGATGTGTATACATGTGGGTCTCTAGACGCCAAACTGCCACAACGAACTCAAGCTTTATAGTGCAAATCACAAACATATCACAAAGAGTGGTTTAACAAATGGTTTATGTAAAACGAACGAAGAAAAGGTGGAAGAAGAGAAGTTTCTTCGCTTCAAAATGCCTCTTCTTCATCACCATAACTGACCCAGTAGTTCCCGATCTCTTTCGGCCCACTACTATGACGTATGTATGTTATATAAAGCATTGAAGAGCTGTGATATCTGTGGATTGTATAAACCCCTCAGAAAGTAGCTAGAATTAAACTGTTTTAGTATTAAGGGAAGAATGAATTTTCTTATGTTGCTTAATGATATACATGTGCCTTCTGCAAGGTATGTTATGACTTATTCTACTCTGGTTCTCATAGTGCATAGGGTCTCCACAGTTGTTTGCCACATTTCCCGGTCTCTGACTGTTTTCTGTATGGTCTCCCAGGATAGTCGAGCACTCTTCAGTTCCTCAAGAAGACTTTGTCTCCAGGTCAGTTTATGGTCTCCCAGGATAGTCGAGCACCCTTCAGTTCCTCAAGAAGACTTTGTCTCCAGGTCTGTTTATGGTCTCCCAGGATAGTCGTGCACCCTTCAGCTCCTCAAGAAGATGTTCTCTCCGGGTCGGTTTAGGACGTTCTTTTCAGTTTTCCTTGCGTTATCTACTCAAGTGCTTGTCTAATGACTTTGTCTTCTGTAGGTTAAGCCCAACCAGTCGACATTTTCTTCTCCTAACTTTCGTCATCATGCGTTCCTGACCTGTTCTTATCCACAGGTCTGTGATTGTAACTCTATCGTACCATCTCAATTTGTAAATACGACGAAGACATCCGTTGATAAAGGTATGAATCTTATTAACATATGCACCTACCCATAGCTGTTTTACCTTCATTACCTGGGTTATCATGGGTTCTTATTATGTCCCTATCCGCAGGTCTGTGTTTCCCACTCTACCATTTCAGTGTGTAATTCTGCTAAGACAAGTTAGTGTCACTAGACATGCACTTGAGTGGGATACTAAATCTGCTAAGACAAGTTAGTGTCACTAGACATGCACTTGAGTGGGATACTAAATCTGCTAAGACAAGTTAGTGTCACTAGACATACACTTGAGTGGGATACTAAATCTGCTAAGACAAGTTAGTGTCACTAGACATGCACTTGAGTGGGATACTAAATCTGCTAAGACAAGTTAGTGTCACTAGACATGTACTTGAGTGGGATACCAAATCTGCTAAGACAAGTTAGTGTCACTAGACATGCACTTGAGTGGGATACTAAATCTGCTAAGACAAGTTAGTGTCACTAGACATGCACTTGGAGGGATACTAAATCTGCTAAGACAAGTTAGTGTCACTAGACATGCACTTGAGTGGGATACTAAATCTGCTAAGACAAGTTAGTGTCACTAGACATGCATGACTGGAACATAAACTGTAAGACAAGTTAGTGTCACTAGACATGCACTTGAGTGATACTAAATCTGCTAAGACAAGTTAGTGTCACTAGACATGCACTTGAGTGGGATACTAAATCTGCTAAGACAAGTTAGTGTCACTAGACATGCACTTGAGTGGGATACCAAATCTGCTAAGACAAGTTAGTGTCACTAGACATGCACTTGAGTGGGATACTAAATCTGCTAAGACAAGTTAGTGTCACTAGACATGCACTTGAGTGGGACACGTAGGAGAAACAGAAAAGTGGTCGATCTAAACAAACTTAGAGACAGTCTTCTTGTGGAACTGAAGAATGACCGAATAACCTGGAAAGCCATGAAAAAAAACCCGGACAGAGGTCGGAAAAATAGAGAACAACTGTTTATGTTCTATATCCACGAAGATGGGGTTTAAATGGCAAAGTGGTTAAATCGTTTGCCTGTCGCACTGAAGGTTGTGTGTTCAAATCTGGACCGAGACACATGTGCAAATTTTTTTTTTTCAGGAGATCCCTAGGATTGATTCCAGAGCTATGGAGTTCGCACTTTGTGCAATGCTCTCGGCAGATAGCATCCCAGCAACTACGGAGCCATAAGGGAGGGGTAAGGCCCTGGTTACAGTAGGAAGGTAATCCTTCGTTTTGTAAACCTCCTTTTGGTCTCTACGAGTAGCAGAGAGGAATAAAATACGCTAAGACAATCCTTCGTTTTGTACCTTTTTGATCTCGACGAGTAGCAGAGAAGGAATAAAATACGCAAAGCTTAATGATATAGCAACAAAGGCAGTATTCACACTTCTTATTCCCCGCCGCCAGATTTACTACTGGTCTGGTTGATTTCGATAATACTTTAGCCATTTGATATTCAGGACAATAAGTTCATCAATTCATGAATCACTGCACCTTCACAGTGTGCGTTTGTTCTTCATCAATCCTCGTCCTGCCCAGTTCACATTTTTTTTCCTGATCCAGAAGCACTTGAGTTTTCAGCTTTTTGGCTCGGTGCCATGTACATCGTAACCCTTCGGTTCGGTGCCACGAACACCGTAAATCTGGAGAACTTGTGTCTTTTCTGCCAGCCCGCGGAATTGAACCCGCACTCAAAGGGAGCTTGACACCCGTCGTCCAACGCGCTACAAACACACCGGGCAGGCAGGCGCCTGGGCAGGAACGAACATGTGTTTCACTCATACGATCATGTGCCTTTCTTGATTGATTGATTGATTGATTGATTGATATGACCATCATCATTGCACTTCATTGAGTAGCCATGTGTGCTCCGATCTCGTTCTTATATATATGGCCTTTTCCGACTTTACAGACGGTCAATTGGCAAGTGTTTTACTGTGACAACTTCTGAGTATTCGCTTTTCTCTCTTGTCGTTCAGCTCATACATATGTTTCCTCTCAAAAGATTCTGCGCCCTTTCGCACGTTGGCTTTCCACACAACTCTGTCATCAGCTAGTCTTTCCCATGTGCTGGGACCTATAGAAAAGTTTTTCATTGAGGCTTTGCAGACATCTTTATATCTGAGCAGTGGTCTGCCCTGGTGCCTCTTCCTCCGAAAGTTCACAGAACAACATTTGTTTTGGTATGCGGCAAGTTTCCATTCTTCTCACATGCCCCAACCATCTTAGTCGTCAACTGCTGAGCATGCCCATGATGGAAGGCAGGTTTGCACGTTGCAGTACTTCAGAGTTGGTTATCTTGTCGTACCACCTGATGTTCATAATCTTGCGCAGACATCGAAGGTGAAAGATGTTAAGTCTCCTCTCGTGTCTTGAGTAGGCTGTCCATGTTTCTGAACCATATAGTAAAGTACTAATTACACAGGCTCGATATATTTGAATCTTCGTCTGCAATGTCATTTGTGTGTTGTCCCACGCTCGCTTTGATAGTTTGCCGAATGTAGTAGCCGCACTCCCTACACGAGCGTTGATTTCTTCGTCAAGAGAAAGGCTGGTAGTGACCATGGACCCGAGATAGCACAATTTTTGAACTGGTGTTAGGTGGTTACCATTTAAAGTGATATTTGTTGTTACCTCCTTGACATAGTACAACTGTTTTGGAGACACTTATAGTCAGAGAAAATAGGTCGCATGCCGTTGACAAATTATTGATTAGGCATTGCAGTGCAGTCTCCCTGTGGGCGACTTAGGCAGCATCGTCAGCGAAAGAGTCCTTGAGAAGAATTTTCGTTGTTTTTGTCTTGGCTCTTAAGCGAGCCAGGTTAAAGAGTAAACCATCAGATCTAGTGTGGATGAAAACATCACCATCAGCGTCCTCGAATGCATTTTTCAAAATGACTGCGAAGAAGATGCCAAAGAGGGTGGGAGCAAGGACACAACCCTGCTTGACTCCACTCTTAACCTCGAAACTATCAGATGTGCTGCCATCGAGCTGTATGCTGGCTTTCATGCCTTCATGGAAGGAGACAATCAACTGGAGCAACCTTCGGGGACAGCCAATATGCTTCAGTATTTTATAAAGACTTGGCCTGCTGACTGTGTCAAATGCCTTAGTCAGATCCACGAAAGCAATGCATAAAGGCTTACTCTGCTCTCTGCACTTCTCTTGTAGCTGTCAAAGGGTAAATATCATGTCAGTTGTTGACCGTCCAGATCTGAATCCACATTGTGACTCTGGGAGAACACGCTCTGCTAGTTTCTGTAGTCGTTTTGAAAGGACTAGTGCAAAAGCCTTGCCTGTGACACTTAAAGGGAGATGCCTCTGTAATTATTACAATCCCCCTTATCCCCTTTGTTTTTATAGAGTGTCACTATCTTTGCATCCCTCATGTCCTGAGGAAATGCTCCTCTCTCCAGCACTGAATAAGGAAAGTGTAGAGGTAGGGCAGGAGGACATCCTTATTATATTTGAGGATTTCTGCAGGAATGTTGTCTAGTCCTGATGCCTTGCCATTTGAAAGTTTGTTGATTGCTTCGGAAAGTTCCAACTCTGTGGGTTCGGTATCCAGTTCGGCTAGTTCATGATGTTTCGGTATGAACTGATCGATGACTGGGTGTTTGCTGGTTTCTCCACAGAGTAAAGATTGGAATAGTGTTCCACCCATCTTTCGAGCTGTTTGGTCATATCTGTTATTGGCTCACCTGTTTCCGATCTTAGTGGTGCAATTTTTGTTATGTTTGGTCCCAGAGCTACTCTGATATTTTCGTACATTGCCTTGGTGTTGCCCATATCTGCAGCATTTTGTATCGCAGAACATAGATTTGATCAGTATTCATTTGCACACCTCCTTGACTCTCGTTGCAATACGGATGTTGTGTGCTGAAGATGGTCCTTTGACTTTCGAGGGTTTCTTTTTGTAATTTATTAGGGCTCTTTTCTTTTCCTCAAGTAGAGGGCTGAGGGTTGTTTCATTTGTTCCACCCAGTCTTTGTTGGAGAATTTCTTGGTCCAAAGGAATCAATGGCACAGTCATAGATGTTAGATTTTAGAATGTTCCACTTTTCGTCTACATTCTCCCATTTCATTCTCACACAGTGCAGTAAACGCCTTTCTGAAAGTCTCTCTATTCTCTGTCATCCCCATTTTGGTGACGCTGACTTTGGGTCTGGGTGGCCTTCTTGTTGAATGGGTTTTCCTTAGAAGCATTTTGACTTTGCTGATAACTAGTGCATGATCTGAATCACAGTCCGCGCTGTGGAAAGTACATGTGACTTTCACTGTGTTGAGGTGTTGTCTGCGTGTGAGTACAAAATCAAGCTGATGCTAGTGACCTGATCTTGGGTGGCACCATGACACTCTGTGTCTGTGTTTGACAGCAAAAAACGTATTTATCACACACAGGTTGTTTTGGGAGCAGAATTCAAGCAGTCTTTGACCATTATCGTTAATATTTCCAATGCCATGACCCAGGCATACTGGCCATGACTGGTGATCAGATCCTGTGCGTGCATTTAAGTCACCCAATATATACAGTTGCTCATCCACTGGAAATGAGTTAACGACATTCTGTAATGAGTCATAAAACATGTCTTTATCTTCTGCAGAAGCTGCTAGGGTTGGTGCGTAGACACATATGATGTTTAGGAGTCCACCTTTTACATTGAGTCGTAGGGATATTATTCGCTATGATGCAGCTACTGGTGTATGAATAGGTTTCAAAAGTCTATTGTGCACTGCAAAGCCGACTCGATACAGTCTAGGTTGATTTGTGCTTAGGCCCTGCCAGAAGAATGTATAATTCTTTTCTTTCACTGAGCCACAATCTGGGAGCCTGGTTTCCTGTGGTACAGCTATGTCTACCTGCAGTCTCTCAAGTTCTCTGTCTATGACAGCTGTTTTTCTTATGTCTTGTGTTTTCGTCGGGTCTAGGTTGACAAGTCCGGGGCACATGGTCCTTACGTTCCATGTGCCAAATCTAAGAGGTTTATTTGTCTTGTTTCTATGTAACTGTTGCTTTCCAGGTTGTGCCCTAGCCGAAAGCAAAGATGAAGATGTCGTCTCTCTTTGTGCCTAACCTTGGCAGCTGGTATGGAGAATGTGCATTGCCCATTTTACACAAATCCCCTCTCTACCCTACTGTTTCATCCAAAGGAAAGACAAAGTCTATACGTTTGGAATCAAGCAGGGTTTGCAGGAGATGTCAGAAGATGGCAAAGAATACACACTTAACCATCAACTGCCTTAGGGTCCCTCCCTCCTGATTTTTGGTCAAGGTTTACTCCTCTAGCCTTCTGCAGTACCGTGCTGACCCACAAGGCAGTGGGATATTTTTTTATCAGGGTTTACTCCCCTAGCCTTTAGCTCTCCCGAGCCACTCTCCACAAGGCAGTGGGCGTAGCAATTCCTATCTATTTCTTACACAGGAAGATTTCAGTTGCAATGCAGAACTCCGTAGCACCAGAGAGGGTCCCCGATGTAATTTTGAAGATGGTGAAGATATTTTTGTAGGAATTGTTTTTAAATCTTTACCTGAATTTTGCCTGGACAGCGGCTTTCCAGCCTGCTCGTCGATTTTGAACTTCCAATGGTTCTTTTACGTGCCAAATTGAACCCGGGACCTACGTCTTATCGTTCGTCTCCGATACTACTAGGAACTCGATCTCACCTCTGGATCTCTGACGTACTATATGTAGTTGAAGCACTTGGAGCCATAACAATATGTACTTAAATTACATAAGAGGAAAACTACCCATATACAGAAGCCAACAGATTTAAGGCGGTCCTACCAAATAAGATATGGACAGCTTTGAGAATAAATGTCTTACGAAAATTATTAAAAGTAAAATCGAGTGATTTCGTTTCTAACAACACAGTGAGAGATAGAACACAAACAACCCGTATCAAATATTATAAGGAAACGAAGGTGGAAATATTTAGGTCATGTTCTTAGATCAGACGAAAAGAGACTAAATCGACAAGTCCTTATGTGGTCACCAGTTGGAAAAGACGCCGAGTGGTTACCGGGGCCCAAATTAGGGATGTAAAGAATATAACCACTGTCACCTGCCATGCATGTCGTAAGAGGCGACTGAGGAGGTTGGTCGTGGGCTGGCTACCCCACACCGTAAAAACACCAGATAGCTACAGAAACCACAACCAAGAAAATTCAAGCTGCCACCCGAGGAGAGAAGGGACCCCAAGTAGAGGGACTCATGAAGCGACCCGGTGAAATTCGAAAGAAAATCGGGCTGCCGACTCACCTTCTTTCAACCCGGAAGATCTCCAGGATTGGCACCTGGAATGTCCGCACGATGTTCGAAACTGGGAAGACAGCACAGGTGGCACGGGAAATGAGGACGTATAGACTGGTCATCCTGGGACTGGGCGAAACCAGATGGACAAATGCAGGACACACTAGACTTACAACGGGAGAATCATTACTGTACTCCGGAAGAGAGGAGGAAGACGCACCACACATGGAGGAGTAGCATTGATGTTGGCCAAACAAGCACAAAAGGCATTAATTGAATGGGAGCCGTTAGGACCAAGAATGATCCGGGCAACTTTCAAAACCTCCAATGCAAAAATTAAACTGAACATAGTCAATGCTACGCCCAACAAATGACAGCAAAGAACAAATAAAAGAAGAGTTTTACAATAAGTTACAGGGTGTATTAGGCAAATTTAAAAGTAAGGATCTTACTATTTTGCTAGGAGACTTTAATGCAAAGATAGGCAGAGACAACTGGAGCTTCGAGGAAACCATGGGCAAACACGGACTAGGGGAAAATAAATGAAAATGGAGAGATGTTTGTGGATCTTTGCGCAGCAAACCAGTTAGTTATAGGAGGTAGCCTTTTTCAGCACAAAAGAATCCACACAGCTACATGGATATCACCAGACCACAGGACAGAAAACCAAATCGACCACATCTGCATAACAGGAAAGTTCAGAAGGTCACTCTACGACGTAAAAGTATATAGAGGAGCAGATGTGGCCTCTGATCACCACCTTGTTATAGCAAAGATGCGAATGAAACTAAAAGAGATTCATGACGACCACGCATGGTAACAAGGTGAGATACAATGTGGGACATCTGAAGGAGCAGAAAGGAAAGGATATATTTAGTGTCACGATTTCCAACAAATTCGGGGCCCCTAGAAGTTGATGAAGGAAGTATTGAAGACCACTGGCATAAATTTAAAAGGGCCTGGACTAGCACGTGTCAAACTACCCTTGGAAAAAAGATATGCCGCCACAAGGAATGGCTATCAGAATCAACGTTAGATAAGATAACAGAGAGAAGAGGCAGAAAGGCTGACCTCTGTAATAGTAGAACAAGATCAGCAAAGGCCGCAGCACAAGAAAAATACACAAAAGCCAACAGGCAGGTGAAGAGAAGTATAAAAGCAGATAAAAGAAAGTATATAGATGACCTGGCAAGAGAAGCAGAAGAGGCAGCAGCTAAGGGTAACCTGAAAGATTTATACGATAACACAAAGGAAATTGACAGGAAATACCAACAAATAAATAAACCAATTAAGGACAAGGCTGGAATATTACTCGGCAATGCTCAAGAACAGATGCAGAGGTGGGCAGAACATTTCAAGACCTTTTAAATAGGCCAGTTCTCCTAGGCCAACTGGACATAGATCCAGCTGCAAAAGATCTAACAATCGACTGTAGCAAGCCAAGCAAAGCGGAAATAAAGAAAGCCATTCTCCAACTACGAAATGGTAAAGCTACAGGCCAAGATGGTATACCTGCAGAGGCCATAAAAGCAAATGCTGACATCTCAACAGACATGCTACATGACTTGTTGGGAAAAATTTGGAGAGGAAGAAATACCAAAAGACTGGAGAGAGGGCTATATAGTCAAACTACCTAAAAAGGGTGATCTCCAAGAATGCTCGAACTATAGAGGAATAATGCTCCTGTCTGTACCAGGCAAATACTAAGTCGAATCATCCTAGAGACTCAAGGAAACTACAGATGCAGTACTAAGGGATGAACAAGCAGGATTTAGGCAAAGCATATCCTGCACAGATCAAATATCGACGCTACGTATCATAGTGGAGCAGAGCATCGAATGGAACTCATCCCTCTAGATAAACTTTGTGGACTATGAAAAGGCATTCAATAGCCTAGACAGAAACACTCTGGGAAAATTCTACGACACTATGGCGTCCCAGAAGCTAACCAATTTAATAAAGAAAATGTATGAGGAGACTACGGCTAAAGTACTGCATGAAGGAAAACTGACAGAGGCCTTCGAAATAAAGACTGGTGTGCGACAGGGCTGCCTTTTATCGCCCTTCCTTTTCCTGCTGGCTATTGACTGGATAATGAGATCAACAACTGCCAGGGAAGAAATGGAATACAATGGACCATGATGAGTCAATTGGAGGATCTGGATTTTGCAGATGATCTAGCACTCCTCTCTCACAACCATCAGCAGATGCAAGAGAAAATAAAACTAGAAACAGTCTCACAGCAACTAGGCCTGACTATTCATGGGGATAAAACAAAGATCATGAGATTAAATGCTGGTTCCAGAGACCCAATCTTATTGAGAGGATCACCACTAAAAAAGGTGGACACATTTACATATCTGGGAAGTGTCGTCAACATTCAAGGTGGCACAGATGAAGATGTTAAGGTTAGAATACAAAAGGCAAGATCAGCATTTGCCATTCTGAAGAACATATGGAGTTCAAGAATGATTAGGAATAAAACTAAGATAATGATATTTAACTCAAATGGCAAGTCTGTCCTTCTGTATGGAGCAGAGACATGGAGAACAACTAAGGTGAACACCAAAAGTTGCAGACATTCATCAATAGATGCCTACGCCAGATACTCCATCTGAGATGGTACGACAGGACCTCAAACAGAGAACTGTGGGATAGGGCAGGACAACGGCAGGTGGAACAAAAGATAATGAGCAGAAGGTGGAGATGGATAGGACACACACTAGAAACCCCTGACAGCATCGTGAGACAGGCTCTCCGATGGAACCCCAGGGCAATAGAAGTAAGGGAAGACCAGAAACACCTGGAGACGGGAGTTAGAGATGGAATGCAAGAGGACAGGGAGAGAGTGGCGAGATCTGGAAAGAATGGCCTTGGATAGGCGGGCTTGGAAGGCCTTGGTTGCGGACCTATGCTTCCTAGAGGGGGAAGGGTGAAGAAGAAGAAGAAGTTGGGAAAAGAAAACGTGGAAGACCAAAGACCACTCTTCGAAGAACCATCCCAAAAAGAAAGTAAACTATTAGGATGTAAAACCATACAAGATCTCCAACTGCTAGCAAAGAACCGTATCAAATGGAGATCTAAAACCTATGTACCGCCTTTGGCACGAAAGGAACAAACTAACTAACTAACTATATGTCCACGGGTGATGCTGACCCATCACATCGTGTGCCGACGGTCAATGAACGATACAGGCCTAACACTGTAATGCCCTATATACCACGAGGTATGAAAGGGTTCTTTTTTAAAAAAATATATGTCGTCTGAAAAGAGAAACCGAGGTGAGGATCGGTGAAACTGATATGTGGACGAAAACGTAGATAACAGTTTGTCATTAGTAAAGGGGAAAAATCATCACACAGGACAAAAATGACGATCGACGGTTTAATCATAGGCCTTTATCAAGATAAGAACACACAACAAAACAAAAAAAGAAACTAAATAAGTCAAACATAGATACTAAATCAAAGAGTGTTGGGGACAGAAAATTAATTATATGTATGGATAGTTATAACCTGGTTTGTTACAGAAATGTGTCGAAATCAATTATATCGAAATAAGGAAAACGGTAGGCGAGAATATGAGTAAGTCTCGTTTAGAATGTAAAAACAAAAATAGTACTCATGGTTCACAGTGACCAGGCACATGACGTGTCGCCCAGAGGATGGTGAACGTTTTGGACTGTATGACATTGGCTAGAGCAAGGTCTCGTTCAGCTGGGTCAAAACGTGTCGTTCTGAGTCATCATCATTAAATAGCTTGTTCTGAGCAGAACTTTGCCATCCCAACAGTCCTTCGGAATTACTCTCTCTCTCTCTCTCTCTCTCTCTATCATAGAACAGATGTCCCGTCTCTGCAGCGGTCATGTTCAAACCATCAGTTACATACTGAATCCATTTTCTCTGTGGTTTTCCTCTTCTCCTCTTTACCGGTATGTCTCCTTCCATGATGGTCTTCTCCAGCCCTTCATGTCTTTTGTATGTCCAAAATTATCTTCTTTTTATTTGTAGAAAAATTTGTCGTGCTGAGTGAAGAAAAGAAATTAAAAAACTAAATGTGGGAAAACGGTTGGGGAAGGGGTGGGGTGGAGAGATGGGATTCTTAGTCCCAAGCCGAACTCCCAACCTGGAGGACCTGAAAATCATATTTAGTCTGGCCCTTTCTCGGTGACCTGCCCGGTTTGGGTGACCCTGCCAGGAAAATAAGTCACTGTGTCCTAGCACCCTGTATCATTTAAGCACGCAACTCGTCCCGCCACTACAAGATAATTACCTCGTGTGGAAGTTTTAATTTATAAAACTACATTAATTCAGCTTTGACATATTTCACAATATGTGGCCAAAGTATATCGGTCCACGTAGCTTGATATCACTTTGACGTAAACAGATGTTTTTTTAATTATAATATAAATTATCTTTGTATATTTTGATAATTCTTTCACGCTATAACTAAGTGTTATCCTATTTCTATCCAATTGCTGTTCTATCCAAAACTGACAGCTCAGTTAATTGGGCAAATCGGTTAAGTTGTTGTCTAGCGTTCTGAAGGTCGATGGTTCGAGTCCAGGTGGAGCCATTCTGCTCACGTGTGCATTTTTTCAGAGATCCTAGCATTGTTGTAGGTGCTACGGAGTTCGTGCTTTGTGCATTACTCTAAACAGGTGGCGGACCATTTCTACGAAGATTGATTGAGCCATATAGGGGAAAACTCGGTACAATAATGCCAATACTTCGTTTTTAAACCTCTTTATAAAAAAAAAAAGTTAATTGCATATCCTTTACAGGACTTTGTGAATCAACGTCAGTTTTTTTTAACGCTGTTAGTGATTTTTCTAGGCAGTATTACGTTTAGTAGTTCGTCATTGCTTTCTGAACGGGTGGCGCCATCGTCATTTTGTAAAAATCCTCGCGAAACAATTTGCGAACAAATTGTCCGCAGCGTGATTCGAACCTCTTTATAGGCATTGAATATATTCAGCGATTTAAGAAGTTTGGAAGTGTACGTTTTTTAGCCAGTACTGAGTGTCTGAAGAGCAGAGTGAGGAGTATGTTTAACCAGCGAGCCATGGGAACCATCAGTATTTTTATGATTTGATACTCTGTTGAAGGACGTTGAACATATGTTTAGAAGACATTTCATCAATAATCATCGCTGCACACATTTCTATCACCGGCAGTCTTCATCTTATTTTTTCTATTTCTTCTGCGTTCTTTCTTAGTATTACTAGCTAACGTCTTTGTGTGGATGGTATGTGGTTGTTGGTCGAATAACTGGGCCACGTTTTTGTGGAAGGTATGTGGTTGTTGGTCGAAGAACAAGGCTACGTTTTTGTGGACTGTATGTGGTTGTTGGTCGAGAACTGGGGCATGTTTTTGTGGATTGTATGTGGATGTTGATCGAAGAACTGGGGCATATTTTTGTGGACTGTATGTGGTTGTTGGTCGAAGAATTGGGTCATATTTTTGTGGACTGTATGTGGTTGTTGGTCGAAGAACTGGGGCATATTTTTGTGGACTGTATGTGGTTGTTGGTCGAAGAACTGGGGCATGTTTTTGAAGACGGTAAAATGAGACTTTTTAAATTTCTTCTATCATCATTAGGTTTCTTAATTGCTACTGCTCATCGATCCAAAAAAATATGTGTATATACAACTGTTATAAGAAAGAGAAGATGGAGATATGTTGGACACACTTTGTGTAGAAATGATCAACGAATATCAAAGCAGACATTGAAGTGGGATGCAAAGGGTTCAAGAAAGAGAGATCGACCTAAGGAGACCCTGAAACGAACTTTGCTGAGAGAGGCAGGAAATATCGGTCTCAGTTCCATGGGTGAGATTGAGCGAGTTGCCCAAGATAGAGCGGTATGGAGAAATTGCTTGCAGGCTCTATGTAACGTATAACGATACGAGAGGAATTATTATCATTTATGTATATATATATATATATATCACTTTCCCTTTATCCAGTTATTTAAAGGAAATTTTGTTACAAATTACATTTTTTTTTCCCGATCCAGAAGCACTTGAGCTTTCAGCTCTTCGGCTCGGTGCCATGGACATCGTAACCCTTCGGTTCGGTGCACGAACACCTTAAATGTGGAGAACCTGTGGCTTTTTTGCCAGCCCGCGGAATTGAACCTGCACGCACAGAGGACTTGTCACCCGTCGTCCAACGCGATACGAACACGCTGGGCAGGCGGGCGATGCAAATTAAATAAATAAACGGGTGTAATTGTTCTAAATGTGTACACCTTTTGTGAAACATCAATTAATAATTGGCTGTGGATTCAAAATTGACTCAAAGAATGAAAAACAGAAACGAGAATTGTTGTCAAATATTTTATTGTTGCATAAAACATGTATTTATTTCATCGCACGCACGCTATGAATTCAAGCGTAGTCATTTCGCACAATATGGCATATAGACTGATTTCTACGTGCTGGCTTGCTTTCTTTACCATCAATGTCCATCACTATTCAGGCGGATCTTACTCGGCATTCAGGGGAACTTGTAACTTAAATACCTTACAAATTGTATGTGTTTCACACTAATACGTTGCCACTAAGAATATACAATCTCTTAGTAATCTGATCTTTATCATTCTATCAGTTCCATTCCATAATGGTTTTTTTTTTTTTTCTGTTGTGTAAGATTTTGCTCTTTTTGTAACAATCGCCCAAGTTACAAGAACAGCGCAAGACATAAACAGAAAACCACGACATTGTGCAACAACCCGGTAGCAGTGTGACGACAAACGAAGAAAAGAAGATCTTTTTGTGAAGTCATATTTGTTCTTCTTTTTATTTATTTCATATTTCCATCACTTGTTAGCAGTGAATCATGATATTCAAAACAGTTCACTTAATTTTTTCTTTTCTCCTTTGATAAAAATATCATGTTTGTTATATCAATTGTCATTATTTTTCTTTTCGTCACATTCAGATATAGATTTTAACTTTCACTTTTCCCTTGCACTTCAAATACTAATTTCTCAATTCCTGTTTGTGATTTTGCCAGTAATTATGTATAATCAGCGTATCTTATGTCATGTATTTCTTTTCTCTCGATTATAAAAGGACAGTATTGTTCTTTTCTTCTATATACTGTACATTCATCATCATCTAGTAGCTTGTCTCTTCCGAAACCTGGCTCCAATTACATCAGTCATGAAAAACTCTCTGTTCTATGCAAGATGACCGGCGTCAGCAGTAGTCATTCTCAGATCGTCAATGACATCTTGCACCTATCGTCTTTTAGGTCTTCCTCTCATTCTTCTTCCAGGCACCATTCCTCCAAAATTATCTTCTCTAGGCACTCATATCGCTTGATGTGTCCGAAATATTTAATTTACATTCATATATATTAACAAGGAAATATAATTATCGAATAGGAAAAACCCCAACAATCGACGTGTCAACAAAATGCATTTATCATGATAAAATAACCAAACCGAAATACTTAACTAAATATTAAAACATAGATACTAAGTTAACTCATTCGTCCTTCTGATCCGATAATCTGGATTGCAGTATTTTTAAATATAGCGCAAAGCCAGTATACTTGCTAACTCAGTATAATAATAATAATAATAATTCCTTTCGTACCGTTATACTTTAAATAGGGCATGCAAGTAATTTCTCAATATTGCTCTGTCCTTGTCAACTTGCTCAATCTCTTTTATCGAGGAACGGATTGTCTTATTGAACTCTTACATTTATCATTTCTTCGTTAATTGGTAGAGAGTTGTTTCTTGCCTCGTCGTCAAATTTGAGTAGAATTGGTGGATGAGGTCTATTTAGGATTTCTTCAAAATTATCTGCACATCGTTTCTTCTGCTCAGTATCTGATGTTATAACTTTACCTTCTTTACTCTTGAAAGGGCCACCCGTTGAAAGAAAAGCTCCAACTAGCTGTTTTAGTGTATTGTATAGCATTTTACTGTTTCCAGTCTTAGCTGCTTTTTCCCCTTCTTCAGCCAGTCGATTGACATATGCTCTTTTATCTCTTCTAGCCGCTCTTTTCACTCCTTTGTCTTTTAGTCTATATTCTTATTTAGCTTTGATTCCGTCTGTTGTATTCTTAGTATTAAATATCGCTAGTTTCATTTTTCTTCTTTCTTGAATACATTTCCAGGTGTCATAATTTATCCAAGGCTTCCTGTCTTTCGTCTTTAATCCTGCCCTACTACTTGCCGCCTCCAATAGTACCGTTTATCTTGGTCTATATATCTTCAATGTTCTGTTCATTTTGACCATCAGTAACTCGAACCTAACTTAGCATAAATTATAGTATGACTGCATCAGAAGATAAAGACAAATTACAACATAAAAAGGTTAAAAACAAGGATGAACAGATAATTAATAATATAGGTAAAATATACAACCTGTTGATAGATCTGTCGAAGTTGATTTTCTGGATAGTAAAGATAACGGCAGGTACGATCCTATTTATTGTCATGTGCTGAAATGAGAAACAGAATATCCCCATTGGTCCACGTTGACGATTGTTCTGAATTAAGGACTGGCATGTCACTCAGAGGATGACATCGTGAGCTGGACAGTGTGAAAAAATTGCTGGGAAAGGTGAATACGATAAGACATAAATGTATCGTATGGCGTGAGGAAAGTTATAGGGGATAGAAAGGAGATGACAAGATGCTAAAATAAATATATAGTAAATGTCCGTAATTTCAGACCTAGGAAAAGTGTCTGTCGTTGTGTTACCCTAGTGACGGAGGTAGTAGTATTCTCCACGTATGGAAGTCGAGTGAAAAGTTATTAGGGGATAGAAAGAGAAGGAGATGAGCATAGATGCACTAAAATAAATATATAGTAACAATTGTCCGTAGATTTTTCAGACCTTAGGGAAAAGTGTCTGTCGTTTCGTGTTACCCTAGTGTAGGAGGTGAGGTCATTCCTCCTACGTAGGAAGTCAGTGAAAAGTTAGGGGATAGAAAGAAGGAGATGAGCAGATGACTAAAATAAATATAGTAACAATTTCGTAGATTTTTCGACTAGAAAAGTCTGTCGTTTCTGTTCCAGTGTACAGAGGTAGGTAATTCTCTCTCGCGTATGGAACGTCGAGTGTGGAATTGAACCCATAACTCTCTCGAGTCCGAGTAGATAGGCAAACGCTTACTCATTACGCTAATTCGTCTAATAGATGTACTTGCATGAGCTTATTATTGGTATGCCCCTAACATGAAAGTCTTCTTATAAATTACATGAAAGCGTGATTCCCTACATCAACGCAAGGGGTTATCAGTTAGTGATTTATCGTCTGTGATGTCTAGTGTATAGGAACTTAATCTCATTTCAGTCGTTTGTTCTATATCCTTACCTTGGTAAAGGCCTTTTGACCGAAACGTCGCTTTATCTTGTTTTTTTTTCAATTTGTTATATTAGAAACAAAGCTAAATACAAATAAGATTACGACTTTTGTCAACGGATGTCTGCGGCGGATTCTCAGACTGAAATGGTATGATAGAGTTGCAAACACTGACATGTAGATAAGAACAGGACAGGAACCCATGATGACCCAGGTTAAGAGGAGAAAACGACGATGGGTTGGCATAAACTGCGAAATCACAGTCGAGTGTCACTAGACAAGCACTTGAGTGAAACCCTCAAGGAATGGAGAAAATAGAACGTCCTAAACAGACCTGGAGACGACTTCTTGAGGAACTGAAGGATGCTAGACTATCCTGAGAGGCCATGAAGAAAACGGACAGAGACAGTAAAAAGTGGCGAACAACTGTTGAAGCCCATATGCTCCACGGGAACGGAGAAAATAAGTCAAGTCAATACTACAGATAAAAAATATCTGGAGGCTAAAGAAATGAGACTTTTACAGAAAAATGTTTGGAATACCATGGACTGCTATAATTACGAATAGGAAGTTGTTGAATGAAGCCAAGACACAAAGATAACGTCTTACAAAGCTATTAGCCTGTGATCATTTTTCGAACATGTGATGAGGAGGTGAGGTTTAGAACACATTGAGACAACCGAAAATCCAAGAGCTATGAAACAGAGGAACACGAACATAGAAAATTCGACATCTCAGATAATAGCAAATACCAGGGACAGAGATTTTTGGAGATCCATTTTTAAAATTTTTTTAACCAATCCAGAAGCACTTGGTGTACTGGCCGACTACTATCTCGAACCAAGAATTGCTTGCACGATGCCAACAAGAGAATATGGGCACTATAATGTGAAGACGACGCTGGAAATGGATTGGACATGTGATGCGCATGGAGACTGGCTCCGACACGAAAACTGCATTGAGATGGACTCCAGAGGGTAGGCGAAAGCGTGGAAGACCCAAGACGACCTGGAGGAGAACGATAGAGCAAGAACTGAAGGAAATGAATCATAGCTGGAACACAATACAGAGGAAGGAAATGAACAGGGAAGAATGGTGTACGTTTGTTGCTGCCCTAAATGCCAAGGGCGTAACAGGCTAAAGAGAGAGAGAAGCACTTGAGCTTTCAGCTCTTCTGCTTGGTGCCGTGGACATCATAACCTTCGTTCGGTGCCACGAACACCGTGAATCTGTGAACCTGTGGCTTTTCTGCCAGCCCGCGGAATTTAACCCGCACTCACAGGGAGCTTGTCACCCGTAGTCCAACGCGCTATGAACACGCTGGGCAGACGGGCTTTGGAAATCCATTCTAGACACCACTTATACGTTCAGTAGTTTATCATTGCTTTCTAAACAGTTAGGTTTATTTTTACCGTTCTTAAAAATCCACGTGTACAAATTGGCTTCCAAATTGTCCGTCTCGGAGTTTGAACCAGATAAATTGTGTTGTGTTCGAGCTCCTTACTACTTAAGATACAAACGCTCACTTTTAAGATCCCATCTGCAAACTAAACTTGCGGCTAAACCTTAAAGGGTCTAAACGATTGACTTGATTGCACCGAGTTTTACCCCATAGTGCTCGGTCCCTCTCCGCAGAAATATCATGCCCTCTGCCGAGAGTACTGCACAAAGAAACCGAGAAACTCTGTAGCTTCTGCAACAATCCTAGAGGTCTCTGTGAAAAAAATACACTCGCGAACAAAACGTCTCGGACCGGATTCGAACCACGATCTTCAGAGCGCGAGGCGAGGTCTCAACCACTTAGGCGGCTAGATATGGACGAGTCAACCCCAAATGTGCATGAGCTCTAATTGGAGTACATAAATCCTGGACGTCCAGAGAGAGCGGTCAATTACAGAAAACAATTATTAAAAGGTTAGTGGTACAGTGACATAGTGTCATAGTGACCAGTAGTACTGTTGGTATACACATTATGAGTTAATTCTAAAGATGAAGTGCAGGGAGATGAAATATTATGAATATGTTAGTATAGATATATAAGAACAGGTCATTCGGCCTATATGTAAGAATAGGTTCCTCGACATAGATGTAAGAATAGGTTCCTCGAACTAGATGTAAGAATAGGTTCCTCGACATAGATGTAAGAATAGGTTCCTCGACCTAGATGTAAAAGTAGGTTCCTCGATCTAAATGCAAGAATAGGTTCCATGAACTAGATGTAAGAATAGGTTCCTCGATCTATATGTAAGAATAGGTTCCTCGATCTATGTGCAAGAATAGGTTCCTCGACATAGATGTAAGAATAGGTTCCTCGAACTGGATGTAAGAATAGTTTCCTCGAACTAGATGTAAGAATAAGTTCCTCGAACTGGATGTAAGAATAGTTTCCTCAAACTATATGTAAGAATAGATTCCTCGAACTAGATGTAAGAATAGGTTCCTCGAAATAGATGTAAGAATAGGTTCCTCGACATCGAAGTAAGAATAGGTTCCGCGACATAGATGTAAGAATAGGTTCCTCGACATCGATGTAAGATTAGGTTCCACGAACTAGATGTAAGAATAGGTTCCTCGAAATAGATGTAAGAATAGGTTCCTCGAACTGGATGTAAGAATAGTTTCCTCGAACTAGATGTAAGAATAAGTTACTCGAACTGGATGTAAGAATAGTTTCCTCAAACTATATGTAAGAATAGTTTCCTCAAACTATATGTAAGAATAGGTTCCTCGAACTGGATGTAGAATAGTTCCTCAAACTCAGTAAGAATAGTTCTCAAACTATATGTAAGAATAGGTTCGAACTTGATGTAAGAATAGGTTCTGACATCGAGTAAGATTAGGTTCCATGAACTAGATGTAGAATAGGTTCCTGAACTAGATGTAGATTAGGTTCTCGAACTAGATGTAAGAATAGGTTCCTCAAGCTAGATGTAAGAATAGGTTCCTCGAATAGATGTAAGAATAGGTTCCTCGAACTAGATGTAAGAATAGGTTCCTCGAACTAGATGTAAGATTAGGTTCCTCGAACTAGATGTAAGAATAGGTTCCTCGAACTAGATGTAAGAATAGGTTCCTCGAACTAGATGTAAGAATAGTTTCCTCGAACTAGATGTAAGAATAGGTTCCTCGAACTAGATGTAAGAACAGGTTCCTCGAAATAGATGTAAGAATAGGTTCCTCGAAATAGATGTAAGAATAGGTTCCTCGACATAGATGTAAGAATAGGTTCCTCGACATCGATGTAAGAATAGGTTCCTCGAACTAGATGTAAGAATAGGTTCCTCGACATCGATGTAAGAATAGGTTCCTCGAACTAGATGTAAGAATAGGTTCCTCGAACTGGATGTAAGAATAGTTTCCTCGAACTAGATGTAAGAATAGGTTCCTCGAACTAGATGTAGAACAGGTTCCTTCGAAATAGATGTAAGAATAGGTCTCCTCGAAATAGATGTAAGAATAGGTTCCTCGACATAGATGTAAGAATAGGTTCCTCGACATAGATGTGAAGAATAGGTTCTCGAACTGGATGTAAGAATAGTTTCCTCGAACTAGATGTAAGAATAGGTTCCTCGAAATAGATGTAAGATTAGGTTCCACGAACTAGATGTAAGATTAGGTTCCTCGAACTAGATGTAAGAATAGGTTCCTCGAAATAGATGTAAGAATAGGTTCCTGAATGATGTAAGAATAGGTTCCCGACATAGATGTAAGAATAGGTTCCTCGAACTGGATGTAAGAATAGTTTCCTCGAACTAGATGTAAGAATAAGTTCCTCGAACTGGATGAAGAATAGTTCCTCAAACTATATGTAAGAATAGGTTCCTCGAACTAGATGTAAGAATAGGTTCCTCGAAATAGATGTAAGAATAGGTTCCTCGACATCAGAAGTAAGAAAGGTTCCCGACATAGATGTAAGAATAGGTTCCTCGACATCGATGTAAGATTAGGTTCCACGAACTAGATGTAAGAATAGGTTCCTCGAACTGATTAAAATAGTTTCTCAAACTATATGTAAGAATAGGTTCCTCGAACTGATGTAAGAATAGTTTCAAACATATGTAAGAATAGTTTCCTCGAACTAGATGTAGAATAAGTTCCTCAACTGATGTAAGAATAGTTTCCCAAACTATATGTAAGAATAGGTTCCTCGAACTAGATGAAGAATAGGTTCTCGAAATAGATGTAAGAAAGGTCCTGACATCAAGTAAGAATAGTTCCGACAAGATAGAAGAATAGAATACTGACATCGATGAAGATTAGGTCCACGAACAGATGTAAGAATAGGTTCTCGAACTGGATGTAGAATAGTTTCTCAAACTATATGTAAGAATAGTCTCAAACTATAGTAAGAATAGTCCTCGAACTGATAAGAATAGTTTCTCAAACTATATGTAAGAATAGTTTCCTCAAACTATATGTAAGAATAGGTTCCTCGAACTAGATGTAAGAATAGTTTCCTCAAACATATGAAGAATAGTTCCTCTAACAGATGTAAGAATATTTCTGACTATAGATATAAAAACAGTTTCCTGACATAGATATAAAAACAGTTTCTCGACATAGATGTAAGAAAGTTCTCAAACATATGAAGAATAGTCTCGAACAGATGTAAGAATAGGTTCCTCAGAAATAGATGTAAGAATAGGTCCTCGACATCGAGTAAGAATAGGTTCCGCAAAGATGTAAATGGTTCCTCGACATCATGTAAGATTAGGTTCCACGAACTAGATGTAAGAATAGTTCTCGAACTGGATGCAGAATAGTTCCTCAAACTATATGTAAGAATAGTTCTCAAACATATAAGATAGGTTCCTCGAACTGATGTAGAATAGCTCTCAAACTATGTAAGAATAGTTTCCTCAAACTATATGTAAGAATAGGTTCCTCGAACTGATGTAGAATAGTTTCTCAAACTATATAAGAATAGTTCTCAAACAGATGAAGAAGGTTCTCAACTGATGAAAAGTCTCAAACATATGTAGAATAGTTTCCTCAACATATGTAAGAATAGGTTCCTCGAACTGATGAAGAATAGTTTCCTCAACTATAGTAGAAAGTTCCTCAAACTATATAAGAATAGTTCTCAACTGATGTAATAGTTTCCTCAAACTATATGTAGAATAGTTCTCAACTAGATGTAAGAATAGTTCCTACATAGATATAAACAGTTCTCGACATAGATATAAAAACAGTTCTGACATAGATGTAAGAACAGGTTCTCGAACTAGATAAGAACAGGTTCTCGAATAGATGTGAATAGGTTCTCGACATAGATGTAAGAATAGGTTCTGACATACTAATCGAAATAATATAAGCCCTCATTGCTTATTTCCGAGTTTTGATGTCAGAAGGTCTCAACAAGTACATATTATAATATCATATGAACCACGCGACTCGTTATCCACATGTGGAAGAGATAACTCCACCAAACCTCAACAAGAATGACTTGAGTCTACTGACTAAAATAAATGACATGCATCACAAGGTCAAGAGCAACTACAAAATAAATGACATGCATCACAAGATCAAGAGCAACTACAAAATAAATGACATGCATCACAAGATCAAGAGCAACTACAAAATAAATGACATGCATCACAAGATCAAGAGCAACTACAAAATAAATGACATGCATCACAAGATCAAGAGCAACTACAAAATAAATGACATGCATCACAAGATCAAGAGCAACTACAAAATAAATGACATGCATCACAAGATCAAGAGCAACTACAAAATAAATGACATGCATCACAAGATCAAGAGCAACTACAAAATAAATGACATGCATCACAAGATCAAGAGCAACTACAAAATAAATGACATGCATCACAAGATCAAGAGCAACTACAAAATAAATGACATGCATCACAAGATCAAACAACTACAAAATAAATGACATGCATCACAAGATCAAGAGCAACTACAAAATAAATGACATGCATCACAAGATCAAGAGCAACTACAAAATAAATGACATGCATCACAAGATCAAGAGCAACTACAAAATAAATGACATGCATCACAAGATCAAGAGCAACTACAAAATAAATGACATGCATCACAAGATCAAAGCTACAAAATAAATGACATGCATCACAAGATCAAGAGCAACTACAAAATAAATATGGCATAAGTATAGAGCATAGACTCCCAAACATTTTTGAGCCATCGCCACCTTTGCAATACATACATTTTATAACACCCCCTCCCCCATTACAATACTTTTCAACATTGAAGCCGTTTGATATTTTCGACTGCCGACAGTGCTACACAAAGAAGGAACTCAGTAACTTCAGCAATATTCCAAGGAATCTTCGAAGAACAAATTAACATGTGACTAGTTCTGGATTCTAACCTCCAACCCTCAATACTCCATGCAAACATCTTAATTACCTTGGTATAGAGACCCCTTGCATAAAGGACACGTCAAAAAGTATTCCGATCTTAGCTTTAGTATAACCGTCGAAATAGCAAGGAATTAAAGTTCCATAACTATATTTGTTAATTAAAAAAATCGGTTACTTCCAATAATAATAATAATAATTCCTCTCGTACTATTATACGTTACATAGTGTCTGCATAGCAATTTCTCCATACCGCTCTATCCTGGACAACTCGCTCAATCTCTTCCGTGGAATTGAGACGATATTTCTTGCCTCTCTCAGCAAAGTTCGTTTTAGGGTCGTCCTTTCTTTCTTGAACCCTCTACATCCTACTTCAATGCCTGCTTTGATATGCTTCGATCATTTCTTATCAAGGTGTGTCCAACATATCACCATCTTCTCCTTCTTATAACAGTTGTCTAGTGGTTCACCAGACATTTCTCTGATTTCCATCACCTCTCCTGATTTCGTTCCATTTTATGTTCATTATTTTTCGGAGACATCTATTCTTTTCAGATGCATTAAACTTATTTTCCATATAGTATTCAAATCTAGAAACACCATGTTTGGCTCCAAGTTCTTGAAGACCAGAACAGAAAGTAGAATCCAAAACTTCAACATTCCAAGAATCGAAACAAATAAACCAGTCAAGAATGTGAGAGACGAAAAGTTCTGGATATCAATAACATCCAAACTGCTATTCAATGATGGATGTTGATCTGGTACAGTGGCGGCTCGTCATTAAGGGACAGTGAGGCCGGGCTCCACCAAAACAAAATGTGTAACGTGTATATATTATTTAATAAATTAAATTATAACCTAACACCAAAGGTATGATTTTTCCGAAAATTTGTGTCTGGCCCCACCAACAAAGACGATCACGAGCCGCCACTGATCTAGTCTAAGAGACAACAACACCCAAGTACCAGTAGTACGTTATCCATTTTCAATTCTGACTACAAGTCTGACACAATAATTGCGTTGGCTAACTAACTCCCAGAAAACCATTTCAGGATTATTTTAACTGTCTCAATCTCCATTATCAAGTTACCGTTTAAATTGTAAAACTACTCAGTTTGTTATTGCTAGCTGCATAGACATAGTGGCGTTCAAGAGCGGCTGTAAGAGAGTTCTCAACATTTTTCTCAAGTGGATCTCTATGGCGTAGAGGTTAGGACCTCGCCTCTCGTTCCAAAAGTGATCAGTTTGTTCCTTAGTAGAGCCATCGTGATATTTTTTCAAAGATCCCTGATCTCAGTGTAGATGAGATCGAGTTCCTAGTCCTATCGAACACTGTCTATAACATGAAGGTCCCATGTTCAATTTGAGTACGTAAATGATACATGTGCAGTCCAAAAATAGAAGGGCAGGCGGAAAAGCCGCTGTTCGTGTAAAATTTGTAAGAAAAGATTAAAAATAGAATTCCTATACGATATGTTTACCATTTTCAAAATTACATAGGGGCACTCGCCGGTGTAGCGTAGTTTGTGAACGGCAGATGAGATCTTTCTATGTAAGAAAGAGGTCGAAACTATGTTGATAAGAACGAACGCAAATAAGCAAATAACAAACAAGCAAGCAACAAACATTTTTTAAATGCAAATTGCGGCAGACTGTAGCCATACATGACTATCTATTTTTTAAAACCTGATGTATCATCAAATACTCTAACAGCTGCAATTTTTGAATATCTATAATTCCAAGTTTCTGTTCTGGTTCTCTATTCATCCTGCTCATTTCCCTATGTCTTTATATTTTCAACACACAATATTACAACATATTGTCAAATGTGCAACACTTCAACTGTAGTGACAAAATGTGCAACACTACAACGTAATGACAAATGTGCAACACTTCAACGTAGTGACAAATGTGCAACACTACAACGTAGTGACAAATGTGCAACATTTCAACGTAGTGACAAATGTACAACACTACAACATGTTGACAAATGTGCAACATTTCAACGTAGTGACAAATGTGCAACACTTCAACGTAGTGACAAATGTGCAACACTACAACATATTGACAAATGTGCAACACTTCAACGTAGTGACAAATCTGCAACATTTCAAAAAGCATATTTTAAAAAGACACAACAATTTTTCTTTCATTAACTTCATTTTTTCTACTTTTTATTAACCCCAACTCTAACTCTCGTTCTTCATGATTTCATGATCTCAGACCGATTTTTCTGTGTTCAAAAGCTGTTCACTTGACCTCATTTTCAAAATTCAACAGTCCTGGCTCCTAGTAAAAAGCTTAATCTCTACGTTGTGAGGTCATTACAATTTTTGTTAGTCTATACTGGGACCGAAGTGCAATAGCCCAAGTGTAGCTACATCAGCTACTTCTTCGAACGCTCCATATCGACCACTTATTGACCCACTCTGTGATTTGTATGTGATCTGACCAGAACGAAAGAAAGAAAGAAAGAAAGAAAGACGAGATTGCAGAGAAGAAAATATAAAAAAACGAACGATTCTATCCCGTCGGCTTCAGATTAGTTGTACGAGGTATGGAGGTCTCGATGTGGGGTAGTGATCAACCCGTTTGTTTGACGTTATTTTAGGACGGTGGTTCAAATCGCTCGGTCACGAGTATTTATTTCCAGAGATCCCTATAATTGTTGCTGGAGCTACGGAGTTCGTGCTATATGATATACTATAGACATGTGTTGCATAATTTCTTATTACAGAGGGGCATATCAATAATGGGAAACCCCAAGAAATGAAGTCAATCCTAAACCTTTAAACTCCTTTATAACCCGCGTGCCCAGCGTGTTCGTAGCGCGTTGGGACTACGGGTGACTAGTCCTCTGTAAATGCGGGTTCAACTCCGCGGACTGGCAGAAAAGCTACAGGTTCCCAGATTTACGGTGTTCGTGGCACCGAGCCGAAGGGTTACGATGTCCATGACCCCGAGCCGAAGAGCTTTCAGCTCAAGTGCTTCTGGATCGGAAAAAATAACTCCTTTATTGACAGTTTGAGAATCCCTCTTCGCACAGTCTACTTGGCGTTTATTAAAAATGTCATATTTGTTTTCAATCTATCTCCTACCAATTGTATCACTGTGTGTTCCAGGCAATATTGGTTATTGGTTACCTAGCTGATGTCATTGCACTCCGGCAGACCCATAGGTGCTCAGTCTCTCCCAATAGATATCGAAGAGTATGTATACTGATGGTTCCATGGCTCACTAATTAAACACACTCCTCACTCTGCCTTTCAGGCATCCAGTTATACAGGGTGTTCAAGATTAAAGCAGCCCCATTGACAAATCGAAAGTTGCCAGATAATCTATCGCGTTATGTTTATGTACTATTTAAACCGGTTCTGACCAGCTCGTTTTACGTCACATTTGTTCATCGCCCTTCCCGCACTACAATTACATACCGTCACATAACCTTGACCTATACTACGTCATAACTGAACCTTCTCATTTCCATACATATATGCCAGATTGACTCCATTCACAGGCTGTTATTATCTTGAACACCCTGTATTTGTACAACGGGTAATTTCAAACTGCTTAAATAGCTGGATCAATTCAAAGTCTATCTTAGTGTCCTTATCCACCAGACAGTCGCAAAGAGACCGAATAACATCCCCCTTATCCATCTTCAACTCCCCAACAATGGATGCTGTTGATGCAAGCCTGCCCGCTCTCTCATTACCGTAAATACTCGCATGCCCATTACAGTATGTCCACGTAAGCCTCTGGAGGTTAGAAACTTCTATAGTCGACATTCACTCATACCGAAACCTGCCCTTCTGTATCTTGTGAAGCATCGACTGAGAGTCAAATACAACAACGGCCCCAGTAAATGAAGTCACAGAGAGCTAATGGAGGGCAGCAGTAACGGCCTCAACCTCCATCCTTATCAGTGGTGGCTCGTCATTAAGGACCAGTGGGGCCGGGCCCAACTAAAAATAATGTATAACGTGTATTTATTATTTTATAAATTAAAATATAGCAACCAAAAACCATGATTTATCTAGAAAAAATGGCTGGCCCCACCAACAAAAATTATCATGAGCCGCCACTGATCCTCATACTAGAAGTAGTTGTCATGTACTCTCCACTTCGCTCTGCAACAACCTTACCATGTTCCAGACGAATAAAGAGAATACGATTATTATTACTTCTTTCTTCTTTCTTTCTCGAATCCTCTTTGCCTCACAGCGTCAGGTCAAGAAGAGATTTCTAAAACTGGCCGTTGTGTGCGCTTCGTAGATAGTGTCTTTTGCCGCCTCTGTTATCTCTGAGGTCCATCTTTTGCGTGGCCGGTCTTTTGCTTTGTACCCATTGTATCGGAGCAGCAGTGCTCTTTGAGGTGCACTGTCTGTTGGTAATCTGCTTACGTGGCCGAACCATTTAAGCTGTTGTTTCTTGATAAAGTCTAGTACTGATGTTGTACCCACTTTTTCCTGATGTCTTAATTTCTCAACCGGTCTCTGCTTACCGATATTTGAACAAATCTATTCATAATTCTATGAGCACATATTAGATTATACCACAATCGGCTTTATTATTATTATTATTATTACTATAAAGCATACACGTCGACGTGTCAGTTAGTTGTTTTTTTATATCTTATTTTAAGATATTTTTTAATTGCTTATTAAAAACTGAAATCTGTCTCGTGAGAAATAAATCCCTGAATAACTGTATACAGATACTTCTAGATTTCGCTGTTAAGTTAGTGACATTAGTATAAAACAGTTGGGCATCTATTCCTGCATTTGCTTCTCGGAAATCTCTCATTCTTTTTATGCACTATTATTCCTCATTGTATATTTTTATATTCCTCTCGCAGGATCGGTTCATAATATCGCTGAATTTTGGGATCGATTCAAGAAAGGACGTGTTCGATGACTGTTAACATATGTTGCGCGTGCAAGCGGCCATTATGTCGCGTATTGATACATCATGTCCTGGAAGAGAGCAGCCACTAAGAGTGCCGCGTTCATTTCCTGGAAGTTCCGATTCAAGCTTGCCCTATTGTCTTGTACTTTGTAGACTATATCAAACATGTAATAAGCATATTATTGCGTGTCTGGAAATTCTACATCAATAAGCCAGATTGGGATATAATCTTAATAATATCCTTGGATATGAAAATTGTGAACGTGTGTTAAATTTAATTAAAAAAATTGCAGTAAAAATATTACGGCCGATTTTGGTGTCTTATCCTGCAGTGTATTTTGTTTCGCTATAAATTGTTTTTTCAAGTTTAGATGTTGTGAGTTGTGAAGATTAAGATAAACTGTGATCTTTATTGAAAATTTGATGTGGACGTCTCTAGAACGAATTAAACGTTTCCTTACACAATTTAATTGAAGTTTAACTCATTAACTATTAGTGTCGCAGTGTGCGCCATGTTTTATGCCCCGTCTGGCCATGCACTGTAGACTTCGCCATGATTTGTTAAATAACTAAAATAAGCACAAATTTGCCTTTCTTCGTTACCTGTGCTTAATTTATTCTTTCGCATCTTACTAGATTTAGATAAAGGCTCATTCAAAGATCTACAAGATTGTGTGTCATTCCTCAAATATCTCTAAGAAAAATTGAAAATCGCAGCGTGATTTGTACATACAAATATGGATAAAAATTTGACAACATTGCGTTTTCAATGCGGTAGTCAATGTGTTTGATGTGAACTTCTGTAGAACGAGATAAACTGTTTCATTCACTTCAGTTATCTTTTTATGTGAACTTCTGTAAAACGAGATAAACTGTTTCCTACACTTTAATTGTTTATCTCATTGGTGGCGTCTGTGGCTTAGGGGATAGTGACTTGGTCTATTAAACCCGACGTTCTGAGTTCGAATCACCCTCCAGACAGTTTGGTTACAAATTGTTTCTCGTGGATTTTTACAAAAGGACGATGGCGCCACCCGTTCAGAAAGCAATGGCAATTTACTGAACGTAATAATGTCTAGAAAAATTACAAACAACGTTAAAAAAAGCTGCGGTTTATTCACAAAGTCCTGTAAAGGATATGCAATTAACTTATTTACTTATCTCATTAACTATTAAGTGTCGCAGTCTGCGTCCTGCCTGTATGTCCCGTCAATTCATGTACTTTTTCATGATTTGTTCCATGATTTGTTCCATGATTTGTTCCATGATTTGTTCCATGATTTGTTCCATGATTTGTTCCATGATTTGTTCCATGATTTATTCCATGATTTGTTCCATGATTTATTTCATGATTTGTTTCATGATTCGTTCCATGATTCGTTTCTTCTTCTTCTTTTGTCGTCACACTGCTTCCGTGTTGTTGCCCAGTGTTGTCGTTTTCTGTTTTTATCTTGCGCTGTTCTGGTGGCTTGGGTTATTGTTATTTTTGTTCTTTGACAGGATTCTGCTATGCCATCTAACCATCTTTTTCGTGGTCTTCCTCTCGCCTTCTTTCCTGATGTTCTGTTGTAGAATGATTCGTTTGATAATTAAATTAGCACAAATTTTCCTTTCATCGTTGTCTGTTCTTAACATAAACTTTTGCATTCTGATAGCTTTAGATAAATGTTCATTGGTATATCTACAAAATGCTATGTCATTTGTAAACTTCTCCAAGAAATAAACTTCTTCTTCTTCTGCGATCAACTTTTGCTATGCGACTACTCCGGTATGTGTCATAAACAGGGCGGTGCGCTTGAGGTCTTCACCGGTTCCCAATAGCTTGTCTTGTAGTGTTGTTTCTGTTGGCCAGATCTCCAATCTCTCACTACTCACACTAGGGCAGTTTTGCAGGATGTGCTCTGGGGACTGCTTTGGTGCTCCACAGGTGCAGGCTGCCGAGTCCCTGAGACCCATTCTGTGGAGGTGTGCTCTGAGACTGCAATGTCCCGTTATAACAAGAAATAAACGAAATACATCACAACTTGTATATACGCCTATGGAATGGAAAACTGGCAAAAACCGAATTCGATCACACCGTGTTTGGTGACAATAATTTAATACGAATTTTATTTTTTTAAAATTTTCTAATGTAGTTTGCCCTGGCAGGGCTTTCCAGCCTGTTCTTCTCGATTTTGAACTTCCAGTGGTTCTGTTACGTGCTCAAATTGAAAACGGGATATAAGTTTATTGTCCGTCTCCGATAGGACTAGGAACTTGATCTCACTGAGATCATGGATCTCTGAGAAAATATCCAGATGGCGCCGAGAGGGAGCGAACCTGGTACCTTTGAGACGAGACACGAGAACCCAACTTCTATACCACAGAGACCCCGAATACAGAGAGATAATAATGTTCTTTAGAAGATATCAGCACCTGTCTGTTGCCGGGCTCGCAAGGGGAGCAAAGAATAGTAACAGTGCAACCTACAAGGCATGTCGGAAGAGGCGACTGGGGTAGGCGTCTAGGAAAGCTACCCTAGTAAATAAAAAGCATCGCATAAATCGGATGTGCTAGCCTACGTGTAGGTGCATAACTGGTACAACGTACAATCGCTCTTAGGCTCGGATCGCATACAAATCACAAAGTGTGGTTAACAAGTGGTCAATGAGGAGCGTTCAAAGAAGAAGAAGAAGATTTCGAGAAAATATGTTTTCATCTATATTTTTTTTTTTTTTTCCAGAAGCACTTGAGCTTTTCAGCTCTTCGGCTCGGTGATATGGACATCGTAACCCTTCGGTTCGGTGCCACGAACACCGCAAATCTGGGGAATCTGTGGCTTTTTCTGCCATCCCGCGGAATTGAACCGCACACACAGAGGGATAGTCACCCGTAGTCCAACGTGCTACGAACACGCTAGGCAGACGGGCTTTCATCTATATGCTGCCCTTCCCAACACGTAACTTTTTTAATTATATTTATTTTAAAAGTCACACAATTATTGTTATTTTCTACGTCCGTCGCATGTTACTGTTTTGGTTTCCCCCAATTAAACACTCTGGAGCGAGGCAGTACACATAGCTTCTGTCCTAATGGGTTCGATTCCCAGTAGTAATTATCACAGTTTCCACTTTCCTGTTTTCTGGTGTATGCTTAATCTTTCCGACACTTTTAGTATATTCTTATTTGTTATTGTTTTACTTTATTTTCTAGAAGTTACAAGTCGCTATTTTTCCATTAGTATTACCATCTCCCGTGAGTAACTCTCGTGATGAATCTTCCAGGGGCTATATCAATCAGATCGCAGAGAGAAAGAACATAGACCGAGAACACGAAGAGAGACAAAATATTCTTTAACAACTGATGCCCTCCATTGGCTCTCTGGGACTTCATTTACTGGGGTCGTTGTTGTATCAGTCGATGCTTCACATGATCCAAAAGTACAGGTTTCGGTGTGAGTGGATGTCGACTATAGAAGTTTCTAACCTCCAGAGGCTTACGTGAATCTACTGTCCTGGGCATGCGGGTGTTTACGGTAATGTGAGAGCGGACAAGTTTTTATCAACAGCATCGATTTTTGGGGAGTTGAAGATGGATAAGGGGATGTTCTTCTGTCTCTTCACGACTGTCTGTTTTAATGAGGACACTAAGATAGCCGTTGAATCGATCCAGCGATTTAAGCAATTTGGAGTTACCCGTTGTACAAGTAGGACTGGATTCCTGAGGGGCAGAGCGAGGCGTGTGTTTCATCAGAAACAGGAACCATGCCCGCGTGCCCAGCGTGTTCGTAGCGCGTTGGACTACGGGTGACTAGTCCTCTGTAAGTGCGGGTTCAACTCCGCGGACTGGCAGAAAAGCTACAGGTTTCCCAGATTGACGGTGTTCGTGGCACCGAGCCGAAGGGTTACGATGTCCATGACACCGAGCTGAAGAGCTTTCAGCTCAAGTGCTTCTGGATTTAAAAAACAAAAACAAAACAGGAACCATCAGTATGCATACTCTTCGATATCTGTTGCGGAGACTGAGCACCTATGGGTCTGCCCGGAGTGCAATGACGTCAGTTTAGTAGCCAATAACCAATAACTATCTCAGCTGGAAACTAAACGATATTTAAAGCCGCTTGAATATTTAATTCCATTTCCAACTTTTCTAGTCAGTAGACTCATTTATGTGATGGATTAGCATAAACCATGAGTTTTCGCCTATTGACTTGGATACAAGAGGGTTGTGAGTTTAATCCCATTCTTGACGCTTCAACGTGAGAAAAGGACTTAACCTTCCTACCTCCTGCACACTAGGGTCTAGAAATATGATGTGAAGTGACTTCTTACCCTAAGGTCTCAGAAAGTTACATGAATTATTATGTTTTTAGACTGTCTTCTCCCTATCAGTCTTCATTCTTGTTAAAGGAAGCTTGCGTTGAATGGGGATGGGAAGTGTTCCATTTTTAAAATCAAAGAAGAACAAATTTATTTAGTATTCTATGTTGTGTGTGATGCATAGACATTTAACAAGGCAGTGGAAAAACATATGTGTGCTTTTTTGAATATAATTGATACAAAAGATTAATCTGTAGATCATGAACAAAGAAGAAAACAAATAGAAATATCAAGAAGAACTCAGAATCAAAGAAAACTGACATGCTAAAAAAAATAATGGAAAAAAAATTGAGATATTTTGGGAATATAAAAAACACAAAGGGTTGGAGACGATCATTACATATGAAGGTATTCCGGTAAAGAGGAGAAGCGGACGACCGCTGAGAAAATGGATTTAGGATGTAGCTGATAATTTGAGCATGATGGCTGCAGAAGCTTATGAGAGAAATTCCGAAGGACTATTAGGGTGACAAAGTTCTGCTCAAGACAAGCTATTTGATGATTTTTTTGTTTTACATTGGCGTGCATTTCGCGAAATCATTCTCTCTCAGAAATATCTCTCTGTCTCTCTCTCACACAATCTATATTTATCGCGTATGCTATCTCCGTTGAGGTACAGTCTTTGACCTCCATGGTTTCATTGCTTTTTCAGTACAGAAGATCTCAATTGAAGAATTTACTTCATTGAATAGCCATTTGATGAGAGTGTTACACATATAGCATTAACTCTGGAGCTCCAGCAACATTCTTAGGAATCCTTTGGGGAAAAAGTGCATATGTGAACTGAACGACGCCATCCGGATTCGAACTCCAAACCTACAAATGACAAGGCTAATGTTTTACGACAATTTTAAAATGTCTTTATTATATACTTTATCAATTCAATTAAAAGGTTTCTTACTGTGTGTCATCAATTCAATGTTAGTGTTTCTTCACTATATTTTCCGAACTCAATGTTAGTGTTTCTTCACTATATTTTCCGAACTCAATGTTAGTGTTACGTTTTCTCAAATTCGGTTCAAGTGTTTCTTTACAGTATTTTTTCACTTCATTAAAAATAATTTTTATTAAGTTTATTCAATTTAGTTTTAATATTTCTTCACTTTATTTTCTGACTTCATTTAATGTTTCTATATTACGTTCATCCTATGCACTGCTAAAATGACTAATATTGAGGTATTGAATGAGATCAAGACACAGAGAAAGCTTATCATCAATATAAGAAAGAGGCAGTCATCATTTTTCGGACATGTGATGAGAAGCAGAGGTTTAGAATACGCGTTGACAACCGGTAAAATCGAGGGTAGACGAGACAGAGGAAGACAGAGAGATAAAATGGTGGATAGCCTGACTTCATGGCACGGTAGAGCGACAATATCTTAGTTGATAGCAAACACCAATGATAGAAATTTGTAGAGATCTGTGATCGCTTACGCCAGCCGGCACGGCACCTGATAATGATGATATTTCGTTCACTCAATTCATTTCTAGTGTTTCTTTCCTATTTATTCTTAAATTCAATTCCAGTTGCTTGTTTTTCAATTTATTTTCCTGCAATTTATTTTCAAATTCAAATTTTTTTTCCACTATGTTTTCTCATTTCATTGTTAGTATTTCTTCTTTATGATGCCTTACTGGATTGTTTCTTCAATCTGTTTTCTTATCTCAAATCCAGTGTCTCTTCACTGTGTTTTCTAGTTGTACTCTTTGATCTGAAATATTTATTGTTTAAAGCCAAAGGATTGACTTCATTGCACCGAGTTTTACCAAAAATATGGCCCGGCCCCTCTCCGCAGAAATGGCACGTAGCCTGCCGAGAGTATTGCACAAAGCACGAACTCCGTAGCTCCAGCAACAATCCTAGGGATCTCTGAAAAAAAAACTGCACTCGTGAACAGAACGGAGCGTTCCGGATTCGAATCCACGATCTTCGTCTCACAAGGCAAAGGGTTTGACCACTTAGCCACAGAGACCCCCTCAAAAATATTTATTGTGTAAACGAGAGGACGAGACTATAGTGATTTTGTCTTCACCTGAAAAACTTGATGAACTTCGCCGATGGATCACTTGAGGATCTTCGCCGATGACTTCAAGTCTGAAGATCAGAAGATCAGATCTAGGAGATCCTATAATTCAACTCAGAATATTAAGTAGACTATTCAGTTCATTCGGGAATTTGCTACAAAATATATTTTTTTTTATAGTAAATATAATCGTGTGAAAATTATGCGTGATTCATTAAGTCTAACTCGGAAGATGGAGACTTGTTCGGTGCGCAGACAACGGAATGAACCACTACATAGTTCAGAAATTACATTCATCTTCATTCTGTGAGAAATGTGTTTGAAGATGAACATGTGAGAGCAGACAGACTGGCTGGCTCTGACACCGTATCAGGGGGGGTCAGCCAGTGGATAGAGCTGACAATCTGAACGACCTTGTAGAGATTGACCGCAAAGAGGACTTAGAGCTAAACCAATCTGCATAAATAGCTAGATTGCGGGAGCTTGGATTGAAGATTAAAGAGGCTAAAAAAAGAGCAACATAACAGACATATGAGTAGGCTAATCAATTAACATCGAACTAGTACAGTTAGTCGATTTACGATGTTAAAGACATTGCAATGAAAAACAAAGCACATATATACATTTATATGTACAGGCTGAACAGAGGATAATTCAAAATGAACTAAAAAAATGATAAGTTCAGACAGATCTCAAACTTGACATATTCCATATTGTCAGTAAGGATTAGTTTTATACTTCTCAGACGCCCGTCTGCCCAGCGTGTTCGTAGCGCGTTGGACTACGGGTGACTATCCCTCTGTGTGTGCGGGTTCAATTCCGCGGGATGGCAGAAAAAGCCACAGATTCCCCAGATTTACGGTGTCGATTTAGGGTTACGATGTCCATGGCACCGAGCCGAAGAGCTGAAAAGCTCAAGTGCTTCTGGATCGGAAAAAAATACTTCTCAGAAAATATATTTTTTTGTTTTGGTAGAATTCTAAGAAAGAGAACTAAAATTATTTCAGTTTCTCGCCCGAGTGGTTACCGAGGCCCAAATTTGTGGTGTAAAGAATAGAACCACTGTTACCTGCCACGCATGTCGTAAGAGGCGACTAATGAGGTTTGGATGAAATCGGATGCATGTGTCCTAACTAAGCATGTAGAAGTCTATGCGTTTAGGGGCCTACGAAACCAATGTGCAACGTATGCACGTTCTTGGCAAAGATCAAACTTATCACAAAAAGTGATTAAAATTGGTCGTAAAGAACGAACGCAAAGAAGAAGAAGAAGATTTCAGTTTCTTCAAACTAATATCGTCTTGTCACGCTTCATATATTTCTATTCATCTTAAAATAGCACTTCTTTCATTGTGAAGAAGACATGTATATAAACTATGCTTGGTTTAAAAAAATATTATTTTCTTTATATGACATATTTGTTCAACCTGTCATTATTTTTATTATTTATTACTACGATTTGCATATCTCATTCGCACGTTTATTTCAACCTCACTCTCTCTTCTTTGTTATATATATATTTTTTTGGGTCTCCATTTCAAGCTTTCTTTATGTTGTCAATACATGAAGAAACGAGAATATCACTGAAGACAACAGAGATGAAGTTTAGCAGAAGAATATTAGTAATAGCTTAGATAGATAGGGACATTTTGTACGAATCAAGTGAATACAGGGAAACTATCGGAAGAATCTAAAGATAGCGATGTTTGCTTTTGGGATTTTATAATGTCAACGGGAGGATTATAATATCCATTTTTCTCTGTTTAATCTCAATGCTGAATTCTATTCTTCTGTATAGACTTCCTTAACGTTGATCTTTTTCTGATATTCAATTCCTATTTCATATTTCATTTAATAATTTTTCAACTTATTCGTCTAAACAAATAATTTCATGTTATATTTATAACAATTGTTATCCCCCCCCTCTCTCTTCTCCATCTCTGGTGCGGCTTTTCACTCTCGTTCTAGCTTCCTTCTTTTTCTCTCCATGCATGCACAAACATTCTACATATTCTTCCCTCTCTCTCTCTCAAAACACAACATATTCGTCTCTCTCTAAACATTCCACATTTTCTCCTGCACAAATTCATCACATATCTGTCTCTCACCAAACATCACACAACTCGTCCCTCTCCGCACAAACATCACAATCCGCTTCTCCACAACAACAAAAACCTTATTGCTCTCTCTATTCTACAACATTCAAATTTCTTTTTAACAAAACAATCTCGCTCTCTCCTCCTCATACACTCCTTCTCCATGCAACATTACAACATATCTCTCTTTTTCTTTATGCAACATTCTAGATAGCATTATTCTTCTTTTTTCATATGTACAATTCATAAATCATTTTCTCTTTTATCTCTCTAATCACAAACATGATAACCTTACTTGTCTTTTTTTCCTCACATACAATTACTCTATTTTCTTTTCATTCTAAATAATTTCAACTTATTTCCGTCTAACAAAAATAATTTCATGTTCTTTCTTTCAAATAACAATTTTTGTGTGCTCTCTCTGCGTGCGAGCTTTCTTCTCACTCTCTCGTTCTAGCTCTTCTCTCTCCACTCTTCTTTTCTCTCTCTCTCACATGCACAAACATTCATACAACATTATCTCTGTCTCTCTCTCACATGCACAAACATTCATACACACATTATCTCTCTCTCTCTCGCTTACACATCCACATTAGCCGTATCTCCCTCTTTTTTAACATTCGATCAAACACACGCACTTATTTCAGTCCTCTCTCTCTCTCGTTATCTATCTTTCTCTCTCTCTCTCTCCTTATCCCTCTATTTCTATCACTCTATCTTTCTCATTTTATACATATATATTCTCTTACTGTACATCCTATTGAGCTGCACAGCGAGAAAATATATTAAATTATAACGGACAAAAACACTCATACAGATTCCATCTTGTTACTATCTTTAGAATATCTTTGATGTGATCAATAAACATGGCGGATATATATGTATGTAACTGACAGCATTTGAATATTTTTGGCGTATTTTCCATCTTGATAATATAAGTAATCGTGACATATTTTACATATTGTAAATAAATCAGCTTCTTCATCTCCTCCTTTCAACTCCCAACGGAGCACAGTTCTTCAACTAACTTCTTTCAGTACTTCTTCTCTCTATCTCTATCTCTATCTCTCTCTCTCTCTCTTGCCATCCCTTCCAATTCTTTCCATGTCTTGTATTTCCTTTTAATATCAGCTTCCAGCTCTCTTCTCCGTGTATTTCTATGCGGGTTCCAAAACAGTGCCTGTCTTGCAATGCTTCCGGTCGGTTTTCTCAATGTGTGTCCTATCCATCACCAGTGTCTCTTCCTCAGCTCTTCTTCTTCTTCTTCTTCTTCTTCCTTGCGTTCTTTCTTTACGACCACATTTAATCGCTCTTTGTGATATATTTGATCTTTGCCAAGAACGTGTATACGTTGCACCTTTGCTCTTGTTCACTGGTATCTGCTTAGTTCTGTCTCCGAGTTTATTTGTCGTAATCTTATCATACACTCTTAGTTCTGTTCTATCTTAAAGTTCATATACGAAGTTCTGTAGTTTTATGATCATTTTAGATGATATATATAAATGTCCTAACCATACCACCACCCAAATCTTTTTTCATTCCTCATTTTCTATATTTTTTCTTAACATTGTTCGTACAGTCCTCGCTGTATCCGCATACTTCTTCTTCTTCTTCAGCGTTCTCTGGTCATGCGTTTAATTTACTGTGGACCACAAACTGGGAGTCATCTTCAGGTCTGTCAGGTTTCCCAAAGCTTAGTTTTCAGGTCGACTGGGTGTGGCCACATGTTGCTTCTCAGCTCGCCCAGAAGACAGTCTTGCAGGATATGCTCTGGTGTCTGTTCCGCCTGCTGACACTGACAAAGAGCTGTTTGACTTATTCCTAGTCTAAATAAATGTTTGTTGAGTCTGCAGTGTCCGGTTCGTAGTCGAAATGTAATGACCTGGTTTGTTCTGCTTAGGTCTTTTAGTGAGTCTTTTCCATAATCGTATCCAGTGTTTGTCTTCCAGTCTACTGCAGTCTATCTGCATACGATCTCAAGATCACTCTTGACTAACTGAAACGGGAAAGACCAACAACCACTTGGGAAAGAACAGTAGAACAGAAATTGAAAGAAAAGAATCACAGCTGGAACGCAATACAGAGGACGGTCAGGAACAGAGAAGAATTGTGTGCATTTGATGAAGGACTGACCTTATTGCACCATATCGCTAAGTCCCTCTCTGCAGAAATGGCACACCACCTTCCGTAAGTATTGCACAAAGCACGAATTCCATATTTTCGGCAACATTTCTAGAAGTCTCTGAAAAAAAAATGCACTCGTGAACAGAAGGGTAAGGTCCAGATTCGAACCCCACACCTTCGGATCGCACGGAAAGGAATTAACAACTTAGCCACAGATAACCGTGTGCATAGTGTGCTTTTGTTGCTTCCTACGCACCGAGGTAGTCACATACTAGAGAGAGAACGAGAGAGATGTGGTATTTCGAGTAACTGGTACCACCAAAAGTTTGACAGCTACTTTGTCGTACTGACTTATTCCTCTCCGCTCCTCGTGGAGCATAGGACCTCAACAGTATTTCACCACTTTTCTCGGTCTCTTGATATTTTTGTTATGGTCTCCCAGGATAGTCCAGCACTCTTCAGTTCCTCAAGAAGACTTTTTCTCCAGGTCTTTTAGAACGCCTTCTTTTTCGTTTTCTTTGCGGGTTTCACTTAAATGCTTATCTAGTGACACTCGATTGTGTCTTCCGTAGGGTATGCCAGACCCATCGCCCTTTTCTCCTCTTAACATGGATCATCGTGGGTTCCTATCCGGTTCTTATCCACAGGTCTGTGTTTGCAACTCTATCATACCATATCAGTCTGAGAATTCGCCGAAGACATCCGTTGACAAAGGTGAATCTTATTTGTATTTAACTTTCAAACAACTTCATTTAACTTTGTCGTACTGTAGGACTTGAACTTTCAGATCAGTAAAAAATATTAGGTTATAATGAAACGTGGCTGGGACATTTAGCGTTAATTTGTATGTTTCTTATTGCGACCTCTGATCTCTCTCTCTCTCTCTCTCTCGCTCTGTCTCGCGATCACAGCCCAGATCTATGTACCAATCTCCCCATAAATCCTATTCAAGTGGAAATCTGATTCATGCAGCCTTAGCATTGGTGTATTTTACGTCACATCTTCAGCACCATTTGGAGCTCTGGTGCTTATCCTTCGGCGATGTGTCCGGTTTCAGCCAGCGTTTACTCGGTTCACTCTCCGTTCTGTAACCATCTAGTGTTTTTACGGTGTGGGGTAGCTAGCCCCACTCCCAACCTCCTTAGTCGACTCTTACGACGTGAGTCACAGGTAACAGTGGTTCTATTTTTTACACCCCAATTTGGGCCCCGGTAACTACTCGGGCTGACCTCTGATGAGATACGTAGTTCTGCACCCGGACATTGGACCTTATAAAAGCGTAATCTGCTATGTACGCCGTGATATCGTAGTAGTTGGTTCACTTGCTTATTATGTGCGTGGTCCAGGTTCAACTCCACAATGGGACTGAAATTCTACGACCATGTGAAATTTGTTCCGATCACAACCATGACGTTTCTCAGGTCGAACCAGACTTATACTTGGATCCAACAAACATTGGAAAGTAAAGGGAAGCTAGCAGGATGTTAATGACATCACATAAACAACGAGACATAATTTCTACTTTATGTTCAATTAGAAACGATGAACTGAACATCGAATATAAATAGTAGTGGTAAGTTGCAGCTCTATGTTCCGCAGGGAACCGAAGGATATAAAAGAGAGAGAGAGAGAGAAAGGGATAGATAATATTCAATTAATCAGGTAGTCTGTTACTAAGATGTTAAACCATTTGCCTTGAGTTTTTAAGGTCGTTCGTTCGAATCGGGATAGCATCGTTTGGTTCACGAGAGCATTTTTTGTTGGAGATCTCTAGGATTGTAGACGGATCTACACCCCGCCTGCCCAGCGTGTTCGTGGCGCGTTGAACTACGGGTTACAAGCCCCCTGTGAGTGCGGTTCAATTCCGCGTGCAGGCAGAAAAGCCACAGGTTCTCCAGATTTACGGTGTTCGTGGCACCGAACCGAAAAGCTGAAATCTCAAGTGTTTCTGGATCGGAAAAAAGATGGATCTACGGAGTTTGGACTTTGTGCATTACATCTTGCAGGTGGCCTGCCACTTCCTCAGAGAAAGACTTACCCATATTTGAAAACTCGATGCAATAAAATAAATCTTTGACAATTAAATATTTTATTATTCAGTTAATCAGAGATCATCCATGCTTTTCAGACCGTTGATGAAATAATAATTATTGCATTATCCATATATCCATCCCCATACTGATGACATATATTATCCATAATGTGTTAATTCAATGGATAAATTCACCAATATTGAGAAATTAATTGTTAGAGTGATATCATTTTTCAACATGACAATGATTGTGATACCCTACTCTGAAGGTGATAACTTCACTAGCTTCTACAACGCTTCATCTGTTGAAGAATACATCACAAGCGAAGCGGATAAACACAGGATCATCATTATTGCAGGAATAATGGCGTGTGAGTTTCATTTCTATATTGTGATGTTGTTAAACTTTTTAACTTTGTTGAGGATATTTTTCTTTATGGATTTCTAATCATGTTTTTACCCAGAAACAATCAAGGGGTAGGAGAATAGAAAACGCTGATTAGAAGAATATTCTTTAACAATCTCTGGTTATCAGCTTAACCACTTTGTACTTCCAAACCAATATACTGGCCTGTTGCATTTTTTAAGGCAACGCAAAGCCTGTGCACCAACAAATTCTCTCTCTCTCTCTCTCGCGATCGTTCTTTTTCGGCCATGTTTATCATTCTAATTGTGATACAGTCTTTGCCAAGAACGCAATTTTACGTCACAACGTTCAGTACCATTTGGTGCTCTAGTGCTTATCCTTCGGTGAAGTGTCCGATTTCAACCAGCATTTACTGCACGGTTCGCTCTCCGTTAGTTTTTGGCGATGGATAGGACATACATTGAGAAGACCGACCAGAAGCATTGCTAGACAGGCACTGTTTTGGAACCGCGGGGAAGAGAAGTAGGGGAAGGCCTAGATAAACATGAAGAAGAGAGCTGGAGGTTGATATTAAAAGGATAGGTAGAACATGGAAAGAATTGGAAGGAATGGCAAGAGAGGAAGAGCTGGAAGAAGTTTGTTGAAGACCTGTGCTCTGTTGGGAGTTGAAAGGTGAAGAAGAAAGCCAGTACACTAGTTAATTAAGTATGGGTTGCACTATAAGAGCGTCCAAAGGTGACAAAATATACGGAGGGAAATTATTAATCCACTGTGGACCAGAAGCGTGGCAGTCAGCTTAATGTTTGTCAGGTTTCACTGAAGCTTAGTTTTCAGGTCGATTGTGTTTGATCACAAGTTGCTTCTAAGCTCACCAAGAAGAGGAGTATTGCAAGACATGCTCCGGTGTTTGTTCCGTCTTCTGACACTGACAGAGAGCTGGTTGACTTATTCCTAGTCTATGTATCTGTGTGTTGAGTCTGCAGTGTTCGGTACGAATGCAAAATACAATGACCTGGTCTGTTTTGCTGAGGTCTTTGAGAAAGTCTGCTTTATAATAAACAATGAATCTACTTATTCTTCTGGGGAGCGGATAGTCGAATGGACTCTCTTCTCTTCTCCGCTTAACAATTAATCACCTTGATATGTTTGATTGTAGAAGTTATACTTTTGAGCCCAAACGATAGACTAACAGACATGCTGATTCCCAAACCTCTGTGCCTCTCGATGGGCGGTAACAGTGGTTTTATTCTTTAAAAATTTGGGAATCTGTAATCCTTGGGGGCGATTAGTCGAATGGATAAGAGCACCTTTTTCTCCGTTTTGGGACACTTGTTGAATCCCATGTGAGTGTGGGATTCTCCATGTCGTTAGTGTCAAAATAAAATCACTGCCTGTACAATGAGCAACAACTTTAATGTAGCTACCTTTAAAATCTCGTCTATAGCTGGTCATATAACTGAGAATTTAAGTTATACGAAACTTGTTTACAATTTTACTTAAAGTTATGGGTTTTGTTAGAGCAATTTACTTGGTTTTAGAGTATTAGACTTTTTGAACATTTTGCTTGCTATTATAGAGTAGCCAGTGGGAGTCACCAGGAAAGACAGTCTACGAAATGAGGACATCAGATGCAGAGTGGGCATAACTTCATAGATCGAATACATCAGAAAGACAACAAATGCAGTGGTTTGGACATTTAATGAGAATGAAATATAATCAACCACCAATAACAGCATTCAATAAAAAGAAATCGGGTATTAGAGGTAAGGGAAGACCAAGAAAAAGATTGATAGATAATATCAAGACCACATTACACAAACACGGATATAACACAACAAGGGCGACTCATCTGGCCCTATAACGCAAATTAAAGCTCCTATCCCTACGCTTAACTGCAAGAGTGGACAGTCAACTCCATCTTCCACCTGGGAATAGACAATATACAATTATAGAGTTTTTTTAACATTTTAATTGTCCTTAGTGTATAATGTAATATAATGTATAAGGTTCCCTGTGTGTTTTGTTCATTATGTTGGGAATTATAGTCTCTTTAAGATGAGGCACGCCGCATTCAAACTAAGAACTGGTTTGTGTTATACAGGGTGTTCAAGATAATAGCAGCCTGTGAATGGAGTCAATCTGGCATATATGTATGAAAATGAGAAGGTTCAGTTATGACGTAGTATAGGTCAAGGTTGTGTGACGGTATGTAATTGTAGTGCGGGAAGGGGCGATGAACAAATGTGACGTAAAACGAGCTAGTCAGAACCGGTTTAAATAGTACATAAACATAACGCGATAGATTATCTGGCAACTTTCGATTTGTCAATTGGGTTGCTTTAATCTTGAACACCCTGTATTAAGGCTCGTAAGTTAAAAATCATAAAAAATAAAACATAATTTATTTCGTATAATCCAGTATAACTTACTTCCTTCCTTTCGTTCGCTTAAAATATTGTCTACATATTCAATGTTGTCTCTTGTATCAACTTCACTGTCTTTTGTAGCTTACACAGAGGTCCATGTAGTTTTCTGTCGAGTGTTGTTTCGTTAGGCCAGTTAGTTTCCTCAGTGTATCATATTTGGGGCAGTCTTGAAGTATGTGCTCTGCAGTCTGGTGTGCCTGTGAACGTTGTTTTGTTGAAATACTTTGTGAATGTTGTTTTGTTATGTAGCGGATTAAATCCTCTTCAAGGGCGGCACTGTCTTTCCGAACTAGCGAATCGTTTTTGCAGTTGAAAAATTAACATTTTTTATCACATTAAGAGAGAGAAACACGCTGTTGAAAACTATCTTTGAAAGGAAAGTAGAAGGCCTGTGAGTAAGGAAAACACAAACACAATTTCGACAGAGGGGCATCAAGAAAAAAACTAGAAACAATTTTAGCAATGTGTACTGTAAATCTCAACAAGTTACAACTCATATTTTTCTCGTCATTTGGCAACGTCGTAAAACCTATTTAAAATACAAAATTAACATAAATATATTGCTGTTACCAACTCTATAAGATGGCTGGCGCATGTGAGAAGTATGGAAACTTGTCGCATACCAAAACAAATGTTGTTCTGTGAACTTTCGGAGGAAGAGGCACCAGGGCAGAACACTGCTCAGATATAAAGATGTCTGCAAAGCCTCTATGAAAAACTTTTCTATAGGTTCCAGCACATGGGAAAAACTAGCTGATGACAGAGATGTGTGGAAACGATATTGCGCAAGGACGCAGTCTTTTGAGAAGACACTTATATATGCGCTGAAAGACAAGAGAGAAAGGCGAAAACTCAGAAGTTGCCACAGTAAAACACTTGTCAATTGACCGTCTGTAAAGACGTAAAAGGCCATATATATCAACATATATATATAGAGAGAGAGAGATACTCTATTTTATAAAACTGATGTTTCGCTCTCTCTTTTGTTTTCAAATTTCACATCATCTTCATTTTCCGCAGTTACTCTCATCGGGAACATGATTTTGATCTTGGTTCTTTTGTGCAAAAGAACAAGAAGGAAAAAACGTGTTAACATCTTGCTGCTAAATCTAGCATTTGGAGACTTGGCAGTAGCTATGTTTGTCAACAGCACTGAGATTCTATTTTTAGCATTTGGTGACTGGCCCTTAGGCCCTGTCGTCTGCAAGATCAGTGTCTATGTACAGGTAAAACATGAAATATATCTTCTTCTCTTCCACCATTTACTTCTTTATATGAGAGTTAGGGGGGAGGGGCGTGCGTAGTGATCTTGTGTGTGCTTGTTTTAAAGCACTTTGTAAGCTGATATTCATTTTCGTAAGGCGGTTCTTGATGCTGTCGATCCATCTTTGGCGTGGTCTTCTTCTTGCTTCGTACTCATTATACGTTTTCTTTGTGGCTCTCTGTGGTAGGCGATATCAGGCATTCTTGTCAGGTATCCAAACCATTTAATCTGTTGTTCTTTTATGAATTACATGACTGGTTTCACATCCATTCATTCAATATTCATTCACATCCATTCAATAATTTATATGAAATATATAAATTATTAATACAGTATTCATATTATTTTTGTCTTAATATCTTGCATTGTTGTGTTATTTGTTATGATGAAGACCGCCCCTGTGTTGCCATGGCTCTCAAAGGAAAGCAAAGAATAGTAACACTGCGACCTACAAGGAATGTTGTAAGAGGCGACTGAGGTAGGGGTCTAGGAAAGCTACCCTAGTAAATAAAAAGCTTCGCAGAAATCGGATGTGATGGTCTACTTGTAGGCGCATAACTGGCACATCGTACAATCGCTCTAATGCTTGGATCACATACAAATCACAAAGAGTGGTTTAACAAGTGGTCGATATGGAACGTTCCAATAAGAAGAAGATAACTCATTTTTTAAAGGATTTTAAAGCTGAAGGACTGACTTCATTGCACCGGGTTTTACCCTATATAGCTCGGTCCTTCTCCGTAGAAATGGCGCGCCACCTGCCGAGAGTATTGCACACAGCACGAACTCCGTAGCTCCAGCTACAATCTTAGGGGTCTCTAGAAAAAACTGCACTCGTGAACAAAACGGCGTGGTCCGGATTTGAACCCACGACCTTCGACTCACAAGGCAAAGGGCTTAACCACTTAAGACAGAGAACGACCACAATCTCAATCTTCTTACCTGAAGTAACTGTTCTGTATGCACCACTTTGCTCTGCAACAACCCTGTCATGCACGTTAGCCAAGAAACCTCATCAACCATAAGTGGCAAAGGGCTTAACCACTTAGCCATAGAGACCCCCAGAGAAGAAGATAATGAAGACACCTAGAACAAGTAATACAGATACCATACTACCATCAAAAATGATTAATAAAGCGGAGTAGTTCACCTATTAGAGAGTTAAAGATAGATAAATAGATAATTGCATTAGATCAGAGAGATGATGCTTTACAGAAGAATGTTGAAAATCACATGCAGTGGCGGCTCGTCATTGGGGGCCAGTGGGGTCGAGCCCCACCAAAAATAATGTGTAACGTGTATAAATTAAATTATAACCTAACCCAATACCACGATTTTCCGCACAAAAATATGTCTGGCCCCACCAGCAAAACTTAGCACGAGCCGCCACTGATCACGTGGATGGCGAAAAAAACAAACCGACTGACAATGTTTCTAAATAGTCTTGCACACAAAGGAACCTGATAAAATAATACGAATCAGGCATCAGGCAATCAAGGTTGTTCGAACAGATATTGCAAAGAGGAGATGTGGATCATTTAGTGACAACTGGTAAAATACATGGAAGGAAAGATCGTAAAGACAGTGGAAGAAGATGTTGGATGGTCTGACATCGTGGTTCGTCAAGAGATCAATGTTACGATGGACTATCTGCATCAGAGATAGAGAGGGAGTTATGGAGAGATATGATCGCCTAAGCCTGCAGGAATTATACTTGACTGATTGAATTATGGCGAAACACGTAAAAACAAAATACTGTAGTTTTACAAAATACAAAAACAATAACAATACACAGCAACGTTTCGACCAAAAGGTCTTTATCAAGCAAAGAATACAAGAAAAGTGAAGAATTTCACTTCTCACACAGCACACAACATGTAGAGTCAAACAACAAGTTCCTAGCAAGTTCCGAACGGCACTAAAATCCAGCATCATGTTCAAAGTTTCTGTGATGTCCTGCTGCCACCTTCGTATTGGTCGTCCCCTGCCTCGTACTCCTCGTAACCATGCCTTCCATTAGCGTTCTATCCAAACAATTGTGACGTTAAATGTGGCCATAATATTTCATCTTCCGGAACATTATGTTTTTTATGAGTCAATGTTTGAATTACTATGTTACCTTTTGGTGCTGTAATTTATTTGTAACTTCATCCACAGATGATATGCTTGAGTTCAGCTACAAATTTATTGACAGCCATGAGTATTGACAGGTATCAGGTAAACCATCAGCTTTATTGACAGCTATGAGTATTGACAGGTATCAGGTAAACCATCAGCTTTATTGACAGCCATGAGTATTGACAGGTATCAGGTAAACCATCAGCTTTATTGACAGCAATGAGTATTGACAGGTATCAGGTAAACCATCAGCTTTATTGACAGCTATGAGTATTGACAGGTATCAGGTAAACCATCAGCTTATTGACAGCTTAGTATTGACAGGTATCAGGTAAACCATCAGCTTTATTGACAGCTATGAGTATTGACAGGTATCAGGTAAACCATCAGCTTATTGACAGCTAGAGTATTGACAGGTAGCAGGTAAACATCAGCTTTTTGACAGCTATGAGTATTGACGGTATCAGGTAAACCATCAGCTTATTGACAGCTATGAGTATTGACAGGTATCAGTAAACCATCAGCTTATTGACAGCTATGATATTGACAGGTATCAGGTAAACCATCAGCTTTATTGAACATGAGTATTGACAGGTATCAGGTAAACCATCAGCTTTATTGACAGCAATGAGTATTGACAGGTATCAGGTAAACCATCAGCTTTATTGACAGCTATGAGTATTGACAGGTATCAGGTAAACCATCAGCTTTATTGACAGCTATGAGTATTGACGGTATCGGAACATTCAGCTTTTTATGAGTCAATGTTTGAATTACATAAACCATTTTTGGTGCTGTAATTTATTGAACAGGTATCAGTCCACAGCTTTATTGACAGCTATGGTATTGACAGGTATCAGGTAAACCATCAGCTTTATTGACAGCTATGAGTATTGACAGGTATCAGGTAAACCATCAGCTTTATTGACAGCTATGAGTATTGACAGGTATCAGGTAAACCATCAGCTTTATTGACAGCTATGAGTATTGACAGGTATCAGGTAAACCATCAGCTTTATTGACAGCTATGAGTATTGACAGGTATCAGGTAAACCATCAGCTTTATTGACAGCTATGAGTATTGACAGGTATCAGGTAAACCATCAGCTTTATTGACAGCTATGAGTATTGACAGGTATCAGGTAAACCATCAGCTTTATTGACAGCTATGAGTATTGACAGGTATCAGGTAAACCATCAGCTTTATTGACAGCTATGAGTATTGACAGGTATCAGGTAAACCATCAGCTTTATTGACAGCCATGAGTATTGACAGGTATCAGGTAAACCATCAGCTTTATTGACAGCTATGAGTATTGACAGGTATCAGGTAAACCATCAGCTTTATTGACAGCTATGAGTATTGACAGGTATCAGGTAAACCATCAGCTTTATTGACAGCTATGAGTATTGACAGGTATCAGGTAAACCATCAGCTTTATTGACAGCTATGAGTATTGACAGGTATCAGGTAAACCATCAGCTTTATTGGCTTTCTTCGTCTCCTTTATTCAGTCTAGTTTGACCTACAGCGTCTGGATAAGAGAATTTCAGAACTAACATTGTGTGCTTCAAAATGAGTGTCTTTCGTACGCCTCTGCTATCTCTGAGATCCACCTTTTAGCCGCTTTTTGCTTGTATGACACGTATCAGAGATACATTGTTCTTTGAGGGCATGTCTGTTTTGAATCTGTATGTGGTCAAACCATTTAATTTATTTTTTCTTGATGAAGTCTAGTGCTGATGTTGTACCCACTTTTTCCCTTGATGAAGTTCAGTGCTGATGTTGTACCCATTTTTTCTTGATGAAGTTCAGTGACTGATGTTGTACCCACTTTTTCTTGATGAAGTTCAGTGCTGATGTTGTACCCCTTTTTCTTTTTCAGTACTGATTTGTACCCACTTTTCTGATGAAGTTCAGTGCTGATGTTGTACCCATTTTTCTGAGATTCATGCGATTTTCTTTTTTCCTGATGTCTTCATTTCTCACCAGTCTCTTCTTGTTGGTCTAATGACATGGACAATTTTTTCATGAGAACCCAGGATTTTACCGGAGCTATGGATTTCGTGCTCTGTTAAAATCTTTCGGGGCAGATGGCATGCCATCTTTGCCGGCAAGAATGAAGTCATTTGAAGAAACACGGCGCAATGAAGTCAATTCTTTGCATTTTAACCCTTTTTTTGTTAGGTATCAGACGTTTTTTTGGTTTGATTTGTTAGGTACCACATTAATTTATATCATCAAATACGCCCTTTATGTTTATATTTATCTTACACGCTTTATACTAGAGTATAAATGAAGTGATATATGTCATTAGCCACTATAGTGCCCAATGGCGTGATTGGTTTAGATATCTACGCCACTGAAACGGTTAATGTTATTGATAAAGTTAATATTATTATTATCTATCCTTTTCATGTATTTCTATTATTTCCCAATCACTTTACCTGTTTTCACTTTTCTATGAGCTCTTTTATATTCATCTTTCTTTCTCTCTGCTGGTTTCCAAACAAGACTCGCTTCGCTATACTTACTATTAGCTGGTCTTCCTAATGTTTGTCATTACTCGTCTTTTAAGCTTTATGTCCACTGAAAACATTTTCAATTTTTCAATCAGTTTTTTCTTTAATTAATTACCCTGTTATACCAATTCAGTCTTTTATTTTAGGCGTATAATATCTTTAGCTCTTTCACTCCGTAATTTGTATTAACCCCTTGATGCACTTATATTGCTATGTAGACTAAATTGTCCGGTATACTGGCTTTGCGTCATCATGGAAAATATCGCGAGCCAATATATCAGCTCAGAGGTGCGAATGGGTTAATTATCAAAATATAACTTTCCAGCTTTGTTTGTTGGGTTTTTTTTTCATCTTTAATATTTTTCCAAATCATGTTTGTTTTTTTCCCGATCCAGAAGCACTTGAGCTTTCAGCTCTTCGGCTCGGTGTCATGGACATCGTAACCCTTCGGTTCGGTACCATGAACACCGTAAATCTGAAGAACCTGAGGCTTTTCTGCCAGCCCGCGGAATTGGACCCGCAGTCGTAAATGGCTTGTCACCCGTCGTCCAACGCGCTACAAACACGCTGGGCAGACCTGCTTCCAAATCAGTTAAATTCCCTGCTATCAACAGACAAGTGGCGTAACTCTCAGCTTCAAACAAATATAACACAAAATAATTCAATGCGTATAGCCTGTAAACACATTTACCATTGAGTAATATCCCTTGTCCACATGTACCCGAGTTGGCATTGTTTATTCATTGTAAACATGGTTCCTTCCTACAAAATATACTGCCAGACACGAAAGATAACAGTAACGTTTGTAAATATTTATGCAGGAAGTGTGTCCTACGTCTTGCGAGATGTCCATGTTTCTCTGTAAGAAATTATATCGTTATATTATTCATTCTTGGCCGCTATAAAAGAATCGAAAGTTCTAAATTATCATATTTATTACGAGAAAATAACGACGAAAGACAGACATAAAGGAAATATAAGTTTAGAACTATCTGTCTAGCATAGCAACATTTGGTTATTGGATACTGAGCCGACGGCATTGAACTCCGGCAGACACATTCATTTTCTTCAACGCACAATAGATATCGAAGGGTATGCATATTGATGACTCCTGTAGCTCGATGACTATAGCTTGATGACTCGCTGGTGAAACAAACTCCTCACTCTGCTCCTCGGGCATCCACTTCTACTTGTAGAAAAGATAACTCCAAACTGCTTAAATCGCTGAATCGATTCAACATTTATTTTAGTGTCTTTATCAAACTGGCAGTCGTGAAGAGACCGAAGAACATCCTTCTTATTCTGCTTCAACTCCCCGACAATCAATGCTGCTGATGCAAGCATGTACGCGCTCTAATTACCTCAAACATCAGCATGTCCAGGATAGTAAGAGATTTCCACGTAAGCCACCGGAGGTTAGACACTTTGATAAACGACATAAACGCATACCGAAATATGCCATTTTGGATCTTCCGAAGCATCGACTGAGAGTCAGACACAACAACCGCCCCAGCAAACAGAGTCCCAGAGAATCAATAGAGGACAGCAGAAACGACCACAATCTCAATCTTCTTACCTGAAGTAACTGTTCTGTATGCACCACTTTGCTCTGCAACAACCCTGTCATGCACGTTAGCCAAGAAACCTCATCCTGACCTCTCACAACAATGGACACACCCATATGTATATATTCCAGACTCAGAACATGTGACCTAATGTAAACACGAAAGTTAATGTCAAAGATTTCTAATGTTGTTTTATGCTAACATTTTCGTCATATTGTTGATAATTCATAAACGATACAACAATTCAAATGATGAAGTTCTCCATTAACAAAATGTCAAACAGAGGCGATATTTTTTAGCTAAATGAAAATCTATTAAATGAAAAATATACCACCCCCACCCCATCCAAAAAGTACTTCAAATTGCAGAACATACTGTAATGAAGGAGGAACCATGCCCGTCTGCCCAGCGTGTTCGTAGCGCGTTGGACTACGGGTGACTATCCTCTGTGTGTGCGGGTTCAATTCCGCGGGATGGCAGAAAAGCTACAGATTCCCCAGATTTACGGTGTTCGTGGCACCGAACCGAAGGGTTACGATGTCCATGGCACCGAGCCGAAGAGCTGAAAAGCTCAAGTGCTTCTGGATCGGGGAAAAAAGGAGGAACCCAAGATGGGATCGACAAAATGCTTAATAGGTCTACTTCTTCTTCTTTTCTCAGCGTTCGAAGAAGAGAAAGAAAAAATGTCGTTGATTCTTTCCATCTGTCATAGACACGTTGCTCTACCTCGCACTTTCCATCTGTCATAGACACGTTGCTCTACCTTGCACTTTCCATCTGTCATAGTCACATTGCTCTACCTCGCACTTTCCATCTGTCATAGACACGTTGCTCTACCTCGCACTTTCCATCTGTCATAGTCACATTGCTCTACCTCGCACTTTCCATCTGTCATAGTCACATTGCTCTACCTCGCACTTTCCATCTGTCATAGACACATTGCTCTACCTCGCACTTTCCATCTGTCATAGACACGTTGCTCTACCTCGCACTTTCCATCTGTCATAGACACATTGCTCTACCTCGCACTTTCCATCTGTCATAGACACGTTGCTCTACCTCGCACTTTCCATCTGTCATAGACACATTGCTCTACCTCGCACTTTTCATCTGTCATAGACACATTGCTCTACCTCGCACTTTTCATCTGTCATAGACACATTGCTCTACTTGCACTTTCCATCTATCATAGACACATTGCTCTACCTCGCACTTTCCATCTATCATAGACACATTGCTCTACCTCGCACTTTCCATCTATCATAGTCACATTGCTCTACCTCGCACTTTCCATCTGTCATAGTCACATTGCTCTACCTCGCACTTTCCATCTGTCATAGTCACATTGCTCTACCTCGCAAAGTATGAAACAAACACACACAAAAATGCCGCTTATTTTTATTATGCAACGTTTATTATATCTAACATTAATAGGTCGTCCACACAAAAGGTGGAGCTCAGAAATAACAGAGGTGGTGAACACACTATTTATGAAGCACACACAAAAGGTGGAGCTCAGAAATAACAGAGGTGGTGAAAACACTATTTATGAAGCACACACAAAAGGTGGAGCTCAGAAATAACAGAGGTGGTGAAAACACTATTTATGAAGCACACACAAAAGTCCGTACTCTTATTTAGCTTATTAGGCTGTAAGACAAAGCAGGATTAGAGAAACGGTAATATATCACACAATATGCTTCTGTTATATAGACTGTGGCGTCTGTGGCCTAGGGGTTAGTGACTCGGTCTATTAACCCCGACGTTCTGAGTTCGAATCACGCTGCGGACAATTTGGTTGCAAATTGTTTCGAGTGGATTTTTATAAAAGGATGATGGCACCACCCCAATGGCAAACTACTGAACGTAATAATGATTAGAAAAATCACAAACAGCGTTAAAAAGCTGGGGCTGATTGTCCTGTTAAGGATATGCAGTTAACTTATATAGACTTATTGTATGGAACGGAACTGATAAGTAAACAAAGACCAGAATACTAAGAGCATGCATATTCCTCCCAGTGGTAACGTATGGGTGTGAAGCATGGACATTTAATAAAGCAGCGGAAAAATATATATGTGCTTTTGAATATATGTGTTACAGAAGAGTCCTTCGTATATCTTGGACAGAGAAGAGAACAAATAGATATATCCAGACAGCGCTCAAAATCAAAGAAAACTGACTGATGTTACGAATAAGAAATAGAAAATTGAGATATTTTGGACATATAAAACGATATGAAGGGCTGGAGAAGACCATCATAGAAGGAGGCATACCGGCAAAGAGAAGAAGAGGAAGACCTCGGAGAAGATGGATTCAGGATGTAACTGATGGTTTGAACATGGCGGCTGCAGAGGCAGGACATCTGGCCTATGAGAGAGAGAAATTCCGGAGGACTGTTGGGTGGCAAAGTTCTGCTCAGGACAAGCTATTTGATGATGATGATGATATACAGACTTAATACTTTATTAGCTAATGAAATGTGTTTTAAAAGCCACTAATGGAATATAAACTTTGTTTCCTGCAGGTAATCGTGAAGCCAATGCAGTCTCTGGCAAGGAGGTCACGGATTTTACTAAAAATCTCAGTTGCTTGGTCACTCAGTCTTCTATTTCCAGTCCCCCAACTTTTCATTTTCGTTCAGTATATCTCCGGACTCAAGTATGACGGTACCCCCCGACGAATCTGTGGTAGCCGAGGATATACTGCACAATGGCAGAGGAAAGTTTACTTCACTTACACAACAGTCTACATTCTTATTGTACCAATGATCATTATTCTGTACTGCTACATAAAAATTATTCAGGTTGTATGGATACGAGCAAACATTGAAATGAAACGTCCATCTTGCGTCATAACTCCGCCCACTCGTACTACCGACCAATCTGTTTCATCAAGATATGACCTGAATTCATTGATATGTGGTACACATATAAACATGAAACAAAATAACAGAAGAAATACTTACGGGACGGAGATCAAAGAGAATGCAAGAACTATCAAAAAAGTAAGTTTACACGTCATTCTAAAGAAAATATTTGTTCCGCTACTAATCACCCGTACAACAATAGCACTTTTAGAAACCAGGATAATAATGATGCGGATTCAAACCCTGGTTCCCCACGTATGAGTGTCCGAAGAAGCATAATCTCTGCATCAAAACGGCGTGTGTTAATCATGACACTCACTGTTGTAATCAGTTTCCTTCTGTGCCACACGCCTTACTTTTGTGTCACCCTCGTCAGAATATACAGCGATTACGAGCTAACATTAGAGACGCCTATGATAGTCAGTGAATTCCTGGTTATGGTCCACAGCACGCTAAATCCCATTTTGTACGGACTTTTTTCTTTAAGGGAATACCATGTGAAATATGTAGCAGCATTAGTAACTTGTTCGAGTAGCGCTGTTTCACAACGGCACGTTCAGTGCTCAGACGAAAGACATGAACTTATTTCCAGTGCTCGCTCCCCGCTGGTTAGTCTCAACAACAATGGCCGCACATTAACCATCATTGCTCATAAACACTACAAGTCTAACCTTCATGTTAACCAAATCAAGAAGAGCAGCTCAAAGATAGAAACATTAGACATGTCCGCACCACGTGTATCGCCTTCTGAATCATTACCTTCTACCCGGTTCATTAAATTGTTTCGTACAAAATCATTACCTCTTTTAGGAAGTAACATCACTTGAAAGTAGAATAGATCTTATCTTATCTTATCTTAACCACATTTGCCGTGAAGCGTCGTGGGAGAGTTAGTTTCTATCTTGTGTCAGGTGTGTTGCGCTTGACGTTGTCAGTCCATGCTTTCGCAAGGACTCTGAGATGTTATCTATCCATCTTGTTCTTGGCCTGCCTCGTGCTCTGCGCCCTGAGTGTTGATTATTATAGGCACGTGATGGTAGTAAATGTGGTTCCATTCTCATTAAATGGCCGAAACACTTGAATCTTTGCTTCTCGATGTACTGTATGCATGGTATAGTACCAACGATGCTTCTGATATTCTCGTTTCTCACTCTATCTCGCCTTGTAACGTTGACAGCTTTTCGTAGACATCTCATTTCACATGTTGTAATCTTTCTTTCTTGTGTCTTAGTCAGGGCCATGTTTGGCACTGATAGCAGAGGTTGGAATAAATATGCAGTTTATCAGTTGGAGAATAGATGGAGTCGATTTTTGTTTATCATTATAAGTGTTTAAAAATCTACAGTCTAGACAATGATATGTTCGAAGAAACGAAACAACTCGAAATAAAGACTTCAGTTTCCACGACAAAGTGCCTCCCGTGCAGTATAAACATAGCCACAAGCGGTGAAATTGGAGGCCAGACTTCCATCCATATAATGCTTTATTTAGATCAGTGTGTGCAGACTTGAAAATCACAACTTAAGTAAATGTGAGTGAATAAAGGAAATGAAGAACATCTACGGAAACGTTAACATCTTCCTTCTGGCAATTATCTTCTTTAAATGTAGTAAATTTGACATCTTTTTTCTTCGTACACTCCATAACGACCACTTGTTAACCACTCTTTGTAATTTGTATGTGGTCTGTATGTGATCTGAGCCTAAGAGCGATTGTACATTGTGTCAGTTATGCGTCTACAAGTAGAGCTAGCACATCCGATTCCTGCGAAGCTTTTTATTTACTAGGGTAGCTTCTCTAGACCCCTAACTCAGTCGGCTCTTACGACATGCCTTGTAGGTCGCAGTGGTACGAGTCTGTGCTTCAATTGTGAGCCCCGGCGACACACGGGCGAAATTTGACATCTGAGAGTGTTTGCAGAATTATAAGAACCTTCTTTTCTTCCACCATTTACTTCTTTATAGAAGTGTTTGGGGAGGGCGTAGTGTTCTTGTGTGTGCTTCTTGTAAGGCACTTTGTAAGCTGATATTCATGTTCGTAAGGCTGTTCTTGATGCCGTCGCTCCATCTTTTGCGTGGTCTTCCTCTTGCTTTGTACTCATTATAAAAAATATAGATCGGTAATCACTATGGCATTCACATTCCCAGTGGCAACGTATGGGTGTGAAGCATTGACATTTAACAAGGCGCTGGAAAAACATATATCTGCTTTTGAATATATGTGTAACTGAAGAGTCCTTCGTATATCATGGGCAGAGAACAGAACAAATAGATCTATCTAGAAAGAACTCAAAATCAAAGAAATCTGGCGGATAATGCAAATAAGAATGAGAAAATTGAAGTATTTTATCAGAATTTTCATCATACAAAGCTTCTGTGCTTCTTCTTCTTCTTCTTTGCGTTCGTTCTTTACGACCAATTTTAAACACTTTGTGATATGTTTGATCTTTGCCAAGAACGTGTATACGTCGCAAATTTGTTTTTGGTAGGCTTTAAACGCATAGACGTATACACGATCAGGATACACGCATCCGATTTCAGCCAAACCTCCTTAGTCGACTCTTAGGACATGCATGGCAGGTAACATTGGCTCTATTCTTTACACCCCAAATTTGGGCCCCAGTAACCACTCGGGTGAGCTTCTGTGCTTATATTGTTTGCAGTAGGTCTAACGGATCTAAAAACGAAACTTTGACTTCATTGACAACGGGTTTCAATCTATGGCTGTATCTCTCTCCGCATAAAAGGCCGGTAATATTATACAAAACATGAAGTTCGCAACTCTGTCAATAATCCGATGGGATCGCTGTGACAAAAATTTGTCAACAGAACAGCGCGGTCCAGATTCGAACCCACGACCACAGATACCTGCTTGTAGGAGGTATCACATTAATCTATCTTCTTCTTCTTCTTTTGTCATCACACTGTTACCAGGTTGTTGCCTAGTGTCGTTGTTTTCCGTTTTTGTTTGGCGCCGCTCTAGTGGCAAGTGTGATAGTTGTTTTTGCTTTTTTGACAGAATTCTGCTATGCCATCTACCCATCTTTTTCGTGGTATTCCCCTCGCACCTGATGTTCTGTTTTCACACTACAGTATGTGTGTAGAGTAGATATGCAATAGTCTATGCAATACCATCTATATACTTTTTATATATTTATTTTGAAATCTTCATAAACTATTTATCTATCTATTCTTTCCGTTTTTCAAAGCACACCATTTTCTAATTAGTCTAAGAGTGTCAGGGAATTACCGATTCATATAATTCTAAATTAAGCTTGGTTTTTTTTAGACTGAGTTGATCGATTGAGTCGTATCGACTACATCCCTCTCATATTGTATAGTCATATTAATATTTATTTCAAGTAAATCGTCTTTCTAATTTTGCTTTAATAAGTGTCGACAATTTTCTTTTGAAACAAAAAAAAGAAAGCTAAATGTCAATAGTATCAGCCAGTGGCTGAGTTAGATCATGTAGATCACTACCTACAGACTTTCGTAAATAGATGTTTACGTAGAATAGATGGTATGATACGATTACGAACGATGAACTCATAGAACGAACTAAGCAGATAGGGATACTAGTGGGAAAAGAGCTAAGGAAGAGACACTGGCGATGGATAGGACACACATTGAGATGAACGACAGAAAGCATTGCAAAACAGAGATTGTTTTGAAACTCACAGCGAAAGAGGCGTAAGGGAAGGCCTAGAACTACATGGAGAAGAGAGCTGGAGACTGATATTAAAACGAAGATGGAAAGAATTGAAAGGGATGGCAAGAGAGAGGAAGGACAGGAAGAAGTTTGTTTGCTCCTTTGGGAGTTGAAAGTCACTGCCAGGATGAAAAGTAACAAGTTCCAAGAAAATGCCTAGATAACTATGACAATTATATGGAATAAGAAATTGAAATAATTTGGAACAGAAAAAATACCAGAAGCGTTGGAGAAGACCATTATAGAAGGAGAGATCCCGACAAAGAGGAGAAGCTAAATACCATGAAGAAGATGGATTCAGGATATAGCTGAAGATTTAATCATGACAGCTGCAGAGGCAGGACTTCTGGCATGTGAGAGAAATTACATAGGATTGTTAGAGGGCAACGTTCTGTTAGGACAATCTATTTTATGATGATGCTTCTAGACTTTTCTCCAGGTTTTCAGGTTGCGACTAATAACCCGATTCTATCAAAATCGGTTTTTTCTAATTACAATTTTACATCATCATCAGGTGTCGTGTCGGCTGGCGTAGGCGATCACAGATCTCCACAGATCTCTGTCGTTGATGTTTGCTATCAATTGAGATGTTGACGCTCTACCGTGCCATGAAGTCAGGCTATCCAAAATTTTCTCTCTCTGTCTCGTCTACCCTCGATTTTACCGGTTGTCACAATGTGTTCTAAACCTCCTCCTCATCACATGCCCGAAATTGGCTGAAATCGGATGCATGTGTTCTAAACGTGTAGAAATCTATGCGTTTAGGGGCCTACTGTAGGGGGACTGCCTAGAGTAGTTGATAGTAGCTCGGCCTGCTAGCTGTGAGACGCCTCATAGCTCGGGTTCGAACTTACTGTCCGGCATTTGTTCGAGTCCCTGGTCTTACTCAGGACGATAACGTGAGTACCTCTGAAGTCGGAGAAAATCTGCCTGTATGGCGAGGGAATACTAATTACGAGTACATTGAGCACACGGCTGCCAGTGTAAGTAATTTACAATGTGCACGCTGCTGCCATTGTAAGAAATTGGAAAAACGGATTTTCACGCAAAAATCAGTTTCAGAGATGAAACTTCGTCTGAGTTGAAAGCGGACGAAAGAAAAAAAGAAGAAAAAAAAAAAAAAGGGGGCCTACCAAACCAATGTGCAACATATACACGTTCTTGGCAAAGATCAAACATATCACAAAGTGATTAAAATTGATCGTGAAGAACGAACGCAAAGAAGAAGATATGCCTGAAAAATGATGAATGCCTCTTTTACATGGGATGAAATAAAAACTGGCATATCGTTGAGATTGGTTTTAATGACAGTTAGGGATTATATTTGTCTGACTGTATAGGTTATATCTGCCGTATAGGAAGTCTAACTTCCTTTGCTTGATAAAGGCCTTTTGGTCGAAACGTTGCTGTATACTGTTTTGTACTTTGTTAACGTGTTTCGCCATGACGTTGTGAATAACGTTACCACCATGTTTCACTATTAGTAAAACTGAACTAATCATATAAAAGTTATATATAAGTTGCAATTCAATGTTGTATTCGGAACGGAATGAATAAAGAAGATATCAAAGTTACAGATTTATACAGCTCCCCCTTTCCCCACCGTAATTACCAGTAATATCTTAAACAATTACGGGGAGGGTTTTCTGGGATGGTGTGGGGGAGGGGTTTCTGGGATGGTGTGGGGAAGGGGAGACTTGTTTTCAAATAGGAATTTTCAAAAAAATTAAACTCATGTCAGACATTTGAGCTATTGGCTCTAGAGAAAGAGGAGCATCTGCCCGAATGGATTGGAGAGCGGACCCAAGTTCAATCCCAGGTAAGGACAAGGAGTATTTTTCTGTCGGGGGCATTAACAAATTCTAACCTCAACAGTTTCACAGCAACTGTACTAGCCATTAGATTTCACATGCTTATGTCCCCCCTGTACTACACTGCCCTAAAAAGCGGCATTACGGGCAGCAAAGACAGATCCTAGAGACTACGCCTTAATGAGGACCTGGTACTAACGTTATTGTATTTGCGGCAAACAAACAGACAGCTTTTTTTAGAAAATACTGATTTCAAGTGCCGATAGTGGAGCACGTTACACATAGCATTGCTGCGGTAATTTTTTGTTTAGTTCCATAATTCATAGTTATTTCACAAGTGATTTTTTCCGCCTAGTAGTTTTGTGTAAATGTTAAAGAGAATTGGCTGATAAACAACATACTATACAGAAAAATTACATACTTTGGTCACATCGAGCGTCACGATGGCTTGGAAAGAACAATACTAGAGGGCAGGGTCCCAGTACGCAGAGGCAGACCAAGAAGAAGATGGCTACAAGATATTACAGAAACCATGAATATGACCATCAACAAAGTGGGTGAACTGGCTAGAGACAGAGTGAATTTCAGATGTGCTGCAAAGAGAACAACGTCCTATAAAGGATACGCACCTTGATGATGATGAGTTTGTGTAATGCTCTCGGCATTTGGGGTGTTATTTATACTGAGAGGTCTGAAGCCAAAGGGGATATCCAGTGCAATGAAGCTGATTCTTCGCTTTTATTTAAGCGCAAAGTTACATACGATCCGAATAGAGAGCGATTGAACCCACTCATGATACCCTTTAGGAAAGCTACCTAGTAAATAAAATGCTGGCACTAAATCGGATGCACTGGAAGAGTCACCATAGGTGCCTAACTTGGCACAATGTACAATCGCTCCTTAGACTCAGATCACATACAAACCACAAAGAGTGGTTTAATAAGTGGTCTCTTCTTCACGACCAATTTTAATCACTCTTTGTCATATGTTTAATCTTTGCCAAGAACGTGTATACGTTGCACATGGTTTGGTAGGCCCCTAAACACATAAGACTTATACACATTTAGGACATGTGCATCGATTTCATCCAAACCTCCTTAGTCGTCTCTTACGACATGCGTGGTAGGTAAAAGTGGTTCTATTCTTTACACCCCAAATGTGGGCCCCGGTAACCACTCGAGTGAATAAGTGGTCAATATGGAGCATTCGCGGAAGAAGAATAATGATACACTTGGATGAACTGATTAACTGCACCAAGGAGAGAGAGTTGTGGAGAGTCATGATCGCCTATGATGTCAAGCATCGCACTTGATTGATTATCCTTGACATCAATGGTTACACCCAAACATTTCTTCAACACATACTCCGATAGCACCAACAATAACACACAAATATCAACATATGTATTTCTTTATAAACTGTATCAATATCCATATCTTGTAAGTATATCATTAGAAACATATAATGATACACATCTTATATTATTCTATTCAATTATTTCAATAGTTGCAGTTACTAATATAACGTTTGGAATCAAACGATACATGAATATACAGGGTACCCACAAAAACGGAGTTAATTTAATAATCAGTGAAACAAAACAAAAACTGGCTATTATTAACATCTTTGGATTATATCTGCTCAGGAAAAAAGGGTTGTTTTAACCAGCGGAACATAGAAAAGTTAGTTCTGACATATCAGCAATTAGTTGCTTGCAGATAAGGAGTTTTTTTTAACCAGCAAAACATAGAAAAACTGATTATAATCAGCATTTCTGCAATTAGTTTCACATGGATAAGAAGTTTTTTAAACCAACAGAATATCGGACAATTGGTAATAATCGACATCTCTGCAATTAACTCAATGAAAAGGAGTTTATTAACCAGCAGAACATAGATAAACCGATTATAATCGATATGTCTACAATTAGTTGCTCAATAATAAGAATTCTGTTTAACCAGCAGAACATAGAATAACAGGTTCATTATCAACATCTCCGCAAATAGTTGCTCTATGGTAAGGAGTTTTTGTAACCAGTGAAAAATGGGCTATAAATCAACCTCTCTGAACCAGGCACAAAAGAGAGTGACAACATTTGTAGAAGCCTTCAGTGTACTGGACAAACAAGCTGATATGCTAGTTTTGACAGTAGCTAAGAGTGACATTATAAATAGATAAGGAGAACACACAGATCACTCAATAATCAAATGCTAAAATGGCAGTAAAAATTGCAACAAATGTCCATACAATGAAGTTGAAAAAAGCCAGAAGTCATTGACTGTGTGGACACATAAAGATACATATGACTAGAGAAGTGAGAGTCGCAGTAGCATAGTTGTTAGTAAACTCACTTCTTAGGCTAGAGGTTCGGGTTCAATTCCGGTGGCATGGAATTTTTGCAGACCGTAATGGCTCTCAGGTCGAACTGCCTCAAATGGATACCAGGAATGAAGCATTGAGAAATAGAGGCAGCCAGAGTGATGTTGACCAATCCCCATCATGCGCAGATGGTCAATGAAAAATATGGCCTAACATCGTATTACTAAATGTACAAAGCGGAATAAGAAGGTTGCTTTACTTACTAGAGAAGTATTGGAACTATCAAGTGTGTCTATCCTAAGTCATCTGAAGGAGAAACCTAGAGCGCCTGCTACTGGGCACTAAGTGTGTTCTCCAAACTAGTAAACACATAATCTACATGTTGATGTATATTTACACACATAGAGGTCTGCCTGTCTACTGGGCACTAAAGTGTGTTCTTCAAACCAGTAGCACACATCAACAACATACAGATTGATGTATAGTTACACACATAGAGGTCTGCTTGCCTACTGGGCACTAAAGTGTGTTCTCCAAACTAGTAACACACATAATCTACAGGTTGATGTATATTTACACACATAGAGGTCTGCCTGCCTACTGGGTACTAAAGTGTGTTCTTCAAACCCAGTAACACATAATCTACAGGTATATTTACACACATAGAGGTCTGCCTGTCTACTGGGCACTAAAGTGTGTTCTCAAACCAGTAGCACACATCAACAACATACAGATTGATGTATAGTTACACACATAGAGGTCTGCCTGTCTACTGGGCACTAAAGTGTGTTCTCCAAACTAGTAACACATAATCTACAGGTTGATGAATTTTTACACACATAGAGGTTTTACTGGGCACTAAAGTGTGTTTTTCAAAGCAGTAGCACACATCAACAACATACAGATTGATGTATAGTTACACACATGCATGCACTGAATCATAACATACACCCACCAAACATGACAAACTATTATTTAACTAGTATCACCAGACCTTGTAATCTGACACAACATTCGAGCATTCATTTTGAAAATAATGAGGGAAAACAGTTTCAATATAATGTCACCTGAATTCAAAGCAGGCAAACGGGGAAAAAAATGTAAAAACTCAAAAAGGATCTATGGTAAATGTTAGTGAAAACAAACTCCCAAAACAGAATGCTCATTAACTTCTTGTGGTCCAAACGCCACATTATGTGGTTTTAGGTTGGACACCTTTTTACCAGGTGCCACACTAAAGGGTGTTTTTTATTTTAAAAATGAATTTGTTGTAAAAACATTGCTTTTGCTCTGGTCCACTAAGAGTTAATAAGGGGGGAAACTGTGGGAAAACTAAACAGAACTGCATTCATTTTGAAAACGAGATAGAAATCTTCAGCAATTTATAGAATTGCACTTATATTCATTCTAGGGCACATGTGTCGATGACAATGAGAGAGCAGGCCAGCTAGTTGAGCCATCATATCAGGGGCCAGCCAATGGATAGAGCTGCCATTCTGAACGCCCTCATAGAGTGTGACCGCAATGAGGATTTTCATTTAAGCCAATCCACGTCAGCTGATAGATTGCAGAAACTAGGATTGAAGTAGCCAGAAAAGAATAGCGCAACAAGTATAAGATTATGCACATCAATCTGGTACGGTTAGCCGATTGGACGCTGTAGGAGATTTTGCAAAGGAGATCAGAGCAACTATATACTTGTCCAAGTGATGAAGATATTCCAAACTGAAAGTGGGAAAGAAAAAACAGTTCCAATACAAAGTAAGGACTCATTAAAAATATATATGTTAAAGGTATTAAAGAAACCATGAATATGACAATCGGCAAGTAGGTGAACTGGCTAGAGACAGGGTGAATTTCAGATGTGCTGCAAAGAGAGCAATGTCCTATAAAGGATAAGCACCTTGATGATGATGATGCTAAAGGTAAGTAAAAACAAACTCTCCAAACAGAATGCTCACTAACAAGGGGAAAAAGGTAGGAAACCTGAACAGAACCCACTTTGAAAACAAACATAGACAAAAAAAATAGTTTCAATACAAAGTAAGGACTAATATAAAAGATATAGTGATGGTAAATCAAAACAAACTCTCACACAAAATGCTGATTAATAAGGAAAAAAAGTGTAGAAAAACTAAATGAAACAGCACTCATTTTGAAAGAGAGAAAACAATTTCAATGCAATGTAAAGACTCCAAAATCTATGATAAAAATAAAATAAATTCCCAAACAAAATGCTCACTAACAAAGAAAAACAATATTAACCCCATGAAAATCGTGTGGAGTTTGTCTAGCAATAATATAGATCTAACACTATATTCCCCATGGTATGAAAATGAGTTCTTTTGCAGGTCTCTAATATGTAATAGTACTGAACAAATGATATTGATGACAAAATGAGTAGTTTCTATGTCTTCTGAGATGATGGAATGTGCACAAGAAGACAATCTGGAATATAATCTTGAAGTATGGTTTAGTCTTCTCTAGATCTGGAAATAGCGAGTGCGGTGTTGGGGTCCGCAAGTGGAGCAAATAACAGTACCACTGCGGCCTACAAGACATGTAATAAAAGGTGACTGAGAGGGGCGTTTAGGAAAGTTACCCTTGTAAATAAAAAACGTAGCAGAAATCGGATGTGCTGGCCTACTTATAGGCATATAACTAGCACAACATACAATCACTCTTAGGCTCAGATCCCATACAAATTACATGGTTTAGCAAGTTTGTCGACATGGAGTGTTCGAAGAAGATCTGGAAATGTGCATACACAATTGACTGTTTAGTTTGAAATCTATAAATCATAGACAACAATGTTCAGACTCTACTCAGGAAACAACATATGCAGGTTACTATCTGGTTAACAAACTAAAAATAGAAACTTCTGATGAGTAGTAAGACTGTTGTAAAGTACACAAGACAGGAGGAAGTGTATGTGACCATTACCCATTACCAGTATCATTTCAGGTCAAGCTCTTTGAAAAGATGCCGACAGCGTTTAAATATTTCTTGAGCTTCTTTGTACACTTTCAGACATCTGCTTTATCTTTAAGGAAAGCAGTTATCAGTTTGAAGTAGTTGACATCTCCAAATAGCTCATCCTGTAATGTATCCCAGTTAAGGGCCACATAGTTCACTAGATCTCCTCACAAAGTTGAGGGGAGAATCCAGCAGTTGAAAGGTTATTAATGAAGGAAACAAAATATTAGAAAATGTATTGTTTGTGGTATAACAAAACTATGCAATTGTTTTTGACAGCACTTCTGCTGGTGATGGCCCAGCAGAAGACAATGGAGGGGAAGTTACTGTTGATGAAACAAGCATCATCATTGGTAACTCTTGCTTATTGACATTTAATGGCATTAAAAATGAGCTGGACTGGGATGTGAACCTGTCCTCCATTTCTGAGATCTGTGGATTGTTGCTAGAAGCAAAAAATCGCTTGAAGTACTCAAAAGTGCTAATCATAATTGCACAGCTTGGTGTAACTTTTAATAGCCTTGGAGGTAAACCTGAAACATTAGGAAAAAATCAATGAAAAATAAAATCAACATACAAAAAGGACTCATTGATATGTGTGAAAATATCATTATCTTCTTTTTTTCCATAACCACAGACCAATAAAGCAGTAAAAAAGCAACAAAAACTTTCGTTACTGCCTGTAGTACCACTTTTAGGGAGGTGTAGGACAAGCGGGACGAGAGCCTGAGGGATATAATGGCTGCATGGCTAGTGCGGTCGCCGTGAAGCTGTTCAGATTAGGATTTTTAATTTATGCCCACAATAGAAAAAAAATCTTGGTCTTATTGTGAATTGAACACAGATCTCCGCCTGGGAGCAGCACTCTAATCTATTCAGTCAGACGCTCCTCTTAAAACCTCAATAAAGCAGTAAGGGGGCATAAAACATTGTGGCATCTTGTATGACAACAATAAACCTTTCCATCTTGTTTGGTCCATTGCCATCCTTTGAACGGTGTCAAAATCAACACCCACACTTTACATTTATGCATCCATCATGCTGTGTCAGGTTATCATCGACTTTTCTGTTGTTTGCCTAACGTTTTATTTAATTTGCGTAGATAAGTATCATTATGAATAATTATAAACATTACGGGTAAAAACATTACTCATATGTTAAGTTATATCTCCCCGTGAGGTCACTATCTTGTGGTGGTGGGGAGCTTACTAACTCCAGGATCCGAAAAGCTATTCATGACAGGAGCGTTCTTCCTGGTAGGGACAATCATGTTAGACAGGATGATACTACTGCGTTGCAGTTTGTTTGGGGTCAATCAAAGGCTAGCGGAGCAAACCGTACACAAATCTGCACGGCAGGCAAACCAAGTAGTTTAAAACAAAGACTGGTAGCCTGGGCAGATGACGCTCAAAATCCCAGGAGGACGGTTGTCTAAGGGTTGCTATCCTAAAAGAAAATAGCAACCTGCTGCCTTGCAGGAAGGCTGGGGACAGCCAAAGGCTGACAGAGAGCGAACCCAGTAAACGCTGGCTGAAACCAGACACGTCGCTGAAGGATAAGCACCAGAGCTCCAAATGGTGCTGAATGATGTGACGTAAAAATAAGTTCTTGGCAAAGGCTGTTTATATATCACAATAAGAATGATAAAAATGGCCAAAAAGAACGATTATGAGAGAGAGAGAGAGAGGCAGGATGAAGGATAGACAAAATTTGACACCCTGGTCATTCAAGTTAAGAAAGGGCTGAAAACCCACTCTTGCAAAAAAGAAAACGGAAGCTGTAGAGATACCATTGCTGCATCGGGTGATGCTTAGCGAGGTCAATCAGACAACTGGTTTCATGAAAGAGAGATAACAAATCCGAAAGGAAGTCTCCATATCACTCAAATCCACATTTCTTATTGGATGTTGAAATGTAAGAACTGTAAAAGACAAATATGGAGATGGATTGGTCATGGATGTTGTATGCCAGTAGTGGCATTTGCAAGACCATCTCTCCGGTGGACAGCGGATGGTAAAAGAAGACCTGAAAGTCCAAAGGAAACACGTAGAAGAGATGTGGAAAATGACTTGAAATATTATGACCTGACATGGTAAAAAATTGGTAGAAAAGTGGCTGAATAGCAATCCTTTGTGGAAGTCTAATGTGTCAAAAGGGACACAGAGGATTTAAATAGAACAGATGTATGGGAAGCCAAAGGTGCATGAAATAAAGAGGAAAAGATAGCGACATGGTCAGCGAGATGGCATTGACTCAAACACTATCCCACCTCCATACAGTGGTCCTGGTAATGGACTGAGTCCGGCAAAAATGATAGTATCGAGTGGGATGCCCCTCACATGTTGTGGTGGTAGTGTATACACTGCTGTGCATTATACCAGAAAGACATTCTTAGTGTCTCTGAAATGCTTCGACATAGACACCACAAGCTGGGAATCCCTGGCGCTAGATCGCCAAATGTGGCGCTGAAACAACACAAGAGAAACTCACATTTGCTGAGAATCTCCGTGCCATTGAGGCGCAGAGAAAAACAAGCTGTGCGAAAATACAGAACACACAACACCCACGTGTCTAGCCTTGATTATGTATGCCCCACCTGTGGTAGGGTATTGTGTTCTAGGATTGGACACTACAGTAACCTCCGCACACACCAGAGAGTGCAGCAGCACATGTCTGAGATTGTTGTCATCGCATCGCTATGCATGGATGGCTATTATTATTATACGAGAATTGATACACATCAGACGACCAATGACATTGAGTGATAACGTCTACACGATTCCCCTGGCCTCCATCTTGGCTGAATTATGTAGAAATGGCAGGTCACCACTAGAGATTAAATGGTTGATATAACCAGTATACACCTTACTTTTGTCAGGTTCAGCTTACAGCTGACTACCTGATCCGGTTAAAAAATTCAGCTATAATATCCAACCAATCATGAAAGTGTATGAGTAAGCTATGAAGTTCTCAACAGAGCCGAACAACCTTATGTTACTAGGGGGTCATGACTACTACTATATGAAAAGAGCCCAAGCATTACTGGATAATTGGAGAAGAAGAAGAAGTCTAACAAATACTCTTCTTTGCTAAAACTTGGTAATTTGTTGCTAATGATTTCAATCACGTGCCTACAATAATCGACACTCAGGTTGCAGAGCACGAGGCAGGCCAAGAACACGATGGATAGATAACATCTCAGAGTCCATGCAAAAGCACGGACTGATGTCAAGTGCAACACACCTGGCACAAGAAAGACAACTAAATCTCCTCCCGACACTTCACGGCAAATGTGATTAAGATAAGATAAGATTTCAATCTTCCTTCAGATGTTTCAACCTACCCGTAAATAATGCCCTGAATCCTTCTGTTGAGTAAATGTTAAAGATAATTTTCCAAGTTGAAACTGATGACCGCTTTAGTCGACCTGAAAATAATAAAATTTATTCTCTGAGTAACTCAATAAAGATAAAGGCAAGATGTCATTAATCTACTTTACATTAATCCTGTTTTGTCTCAGTGTCAGGATAAGAAGAGATTTTTAGAATGGGCTTGTGTGTGCGCTTCATAAATACTGTTTTTCACTGCCACTGCTATTTCTGAAGCCCACCTTTAACTTTGTACACACTGTATTGGAGTAGCATTGTTCTTTGAGGTGGGCTGTCTGTTGGTAATCTGCTTATATGGTCAAACCATTTAATTTGTTGTTTCTTGATGAAATTCAGTACTGATGTTGTACCCACCTTTTTCCCCAATGTCTTAATATCTAAACTGGACTCTTCTTGATATTGCCAGCATTCTGCGTAGACACTTCATCTCTGTTGCAACTAGTTTTCTTCTATCGTTTGATGTCGGCATCCAGGTTTGGCACTGATAGCATAGTGTTGGGAGAAAGATTGTCTTGTACAATGCTTTTTTTAGGGTTCTTGGTGACATGCTTGCATTTAAAAATTGGTGCCATTTGTCTTATGATTTGATTTATTGCATCTATGTTGAATTTAATTAGATATTCTTCCATTTACTAGAAGATTTCATCAATAGAAGCTGCATTTTCTTCGAACGCTCCATATTGACCATATTGACCACTTGTCAACCACTCTGTGTGATTTGTATGTCGAAATCAATAGCAGCAATAAACATCTCAAACATGAGTATAACACTAAGCATAGTCACAAAATTAACCACCATCAATGTAAAAGATATAATACAATGCAAAATAAAATACACAAGATCACAATCAATAAAACAACTCAGAGACATATATTGTAACATCTTCTTCTTCGCGAACGCATCACATCAACCACTTGTTAAACCACTTCTTTGTGATTTGTATATGATCTGAGCCTAAGAGCGATTGTACGCTGTGCCAGTTATGCTCCTACAAGTAGTCCAGCATATTCAATTTCTGCGACACTTTAGTTACTAGGGTAGTGTCCCTATTCCCCTACAGCAGTCGCCTATTACGACATGTCTTGGAGTTCGCAGTGTTATTATTCTTTCCCCCCCTTGCGAGCCCTGGCAACACACGGGCGATATATTCAAGTGAAACTATACAAACAAAAAGTTGTTATATGGAACAACAAAAGCATAAAAAATACATAACATTCTTAAAATACACCTCAAAAACGGACATACAAAATTCAAAGAAATAATTGATAGAACCAATTCCATGAAAAGAATTCTGAAATCCAAGTTTAAAAGTCATTTTACCAGTAATCTCTTCACCAAGCTCCACCTGTCTCCGAGTTTTGATGACATCAAAAGGTAAGGTCAAAACAGCAGCAATCTGTGGAAACAAACCAACAATTATTACTTATTCTTAAGACAGGTATACTATATATACTTTATTTTTACCTCAATTTGTTCATCTTTAACTTCTAAAATACCACACGACGCTAGACGAACATTATAGTTCGCTCCAGTTTTCTTAACTCTTTCCACGCCCATTTATTTTCTCAATTTTTAAGCAGTTAATTCAAGGAAGTAAAAAAAAAAAAAAATTTTTAAATTACGATCCCAACTACTCATCAATAAATAAACATATATATATTATTATATACTAAATTGAAGAAAACTGGGCAACCAAACAGAATAACAAGGTTGAAAAGTAGTATAAGTAAACCAGTAGAAGTAAAACTACGTAATTACAAAAACAATGACAAATAGCAGCGTCAACAAGGTTTTATCAGCAACGAACAAACAGGAGTGACAAATTAAATGAACACAATGGACATAAATACAAACGATCTGCGAAAATCTGGAATAAAAACGAATAACGAAATAAATGTAACACAAAAACACATAAAAACTAGAAATAGAAAGGAAAGAAACAATGAAACATCTAGTAAATATATAACTTGAATACATGCAACATATACCCATATAGATTACAAAGCAGGAGAAGAGAAAGTACTAAGAAGCATAAGAATGGAATATAACATGAATACATGCAACATATACCAATATAGATTACAAAGCATGGGAAGAGAAAGACAAGAAGCATAAGAATGTAACGTTGAGCCGCGTGCTAGGTACATACAGAAATCAACCGATTCTCAGAGCAATCGACGCGATCATCCGAGGAACATGATCGATGGCTGACCTGGACATCGTGAGACCTAAATGGCCAGTGTCATTGAAATGGGTGGCTACAGGGTCACAGAGCATTGACGATGTCGCGAGTGTTGGGCGAATCGGTCACTGAGCCTCTTGCCTGTCTCGCCGATATAAGCCTGTTACACCGCTTACAGATAATGGCATAGATAAGATACGGACGCATGTGAACCCATCGCAATAGAACGTCAAAGGAAAGATAAGTACGCGCTGTATCACTAGCACACGTGTTGCAACGCGACGACCACACTGGACAGTGCCAAAATGAGTCTGGATATTGACTTTTTGTTGGTACACAGTCGCCTTAAGTCCAATATCCAGACTCATTTTGGCACTGTCCAGTGTGGTCGTCGGCGTTGCAACACGTGTGCTTATGTGATACAGACGCGTACTGTATCTTTTCCTTTAGGCACGTTTCTTATTGACGATGGGTTCACATGAGAGTCCCGTAATCTTATCTATGCTATTATCTGTAAGCGGTGTAACAAGGCTTATATCGGCGAGACAGGCAAGAGGCTCAGTGACCGATTCGCCAACACTTACGCGACATACGTCAATGCTCTGTGACCCTGTAGCCACCCATTTCAATGACACTGGCCATTTAGGTGCTCACGATGTCCAGGTCACAGCCATCCGATCATGTTCCTCGGATGATCGCAGTCGATTTGCTCTGGAGAATCGGTTGATTTCTTTGTATGGTACCTATACTCACGCGGCTCAACGATTACATTCTTATGCTTCTTAGTACTTTCTCTTCCCATGCTTTGTAATCTATATGGGTATATGTTGCATGTATTCATGTTATATTCCATTCTTATGCTTCTTAGTACTTTCTCTTCCCTGCTTTGTAATCTATATGGGTATATGTTGCATGTATTCAAGTTATATATTTACTAGATGTTTCATTGTTTCTTTTCCTTTCTATTTCTAGTTTTTATGTGTGTTTTTTTGTTACATTTATTTCGTTATTCGTTTTATTCCAGATTTTCCTTAGATACGTTTGTATTTGGTCGTCCATTTGTGTTTCATTTTAATTTGTCACTCCTGTTTGTTCGCTTGCTTGATAAAGGCCTTGTTGGTCGAAACTTGCTGTATTTTGTCATTGTTTTGTAATTTGTAAAACTACAGTACTTTGTAATTACGTGTTTTGCCAATCAAATAGTTTTACTGCAGTTCCATATATATATACTGAAGAAGTAAAACTAGAAAGACTTCTTATAAGGGAGCAACTCTATGGCGCAGTGTGCGGCTTAAAGCGTGCAACGGACTTCCGCCGTGGCGCAGTGTGCGGCTTAAAGCGTGAAAGAGTTAAATTAAACCTAACAAACCAAATTTTAGTGGTCTATTTCAATCAAGTTTTTAATAAATATTATCAATATAGGGAAAGACGAGTAAAACTATGTAGCAATGGCAAACACGTAAAAAACAAAGTACTGTAGTTTTACAAAATACAATATTCTACAGAACCATGATGACATTGCCCTTTGAAATCTTATTTTTTCTTCTTCGAACACTCCATATTGATCACTTGTTAAACCACTCTTTCTGATTTGTATGTGTTGAGTCTAAGAGCAATTGTACGTTGTGCCAGTTATATTCCTACAAGTAGACCAGCATATCCAATTTCTGCAACACTTTACTAGGGTAGCTCCCCTAGACCCCTACCTCAGTCGTCTCTTATGACATGCCTTGTAGGTAGCAGTGTTACTATTCTTTGTTCCCTTGAGAGTCCTGGCAACATACCAGCGGTTTGTAATAAAAAAGTAACAAAAACAGAAGAAACTCACTGAGCCTGCTAATGCACCAGCACCAAAGCTTTCATAAAATGTAAGATTTGAATGTCCTTTTGTGACAAGAACGTATGACTTGGTGACCTCATAACCTGTCCAGTACATAGCTGTCAGATAAAAATAGATATGGTAAAAGAATTAATACATAGTAATTTGTAATTGATCAACTAGGCATCAAATGGCTTAATAACAGCAGACTATTTGATCTTGACTTTGCCGATGACGTGGCCATATTGAATTCAACTACACAAGCAACCCACAAACTAACGAGCAATCTTTGCACACGCAGAACAGGTTGGTCTCCAGATCAATTCTGCCAAGACCAAAATTATGGACCTCACAAACTCGACAGACAACATCGTAATAAATGGCCAAACACTGGAGAAAGTTGAACATTTTACATATTTGGGTAGTAAAGTGTCAAACAACGGAGACACGATGAAAGAAATAAACTCGTATTGCTATAGCAGCTAGTGCCTTCACTAAATTAACGAATATCTGGCAATCTCAAGACTTTAGTATATGCACAAAAGTTAAATTATTTAGGTCATGTGTGATTCCTGTACTGACCTACGGTTGTGAAAGTTGGAAATCAACAAAGAAAATTGATAAGAAACTGACAGCTTTGAGAATAAATGTCTACGAAAATTATTAAAAGTAAAATGGAGTGATTTCGTTTCTAACAACACAGTGAGAGATAGAACACACCAACAACCCATATCAAATATTATAAGGAAACGTCGGTGGAAATATTTAGGTCATGTGCTTAGATCAGACGAAAAGAGACTAAATCGACAAGTCCTTATGTGGTCACCAGTTGGGAAAAGAAAACGTGGAAGACCAAAGACCACTCTTCGAAGAACCATCCAACAAGAAAGTAAACTATTGGGATGTAAAACCATACAAGATCTGCAACTGCTAGCAAAGAACCGTATCACATGGAGATCTAAAACCTCTGCCCTATGTGCCGCCTTTGGCACGAAAGGAACAAACTAACTAATTTGTAAACACTAACATTAAATGGTAATATTAAATACAATTACCTGTGTGTTGCTGGGGCTCTCAAGGGAGCAAAATTTGTAACACTGCGACTTACAAAGTATGTCGTAAGAGGCAACTGAGGTAGGGGCCGAGGGAAGCTACCCTAGTAAATAAAGTTTCGCAGAAATTGGATGCGCTGGCCTACTTGTAGGCGCATAACTGGCGCAATGTAAATCACTCTTAGGCTCAGATCACATACAAATCACAAAGAGTGGTTAACAAGTGGTTGATATGGAGTGTTCAAAGCAGAAGAAGATTTTATACAACATAAGTATCTTATAAAGTACTGATGAGTAAAAGTATCACAGTCTCAATATGACAAAGTGAAAAGTCCACTCTGCACTTCCATTGCAGAGGATAGACAAAGAAGAATAGGAAAAATATAAACATAATACAAAACCATGTGTTGTACAGAGCCGCAGTAGCGTAGTTCTCAGTGAACTCGCTTCTTAGGTTAGTGGTCCGGGTTCAATTCCACAATGGCCATGTGATTTTTTCAGACCATAGAGGCGCTCAGGTCGACCCAACCTCAATTGGATGCCAGGAAAAGCACTAGGAAATTAAGGTGGCTGGTTCACCACATCACCCATCATGTGTCAACAGTCAATGAAAAATACGGGCCTAACACTATATTACCCTACATAAATGGTATAAAAAGGGTTCCTTTACATTTTTTTGATAAATGTGTTGTAGAGGTCACGAATCTTTCAGGTAGGGTGTGACGAGAGCAAGCCATACTCCGATTTCAAAGGTATATACATGTATCATTTCTGCCTTATGTAACAGAAGATCTTTCTCCAAACATTATGCCATCTGTGCCAATCTTGGACACCGACATCAAACGATAGAAGACAACTAGTCACAACAGAGATGTAATGACTCCACAGAATGCTGGGAGTATCAAGAAGAGAGCAGTTGAGAAATGAAGACATCAGGATAGAAGTGTTTACAACACCAGTACTGAACTTCATAAAGAAACAAAATTAAATGGTCCAACCACATAAGCAGATTGTCAACAGACCTCAAAGAGAAATTCTACTCTGATACAGTGGATACAAAGCAAAAAGTCATCCATGCAAAAGGTGGACCTCCGAAATAACAGGTGGTGAAAAACCCTATTTATGAAGCGGACACAAAAGCCTGTTCTAGAAATCTCTTCTTATCCTGACACTGTGAGGCAAAACAATTTACAGAAGATTATGTGATTGGGACAAAATGTACAATATTGATTCTACAAACCTGAAAATGGCACATCTCTCAATAATGTTGGTCCTAGACCTTTCCAAAGACTTAGTATTCCATTTCTTTTAATAGTGTCTCTGACTGCTCTGTTTAACTGGGAGTAGTTGATTTTTGTAGACTGCATTTTGGTACGGACCATTTCAATTGGACTGATCAGACTGGCTGCCCATACTGTGTTTGGGAAAATAGGAAGACAAAACGTAAAGACAGTCATCAACGGTAGAGGACCACAACATTTTAAAATGTTAAAAAGACAACAAACAGTTAAGAGGATCACCATAATAGGATAGAACCATAACATTTAATGAGAACTACATAAATTAATCACTCTGTAATTAAAGATTTCACAAAACAAATAAAGACATATGTCCGAAGTGCAAGACTGGGAGAATTAGGAGTTAAGTTTAGACATGCCAGACAGTGTCATCTTTGTGGTAGAGAGAGAAGATATATAAATCAACTTCTCATGAGATCGGTGAGCAAGTGGACTTTGGGATGACTGCAACAGCGGAGGATGCATGGGAATGCCCAATGTGCCATGATGTCGATCGAATAACATAAAATGCAAAACTGTTATTTCTGTCTGTGTTCAGATTTTGTCGAGGCAACGAGTCTCAGCAAGGGTAGAGCTTATACAATGAAAATAAAAACTATTGTTTGTAAAGTAAAACTGTACTCTATTTTTAGTTGCCTCTCCTTCTTCAATGATCCAGCAGCACTTGGGGTCTTGCCCTTTGACCCATGCCATGTAGTATTTATACTGTACATAGGCATTAAAGAGCTGGGGTGTCTGGACTTTCAACCAGCTCCCAGACAGGAGCCAGAACTGGACTATCCTAGAACTAGAGGATGAGGGCCTCTCATTGATATAGCAGTCGAGGTAGGGTTTACTTGCTTTTCCCCACAACTAGGTTATCTGCAGTCATGTCTTAGTCGCCTTTTATAACAAGCGTTGAGGGGAGATGGTGATTCTATTCTTTGCTACAATGGAAACAACACAGAGAAATAATGAAAACACATGGAAAAATAATGAAACGGCACGGAAAAATAATGAAACAGCACAGAATAATAATGAAACCGCACAGAAAAATAATGAAACAGCACAGAAAATAATGACAATACATGGAAGAATAATGAAGACACAAGGAGGAATAATGAAATGGCACAGAGAAATAATGAAACCACAAGGAAAAATAATGAAACCATGAAAAAAAATAATGAAAACTCACGGGAAAATAATGAATCTGCACAGCAAAATAATGAAACCACACAGTGGTCCCAACTAATAAAATAATGTAAACTGTATACCAATCAGCCGCTAAATTATTTGAGATCCTCACATTATTGAAAACGACATACCTCTTGCTATAGCTCCGGCCATCATTGGTTTCCAGCTGTAATGGGCAACTCCCTCCTGGTAGCCAAGTGTATACTTGATATGTTCATAGCTTGTGAAGTACACAACAGTCGCTGGAACTGCCATTATCCTGTACAACAGCAAAATTGATAGTTCAAGTCGGAGTAATGAAACATTCAGGAGGAAAACGCAGATTAAAGATAATAATCAAAACTATGACTGACAAAGAGCGATGCAGTAGAGCAGTTGGTAGTGAACTCGCTTCTTAGGAATGTGGTCTGGGTTCAATTTCAGTGGCCGTGGAATATTTTTCCAACCGTAGAGGTTCTCAGGTCGACCCAGTCTCAATGTGGTACCAGGAAAAGCACTGGGAAGTAATGGTGGTCGGCATGATGTTTACCACATCACCAATCATGTGCCGACGATCAATAAAAAATATGGACCTAACACCGTATTACCCAATATTCTATGAGGTATGAAAAAATGTTTCTTTACCTTTACTTATGACTGACACAAACATCATTCAATAACAGAAACAAAAATTGTTTTGTTGCACATTTAGTTTGAAAACATCATCAATAGCTGAAACAAGGCTATGCTGTAGCTATGGTTATATTTTTAGTATACAGTTTGACAAAAAACACATCACACATAAAGAAGAAAATATATACTAAACAGTAATTACATCCAGAGAAAATAGACAAATAGCGGTTACATAAACATATTACAAATAAAGTATACTTTGCCTACAACATTTGTCAAAATACAAGTGTCTGTCCCATAATACCAAGATCACAATATATAAAACGGTAAGACCAGTCGTTCTGTATGAATTCGAAACCTAGAGCACAACACAAAAACAGGATGAGACATTATTACAAAGCTTTCAAACACAAGAGTTTTAATTATGTGACATGGGCACGTCTCAGACACTAGAACGAGTTCGAGAATTAGGCGTTAAGTGTGGACATGCCAGACAGTGTCGTCTTCATGGTAGAGAGAGAAGATATAGTAATCAACTTCTCATGGGTACGGTGAACAAATGAACTTTAGGATGGCTGCTGCAGCGGAGGACAGAGCATGCATGGGAATGCCCAATGTGCCGTGACGTCGATCGCATAACATAACACAAGAGTTTTAAGATGAACCTTTAGATCTCATAAAGACGAAAATAGTGGAGAAGGAAGAATGAGTAATAGTAAGGATATTTATACTTTGTTTAAATCTCCAGTAATTGTCACTTCACAGTAATTGTCACAAATGCTTCTGTTCTGCAACAGCTTGATATTAAAGAGAGTTGGCTATTGAAGAACATAAAATAAAAAAATTAAATATTTGGACACATCAAATGACATGAGTATCAAGAGAAAATAATTTTGGAGGGAATGATGCCTGGAAGAAGAATGAGAGGAAGACCTAAAAGACAATGGGTGCAAAATGTCATTGACGATCAGAGAATGACTGCTGCTGACGTCGGTCAACTTGCACAGAACAGAGAGTTTTTCAGGAGTGCTGTCATGGGAGCCAAGTTCCGGAAGGGACAAGCTATTTGATGATGATGAATTATCACCATCGTGACTAATAATAAAACAAGATGGCTAGGACATATTGAAAGAGGGGCAAATCAGAGAGCCTAAATTGGAAAACGTGAAGGGGAAGAGACCACAAGGCAGACCAAGATAACAATTGAGAGATAATACTGAAGTAGACCTAGAAATATTATGGGGTCAACAATTGGGAAGAGAAAGCTGCAAACAGAGATAAATAGAGGTGGGTGATATCTGCAGCAATAAAGCTCACATATTTGCAGGTCCTATGTAGCATACGTTACGAGAGGAATAAATATATATGACTGCAACTAAATTCATAGCAAACACATGAAAACAAAAATATATGCATCACTATAGGTATTGCTGCTCTATTTCTAAACCTTATATTAATCTCATTGACATGTTATTTATTACTAAACCTCTTGCCAGTTCTATATGGCATAAGATTATATATATTCTCTCAGTAAGACATCAGCTTTTAAAAGTCTAAATAAAATATGGAACTGCAAGTTATATAGTCATCATCATAAAGGTGCGTATCCTTTATAGGATGTTGCTCTCTTTGCAGCACATCTGAAATTCACTCTGTCTCTTGCCAGTTCACCCACTTCTCGATGGTCATGTTCATCGTTTCTTTAATATCTTGTAGCCATCTTCTTCTTCTTGGTCTGCCTCTGCGTCCTGGGACCCTGCCTTCTAGTATTGTTCTTTCCAGGCCATCATGACGCTTGATGTGACCAAAGTATGTAATTTTTCTGTATAGTTATATAGTATTAAATATATAGTTAGTTTTTTTTTTTTTTCTTTCGTCCGCTTTCAACTCGGGACGAGTTTCATCTCTGAAACTGATTTTTGCGTGAAAATCCGTTTTTCCAATTTCTTACAATGGCAGAAAGCGTGCACATTGTAAATTACTTTACACTGGCAGCCGTGTGCTCAATGTACTCGTAATTAGTATTCCCTGCCATACAGGCAGATTTTCTCCGACTTCAGAGGTACTCACGTTATCGTCCTGAGTAAGACCAGAGGACTCGAACAAATGCCGGACAGTAGGTTCGAACCCGAGCTATGAGGCGTCTCACAGCTAGCAGGCCGAGCTACTATCAACTACTCTAGGCAGTCCCCATATAGTTAGTAAGTTACATAGTATTAAAACTAAATTACGAATTTTCAATTTAAATGTTGTATCAATCCTAACATATGCCAGCAAAAGTTGGAAAATGAATAAAGATATAGAAAGCAAGTTGAATGCATTTGAAAATAGATGACTGCAAAAAATAATGCAATGAATTCAGGAGAAGTGATGAAATCAGAAAATGTCTGGTCAACCACTAGTGACAACTGTTATAAGAAAGAGAAGATGGAGATATGTTGGACATACCTTGAGGAGAAATGATCAACGAATATCAAAGCAGGCATTGAAGTGGGATGCAAAGGGTTCAAGAAAGAGAGGATGACCTAAGAAGGCCCTGAAACGAACTTTGCTGAGAGAGGCAAGAAATATAGGTCTCAGTTCCATGGAGGAGATTGAGCGAGTTCCCCAGGATAGCGGTATGGAGAAATTACTTGCAGGCCCTATGTAACGTATAACAGTACGAGAGGAATTATTATTATTATTAAGATTTATTTGATATTTATTGTAACTGATACTAAATATGGATGTGAAGCATGGACATTTAACAAGGCAGTAGGAAAAGCACAATGTGCTTTTGAATATAAGTGTTACATAAGAGTCCTCTGTACATCATGGACAGTGAAGCGAACAAATAGATTTATCCAGAAAGAACTCAAAATCAAAGAAAACTAGTTGATGATAGAAATAAGAAAATTGAAGAATTTTGGACATATCACAAAACTTACAAAGTGGGAGGCAGCCCACTCCACAAGGAAGTAACACCTTCATTGCGTACAATCTTGACCATCGCATCCTGAAAAATCGTATCAAAAATATTATAATTTTATGTGTTCAATTTCAATAACATTTACTTTTCTTACAGTTTTCATAGTTCACAAAGTACTACATCCTATATTAGCAGTTCCTCTGCAGAAAGCCCAAGTGTTATAAAAATAATCACATATCCTTTATAGGACATACCTACCAACAACAGTAAACGAGTCGTCGGTTTTCTGGGCACCACTTATACGTTCAGTTGTTTGCCATTGCTTTCTGAACGGTGAGGTCTAATTTTACAATGCATAAAAATCCAAGGGAACTAAATTGCTTCCAAACTTGCCCGCAGCAGAGTTTGAACCAGGTACTCTGGGGTTGGGATCGAGCTCACCAAGTTTTACTACCTTCATAGATTCTTAATATCAAGCAAAGTGAATAAAGCATAGGTGCAGACAATAACTAAAAGAGCATTGTTCAACACAGTCTTTCTTCCAACATTATGCTATCAGTGCCAAACCTGGAAGATGACAATAAATTATTTTAAAAAACTATTCACGACAGAGATGAAATGTCTACGCATAATGCGGGAAGTATCAAAAAGAGACTGGTTTAGAAATGAAGACATGCCCGTCTGCCCAGCATGTTCATAGCGTGTTGGACTACGGGTGACTATCCCTCTGTGTGTGCGGGTTCAATTCCGGGGATGGCAGAAAAAGCCACAGATTCCCCAGATTTACGGTGTTCGTGGCACCGAACCGAAGGGTTACGATGTCCATGGCATCGAAGCGAAAAGCTCAAGTGCTTCTGGATCGGAAGAAAAAAATGAAGGCATCAGGAAAAAAGTGGGCACAACATCAGTACTGAACATCAAAAAACAACAAATTAAATAGTTCGACCACATAAGCAGATTACCAACAGACTCATTAGCCTCAAAGATCAGATTACCAACAGACTCATTAGCCTCAAAGAGCAATGTTACTCAGATACAGTGGATACAAAGCAAAACGCTGTCCACACAAAAGATGGAACTCAGAGATAACAGAGGGTTTAGTTAAGACCAATTATTCAAAATTGGAAAAATACACTACACAAATATAACATAACAATTTACTAGTTTGTCTACACAAAAATTCAAGTTTACACAAAATTGAGAAAATAAATTACTAGCCTGACTAAATATACAGGACATATCTGTGATGCACACACAAGAAATGAGTGAGGCTGCCAAAGAGCAGAATAACTGTAGCCAATCCAGTCTTCTTCTTCAATTGCTCTACATGAACCTCTCCTTAACTCTTACAATACGCATACTAAAACCACCTTTTTACGCACTGTTTTTGAGGAACAAATTTTAAGGCGAAGATGTCCTTACAAAATGTGTTATAACTTTCTTACATTCAACAGCAGATACAAACTGTATACACCAAAATGTGCGTAATTAAAGATCTATTACAAACACCCACTTGCTGTATTTGAATTTTAAAAATACACTTAAAGCATTAAAGTCCTCTACGATATATTAACAACTGGTTAGAACCATATGGTCCGTGAAGTGGCTTGTCGTAAAATGGGAACTAACTTTATAGTCTTGTCAGGTGGCATTTCGTATTCTAAGAGTTAAAACACTCATTGTGGTCTGTATGTGATTTGGGCCTCAAAGTGTGAGTTTGTTGTGCCAGTTAGGCATCTACAGATCTGTCTGTAGGCCAGCAAATATGGTTTCTGCATACTTTTTATTCAGGAGCCCCCTCCTCTATATGACACGCACAAAATTCTGACCAAGGGGAGTCAATCCATGGGGTTGGGCTTGTGCGTTCTTTTGGTCATCAGTAGGCTATTAATTTTCACCTTTCGCTCTTTCTCTTATGGGGAGAACAAGACAGATTCCAGTGAACCAAGAGGTTTAAAAAAATATGCTGGATACCACAAGCCTTGAGAAAATGCTAAGAGAATATAATAAGATGGGCCTTTTCCTGGAGCCCACAGGAAAAGCGAAAGAGGCCTAGAAATACATGGAAAATATATTTGGAGGCAGAGATTAACAATATACAGAAGAGTTGGAGGTAGCTGCAGGAGATAGCTAAAGAGAGGACGATATGAGTTAATTGAGGGCCTATACCCCAATCAGGGTTAAAAAGCCATGAGAAAGTGAAAGAAGAGACTAGCAAACCCAAACTCTGATGGATGCAGAACTAGGCGCAGGACACAGCATGTAGATCATCAATCCAGATCAGTTGTAATCTTTCTATTCCATCCTCCAGTTATTACACATTTAACAAATCAAATTTTAAAATAAAACACAGGTTTAAGTTAGACTTACGAAGGTTCCATTAAAATGACTTGGTCTCTCATACCACTGTGACGAATGTGTCATACCAGTGACGCAGTGACATAGGTGATCCATCAAACCATTGCAGTAGACAAAACAGTGGCCTTTTGTAAAAGCTGATGGTCTTGATTGCGACTGCAGACGGATTTTGACCACATCAAACGGAGTCACTGTAAAGAGGAGAGGTTGCAATATTACAGAAGAGCCTCAAATACATTTGCAAAACTAATATTTCTACTCATTAACTGGTGTTCAGTATTACCCACTTATTCAATTGCTTTTGTAAAATTACACTAACACTGACTACACTTGACTTACACTACTTCAGCTCAGTACAGTCACTGTGACTAAAGAGTACTTTTTTACGTTGTAAGTTTTTACTGTTTCTCCATCATGATCATCCATGCTACATAGTTTTTACTGCAGTCTTCCCTATATCGATAATACTATTACCCAATACGATGACCATGTCAGTAAATATTACCAACTGACATTGCGTACTAAGTGACATGATTCATCTTATACTTACTCAGTAATGAAGTCAAGACAGCGCCAGTACATGATGAAACCATTTGCTGTAACGGCGTTATGGAGACATATTCACGTCCACAATCACTGTATTGCTTTGTAAAGGACCTACTCTCGTCTTCTGCAAGCATTCTGGCTATTCGGCTGTCCCTCTCATTCAGCCCATCTGACCATTAGAGAAACATAGTTGAACAGTTATCAAAATGTATCCGTGACGAGTTGATTACTTTGAAAATTTTACATTTCTGGTTTTACTCAGGTCCACATGAGGGTAGTCTGTAGTAGGTCATGAACTTCATTACCAACCTTCACCTTAAAGTTATTACGAAACTAAGAAAAAATAAGCAAAACATTTAATTTAGAATATTTATTTATATAATTCAACATATATATTGTTTCTTGTGAAGTGAGGAAACAAATTATTTAATAAAACTGAAGTCGAAAATAAATACACGTTTACATCTGCAACATATGTGAGCTCTACCTGATGCAGACGACATATGTTGACGTACATGGTAGCCGACTTGTTTTATTCAACTTCGTTCATTTGTTCTGTGTTTCTTCGTCAGTACAATAAGTAGCTCCAGGATGGTTTGCGGTGGTTTTGCATGCTCACGGCATTCACTTATAATATTGAATGTTATATATATCGTAAGTTATATCAATTAATGTATAATTTAATAGTGGTCTGATTTGAACGTGAGTACTGACTGAAGTGACTGGAGTGGTACTAACCACCACCTGTCAATAGACAGGACACTCACTCTCACCATTCGATAGGTTGGGATTAAAGCACCTAATGAAGATGAGCAAACTGCAAACATTTTAACTTCATTAAAATTCGTTTTAAAAGGTGCCGCTAGGTAAAAGGAGTACATTAACACGGTACATACTACCGCATTTAAAAAACATCCTGTGGCTGAATTTGTTTTTCACTTTGCAGCATGTATTGTTATGTATAAATGTATATTTATACCAAGAACAGATAAGAGCACTAATAGATCTATCCAGAAAGAACTAAAAAAAAAACTAGCTCATACTACAAATAAGAATATTGAAGTATTTTGTACATATAATAAGACAGGATGGGTGAGAGAAGACCATTATTGAGGGATGTTTCCCTGTAAACAGGAGAAAGGAACACCACAGAGAAGATGGATTTAGGATGTAATTCAAGTAATTGATGATTTCAACATGTCATGACGACTGCAGAGGCAGGACATCTGGTTGGCTGAGAGAGAGAAATTCCAAAGGACAGTTAGGGTGACAAAATTCAGATCAGGACAAGCTATGATGTGATGATGACGTGTATACAGACATGCGTTTCTTTTATGTATTGACATGTATTTTTTTTATGAACTGTGAGAAATGACATTAAATTTTTTAGATAACTGAATGTACTTTTATCACAAGCAATCATTGTGAAAGAATAAATTAAACACCTTTAGCATTCAGAATAATGTTGAATGAGGTAAAGACACAGAGAAAACTTATCAATAAAAGGAAGAGGCAGTCATCATTTTTCAGGCATGTGATGAGGAGAGGAGGTTTAGAGCACATTGTAACAACTGGTAAAATTGAGGGTAGACGAGACAGAGGAAGACAGAAAGAAAATTTTGGATAGCCTGACTTCATAGCACGGTAGAGCATCAACATCTGAGTTGATAGCAAACACCAAAGATAGAGATTTGTGGAGATCCATGATCATTGCAGGCTTGTGATGTCGAAATTATTTCCTTAAATTCTAGAAGTTGTAGCCATAGAATCTTAAATAATGGGGTCATTTACACAATTAATCTGTATTAAATTTGAATGAAATATCAACAGGCAAAATGAATTTCAATGTAAATAGACTCAGTAAACTGGAGATAACTCTGAAATATTAAATTGTAAAACACATTAACATATGTTGAACAATAATTTTTAGCAAATGTATATTTTATTGACGTTTCCCGTGAAGAGGCAAGCTGGATGAATAAAACTTCTAGAAAGTTCTGGGAGGTGGCAATGGGATCTTAGGTGTTAATGTTTGTGTTCATTGTTTCTAATAACTTTGTTATTACAATAATAACTGAGAAATGCACTGAAGTGTGGTCACTTTGTTTAGCAATGTCTATTCCTAAAATATTGTGACTCAGTCATAGAGTCTGCAAATGTTTGCTAATTTGTTGCTCATGACCAGGGTTGTCGATAGCGATGTTGGTAATCAGCTGTGCTAGTGACCATGTGCCTGGGAATTTTGGAGTTCTATTGCCCACTTGGGCTAAAAATTCTTGGTGTGCACACTGTAAATGGCTGGGCTACAGGAAATCATGATCTCAATAAGAAGTACCACTTAAGTCTGTTGTAAGGTTTCCCTAAATGGCAAGGGACACTGGTGATAAGTAAAGCAAGAATTCATGCAAAAACCAGTCAGAGGTGCCATATGTGGTGCCACAGGATCGCAACATATGCTGTCAACGCAAACCACACAGATCACAAAGAGTGGTTAACATGGTTGATAAGAACAAATGCAAGACTAGTGCTGAATTCATAGCGGATGAAGGAAAAAACATTGCACATTATCAAATATTAATGTCATTATAGTTGCAGGGCCAACATTCAGTGTAAGAGGATCTCTGTGGCTGAGCTCTTGCCTTGCATTTCAAAGGTCGTAGGTTCTGATCAAGGCTGCATCGTTCAGTTCACAAGTGCATTTTTTCCAAAGACCCCATAGAAATGTTGCAGGAGCTACAGAGTTCACGCTTTGTGTCATACTCTCGGCAGATATCGTACCATTTTTGCAGAGAGGAGCCGACCCATATGGGGTAAATCCCAGTGCAGTAAAGTCAATCCTTCGGCTTTAGACACTTTTTACGTTCAGTATAAACTAGATAAAACCTGATCAGGAGCAAGGGTTTTATTTTTGGTGTGCAGCCCAGACTATTCTCAGATTAAACTTTAAACTCTGAATCAATAATCAGTATAAATGTTGTAACTATAAGCTTTTGATATGATTTGTCTATCTCAAGTAAAATGTGGGCCTCAGAAATAACAGAGGCGGTGAAAACACTATGAAGTGCACACAAAAGCCTGTTCTAGAAATCTCTTCTTACCCTAACGCTTTGAGACAAGATTACATGAAAAAAAAGAGTAAAATATATTTTGTTTGTTTTTAATGGGTTTTTTTGCATGTACATTTTCTTTATTCACTTTTTTCTTAGATTGTTTCCCTAATACTGATTGGTGTTGCGGCATACGGCAGAGTAGTTGCAGTCGTCACAAGTTTGACATTAGTGGGTAGTCTAATTGCCTGTGGAGTATTTCTGTTTCTGATTGCCCTAGTTGGCCTGCTTGGTGCTGTGAAACACAATCAAGTTTTGCTGTTCTTTGTATCCTTTGATAAAGCACTTCATGTATGTTGTATGCCAATAGGGACAATGTTTCCTAATGCTATGTTTATTTATAAGGTCACTGTACTGTGTAGTTACACAAACTAGAGATATTCCAAAATAAATGTATTTATGAAGAATCCTGCACATATTCTAGCCAAATACAATAACAAATGAAGAGCTTTGGGGACCATCATTAAAAGACGAAGATGGAGGTAGATTAGTCATGTATGTTGTATGCCAGTAGGGACATTGGCTAAGACAACTCTCCAATAAAAAGCAGATGGGGAAAAAAGGCCATGATGTTTAAAGAAAATATGGAACTGTGGAAAGAGAGTTAAAGGTTGTGTCTTGACACAATTAAAAACAATTGGTAGATATGTAGCAGAACAGCAGCAATAAAAAATATTGTTTAGAAGCTTATGTGTCAAAGGGACACATATGGATGGATATCGTGTAATGGAGAAGATATGAAAGTACAAAAATGTTGGTATTCTTTCTTTTTTGTTTATCAAAATACTTTCTGGACATTAAAAGAGCGCTGTATAATACAATGTTTATCCCAACCCTGCACTACCAGTGTCAGACATGGACAATGATAGTAAAAGACAAAATAAAAATTGCAACAACAGAAATGTATGAAATTCTTGAGAAAAATACTCTGTGTACAACAAAGAGAGAAAAAAAATGATACAATCATAGTATAAAGTTAGTATAAAAGCAGCAACAGAATTCATCCAGAAACTGTTAAGATTGTAACTATTGAATTATCCATAGGAGTTAATACTTATTTTTCATGTTTGTTGGTCTACATGCTCTGATATATCCAAAACAAGGTTCGTGCGAAAGGAGCATGCCTCGGCTTAAAGAGGCTTTAATCCCCTATATAACAAATGAACATATCCAGAGGCAACATGTCAAATTGTTCGATCATAACATGATTGCCTTCAAATAGTATGCTACAACAGGCTTTAAGTCCACAGAGTAAATAGAAACAGGTGGAGAGGGCAGCCATGCGAGCACCCGACCGATTGAATAGCAGAGTCCCTAAACACTTCTACATATGAAGCACATAAGTGGTTCCTCTCTCGCACCCTATACTTCACATTTTAGATCTGTTATCACCTACACCACCTGGCTGTCACATGATGATGATTCAGCCCATAGAACTTAATCAGATTAACATAATAAATGTTTCTTAATATTCCTTGACATAATTTCAGTATATGATCATACTGTTTATTCTGTTCTTGCTACAATTCTCACTGGCATGTGCTTGTCTAGCAGTCAATTCTGAGCAAAAAGACTCCCTGGCAGAACATGGGTGGATGATGTCCAGCAACCTGACACGCTCTGAAGTGCAGGCTCAATTTGATTGTTGTGGATTTAAACTTTCCAACTTACCACAAAATGACCCCTTGGGTCACCCACAGTGTGATATTGTAAGTTCATATCCTTATTATTATACTTTTCCTATGTCTTAACTTTTATTTGTATACCTTTTTTTTTTACACTTATTCTTGGATCCTTGATATGTTTATTTTTTTTGGGGGGAACTATGGCATGAGTCAGCTCTGATGGCCTCCCTATGACTATTCAGATCTGATACCATGCTACAGCATAATGCCAGATATGATACTTTAAAATGGGTTTTTCTGTTTGAAAATTCTTACAGTTACTTGTCTGTACAAATTTGTGTCCTATTGGATAATATGCATATACTTTGACTGAACTTTGGATGTGCCTGTCCTATGTAAGGTCCTAACGGGGGTGCAGCATTGAAAATATTAGTATAATATCACATAGTGGTATATTAAGTCTATCTTTGTACACCTTTGTCATGGTAATGACTTGGTCACTAATGAGCATGCAGTCCCGGGACTTAATGAATACGGCACAATGCATTGCATTTATTGACAGAGACCCCTGCGAGGATGGATGAGTTTGTGTCTTCATCTTTTCTGTAATCCTGTTTTGCCAGTCAGCGCAGGATAAAAAGCGATTTCTAGAAAGGGTTTTGTGTATGTTTCATAAGTAGTGTATTTAACTGCTTGTTATTTCTGAAGTCCACCTTTTGCTTTGTATCCACTGTATCTGAGATGCATTGCTCTTTGAGACGCACTGTCTGTTGATAATCTGCTTATGTGTCTGCACCATTTAATTTGCTGTTTCTTGATGAAGTTAAGTGCTGGTGTTGTACCCATTGTTTTTCCTGTTATCTTCATTTCTAAAGTGGTCTCTTCTTGATACTCCCAGCATTCTGCGTAGACACTTCATCTTTGTTGTGCCTAGTTTGTGTATAATAAGCAAGCTACAGAAACTTAGTGTGCAGCATGCCTTTCGTCATCTGCTCAAACAGAATGAAACCTATGGGTCTGTATAAAGGGCAATATTACCAGTTGCTTTATTATGTCTGAAAGGCAATTGTATCAGTTGCTTTAGTCTGTCTGAAGGGCAATGATATCAAAGGAAAACGATATCAGTTGTTGCTTTAACTAGTTCACTAACTATTTCTTAATAATGCACATTAATTTTGTTTATTTGAACTGTGATGTTTTTGTGCTTGTTTGACCAGTCCGCTCAATGCTGTAAAGACAGCAATGACCCCTGCTGTACTGGGGCATATGGGAATAGTTCAGATCCAAACATACATTGCCCATGTCAGCCATGTTTTGATGTCCTCCAGCCGCTGATCTATAATGCTTTCTCTGTGACTGGAGGTCTAGGCTTGTTCTTTAGTTTTACTGAGGTAAGTTTTCACATTTATTCTATGAAATTATCAAGTTTGTTGTATTGTGTTATGGAGTTTGTTGTACGAAGCTTTCACGTTTTGTATAGAGTTGTTTTCATTTGTTGTATAGAGTTATTTGCATTTGTTGTTTGAAGTTTTATTATTTATTGTATAAAATTGTAAAAGTTGTTGTTTTTAGTTTTTACTTTTCTTTAATAAAGTTTTTAAATACAGTGAGGAGTGTCTGTCCCGAATGGATTAGTGCATGGGCTCCCATTTGGGAGACCTGAGTTTGATCCACGGTACAGTTGAGGAGTCTTTTCTGTTGAGGGCATAAAGAAAAAATCTGGACCTCACAGCGAATGCACTACTAGCCATGCGACCAATAAGTTCCTTGGAATTACTCTCTTCCCTCCCCCTAAAAAGCGGTATTACACAGGCAGTAAAGATGTTTTTTTCCAAGCACAGTTTATTCTATTATCACATTTGTTGCATGATATTTGTTATGTTATGGATCATATTAAAGTTTAGACCAGGCTGCTTTTGTTGTCATTAACTCTTAGTATATGCACACTAGAGAACCTTGATAGCATAATGAGTAGTTCACCTGCTTCATAGGATAGTGGTCCGGGGTTCAATCCCAAAGTTGAATTAGATTTCTTAGGTCAACCTAGCCCCAATTGGATACCAGAAAAACACTAGGAAACAAGGGAGACCAGTGGTTATTGATGTGGTTTGTGCGAAAAGTGGAAAGCCAGAGAATGAAGGAAGACTAACCCTAAGTAACACTACACATATTGAAACATTCAGTCCTCTGTTTGTTAATAAAACATCTCATATAGTGTTCAAATCTAACACCATATTTAACTTCCAAGTTCCTGCAGTCAGGATATGGATGTTTCAAATTAGAATATCTGTATTGCACTCTGGACATGTCCATAGGTGCTCCGATCTCCTTCGAAATATCTCCCAACAGCGTCCAGCGACTAACCGTACCAGTTCTATGTTGATTGATGAGCCTACTCATATACCTATTGTGCTGTTCTTTCTGGCCACTTCAATTTTCAAACCAAACTCTTGCAATCTAGGATATGGACGTAGTCAACACCTGAATCTCCTGTCCAGCCTGTATCCTTAACCCTTTGGACCCCACACCATTTTACACCAAATCACTTCCCAAATCCCAGCAAAGGGAAATAACCCACTGACATTCCACAGCATGTTTTTTTAAATTAAAAACAAAAAAACTATTGACCCTAGGACACTGAAATTTGTGTCAGTGAACAAGAAAATGGACATAGTTTAAAGGAAACTAAATTAAAATGAATACATAAAAAAAAGAATGATTGAAAAATGCAGTAGAAGTTGGTGGAAAAAAAAATTTGAAAAAAAAAAATTTGACTCGACAGTTCAAGACAGTGTACTCACCAAATGTCATATATCCAGGCTGGAATGGTACTTGGAGTAACATTCGCCTTTGCAGAGATGTATCTGGCAAATGTTACACCCATACACGCTTTCCTGGGCGTTTCTTGCTGCCATCAGGTGCTTTTCTGTTGCGGCACCAGAAACAGGATTTGCATTTACCTGGCATGCGAATAAGGCGGTGCGCCGTCTGATTCCCAGTGACTGCTACATTTGAAGGCAAAAGGGGGTTAGCTCTCCTCGTGACAATGTTGCCCTTCACAAGTGATGCACAGAGAGCAAGCCTAAAATCTATGTGGTCAATATCCTTAGCCTTTGGGTGTGGGCGATACGAAATGGAATAGATTATCCAGCTATTGACGATGGAAGTCTGTAAGAGAAAATTAAAGAGATATCTCCACCACTTAACAGACTTCCTTCCCACAGTGTAATATGAGCAAAGCTGGTCAAACTTATCCACGCCACCCATAGACTTATTATAGGATGCCACGGTTGATGGTACCTGCAACTCCGTCTACCACCAGGGGCACGACGTGATACTGTTGTCTCTCCTGGCGTAGTATTGGTGCTCAGCAAATTTACAATTCTCTTGTCCCTCCAGACAGTAGCCACAATATTCCCCTGCTGCCTGTACAACACCGAACCTTTCTGCATCCTCTTTGTAGCAGTTGCTTTACAGTCAGCTGGCCAGCCCTTCCGATTTGGTCGTATTGTGGAGCACGAGTAGGTCTTCTTGTTGAGGAGATCCACCGCCAGCTGCAGAGAAGCGAAGTAATTATCATAATAAAAATGATGATATTTATGAAGGTAAGGTTCTCCTACTTTGCAGACAACATAATGGCCTGATCCATATGGCATTGGATCATGAACCGCACCAACATAGACGTCGAAGTTTAGAAGGTAACCTGTAATCGAGTCCGCTGCACACCAGACCTTGATCCCCCAAGGGTTGGGCTTACCCTTGATATACTGTTTGAAGTTAAGGCGACCAGTGTAGGAATCATAGCTTCATCAACACTAATATCTCTGCCAGGGCGATAACATGAAGCTATGTTCCTTTTCACCATGTCGAGGAAAGGTCTTACTTTGTACAGCGGGTCGTAGTTCCTATGGCCTTTAGGGAACTGATTCCTCGAATCATTCAGGTGAAAGTACTGAGAAATTTTAGCAAATCTGTTTCTCGACATACATTTCGAAACCCCTACTTGATTCAATCGATCATCTGTGCTCCAGTACATTTTGTACTGTGGCAAAACAACAATTCCCATCAAGATATTGATGTGCATATACAGACGAATCTCAGAAGGCGTTACAGGTACCCAGTACTTATCAGCATTGCCGGTGATTTCCTGACGTTGAACGGCATACAAGTTGGTCTGATCAACAGCTAACTGATAGAAGTCCTCATTAACTATCAGGCTAAAATAATCAAATGGATCAGCATTCACATCTAAGACGTGCACAGGCCCACAGTCTTCGACAAATGGCTCGACTTCAACTGGGAAGGTGGCATCACACCAACGATGACAGTTAAAAACCGGCAAATTAACGGTCTCTTCATCAGAACTTGAAGCCTCGTGGTCTGAATCAGAGAAAGGGACATCTATGTCACTTTCCACATCAATAACACAAGTATCCTTTTCTAATTCGATGAAATGTCCGTGAAAAGATATATCAGAGCTGTCACTATCATCGCCATAATTCGCAGCCATTTTCAGAAAATTTTAGAAATTTTTACCAACGATTAAAAAATTGAAGATAAAATACAGAACCTTTCAGTAGCGGGTCCAGAGACTAAAAGAAAGTAGTTCCGTTAGTAAATGCCCGGATGCGAAAGTCCGTTATAAAATTGGTTGATTAGTTGTAACGTAAAGCGAGTTACAAACTGACAGTTAAAAAAAGTCGTGTATTTTCGTGTTTGGGAGGGACCACTATATAAACAAAATCCCGGAGATTTTCGTTTCGGATTGAACGTTAATGACATTCACGATGTCAGACTTGTCCTTTTTCTACTGTTTGCATCTGACTTACACTGAATCTCTGCCTCAACTGTTCTCTGTCAGATTGTCTGCATTTCTTTCACTTTCTCTCTGGAGTCTACTGCACGGAAGTTCTTGGAATGGTTTCTGGGTGACATCTGAATATGTGATTTATCAGCTTCAGCCTTTTATCACAATGTGCATTTTCTTCTAGTTGCACCTGTTGAGCAGTTCTTGGTTGTGTTAGTTGGGCAGTTTTAATAACAAAAACTCAAAAGAAATTGCAGAACAATGATAAATATAAATAAACAAAGCAAATATATACATAGTACCTTCTTTAAGATAATAGATAATATTTGTCCATTAACCTGTGCCTGCAAATTTGTATACCCATTCATTTCCCTTGTTCTATTGAACTGTATGATTCCCTTCAGGTCATCCATAGAGCCCCACTGATACAGAAATAGCACTGTCTTGGCAAACTATATTATCTCTTGTCTTCCCTGTAAAGACTACCAGCAGGAAGAAAGTGTTCAGCCGTTTCTAGACTCATTGCACAAGTCTGTCTCACTATTTTTCAGTTTTCTATACATATATATTTTCAGTCTGTTGTGTTTAGTCTGAGGATATTTTATTCTTTGTATGACATTTTATTGTTGGGTGCATCTGCCATCACTAAGGGTATTTTCTTCAAATTCTGCTTTTACCAATCTAATAAAATTAATGATTTTTTAGACCATTAAACACTTGACTTCTTTGCCTATCATATATGTTATGTTCCTTCATTTACGTTGAACAGAAATATGGGGCTTTATAATTTGAATTATTTGAGATTGCATTATGTTCCCAAATGTTCAGGCACTCATTTTTTTATGTCTCTTCCTTGATGAGGGCTAATTTAAAATTTACTTTTATTTGTTACTTCTATTTTGGGTTTTTAACTTTGTTTATTTTTCACTGGTTTTTGAACGTGTTGATTGTTGTTCAGCAATGTGCCATTAACACATCTCTCATCTGATCTTGCACTGATTAGTAAAAATGCCTTTGATAGCTCTTCACAGAGTTTGAACCTGAGAATTTTTGAAGCGTTAGGCGAACACCATACATTGACATTACAGAGAAATCTAAAAAAATTAATAATAGTAAATTAACTAACATAGATGGCATGAGCCAGCTCTGAGGGCCTCACTATGACCAGTCAGCTCTGATTTCTTTCCACGGTATATCTCCAGATGTGATGTGCTTGTCCTACATGCTGGGGATTGGGTGGGAGGGAACATACTTACGTTCTAGTCATTAACCAAACAGATCACAAAGAGGGGTTAACTTGGTTGATAAGAACAGAAGCAAACAGCATCTTCTTCCCATCTGAAAATGGATATCCACACTTTCTAAGAGAAAAAATGTTTATGTCGCCCAAACTACTTTATAAGTACTCTGACACTTTCAGCTAGCTTTAAGAGACTGAGCACCTATGGAGGTGCCTTGAGTAAACTTTTTCAGTTTATGAAAGTTATACCCTTTGACAGGTTGTTTGTCATTTTGTGTAGCAGTTTCTTTAGGATGTACTTCATTTTGTCTGTTTTCTGTGTTTATATCAAAGCATTTATTTTCTGCTATTTTAATCTTGCACTTTATAAAGCTAACTTCACTTTTGAATGTTGTATATTGCAATAACATATGCACTAATCGTATACACCAGTGGTTTTCAAACTTTTGTCTATGGCTCCCCTAACCGTAAGAAAGAAAACAATCCTCCAGTTCTCCTGTATCAAATTCCATCTCGATGGTGGAACAGAGACCTCAGAAAACATATTCAAGACTAAAAATTAACTAATTTTAAATGAGCTCACAGAATATCCGGCTACAATTAGTAACATCTATTAGTAATATGTAAGTTATTGAGGAGCATCTGGCCGCATGGATTAGATCGTGGGCTCCCATTTTAGAGACCTGTGTTCAATCCCCGGTACGGCCAAAGAGTTTTTTCTATTGGGGACATAAAGGAAAAATCCTAACCTGAACAGTTTTGCCCCTCCTTGTGGACGTTGCTGGCTTAGCGGTAGTGATCTCATCACACCCCAAGAGTACCTGGTTCAAGCCCCAATGCAGGCAGTTTGGAAGCAAGTTCATCCCCGTGAATTTTTACACACTGTAAAAATATACCTTACCATTCAGAAAGCAATGACAAACTACTGAATGTATAAATGGTGCATAGAAAATCAACAACTTATTTACTGCAGTTGATGGCAAGGTCCTGTAAAGGATATGCCACGATTTTCAATTTTTTTCATGTCCTCCCTGTCCTACACTGCCCTAAAAAAGCAGTAACACAGCGGTAAAGACAATCAGTAACGGTCACTACTTCCCCTAGGTTTACTACGTTCATTATCTTTCCAAACCTCTTTGCCGCTTCACAATTTGAAAACCACTGGTAGAGACTGTTCACTTTTAATCAACTAATTCCTTTACTACTAATACCTTTGAACCGCAATCTTTTCAGGTTATTGGAGTTTGGGTGACTATCCGCTATCGCAACCAGAAAGATCCTACCCTTAACCCCAGTGCTTACCTTTAACCTTTTCTCTCATTTAATGTGTGCTGGTTGTATCAACATTCTAAGGTATTAGATATTTACATAAACAATTCTTCTTGCTGTGGGATTAACATGCATATTCCTTTTTATTGATTCTATTGATTGTAAATTTATTGTGTGATCAATATCTGTGTTCGTTTATGATGGATGTCTATATTAACATATGATGACAATGTGTGTTGATATATGGAGAACTGGTTTGGGATAGCAATGGTGGTATATTACAGTTAGATATGTTGCAGTGTAAGATGAATAGATATGTTGGTATATGAGGGGGAATAGATATGTAGGTATACAGGGAATAAGAGGAATAGATCTGTTGGTACAAGATGAATAGATCTGGTTGAATAGATAGATTGGTATAGAGGAATAGATATGTTGGTATATGAGGAATAGATATGTTGGTATAAGAGGAATAGATATGTTGGTATAAGAGGAATAGATATGTTGGTATAAGAGCAATAGATATGTTGGTATATGAGGAATAGATATGTTGGTATATGAGGAATAGATATGTTGGTATATGAGGAATAGATATGTTGGTATAAGAGGAATAGATATGTTGGTATAAGAGGAATAGATATGTTGGTATAAGAGCAATAGATATGTTGGTATATGAGGAATAGATATGTTGGTATATGAGGAATAGATATGTTGGTATATGAGGAATAGATATGTTGGTATATGAGGAATAGATATGTTGGTATATGAGGAATAGATATGTTGGTATATGAGGAATAGATATGTTGGTATAAGAGGAATAGATATGTTGGTATATGAGGAATAGATATGTTGGTATATGAGGAATAGATATGTTGGTATATGAGGAATAGATATGTTGGTATATGAGGAATAGATATGTTGGTATATGAGGAATAGATATGTTGGTATTAGAGGAATAGATATGTTGGTATATGAGGAATAGATCTGTTGGTATAAGAGGAATATATATTGTTGGTATATGAGGAATAGATATGTTGGTATAAGAGGAATAGATATGTTGGTATATGAGGAATAGATATGTTGGTATATGAGGAATAGATATGTTGGTATATGAGGAATAGATATGTTGGTACAAGAGGAATAGATATGTTGGTATATGAGGAATAGATATGTTGGTATAAGAGGAATAGATCTGTTGGTAAAAGAGGAATAAATCTGTTGGTACAAGACAAATGGATATATTGGTATATATAACAATAGCTATGTTGACACTATATGAAGGATAGCTATGTTCATTTTATATGAAAGGTAGTCCCTATATTGAAATGTTAATGGTAGGTATGTTGATTCTATATGAAGGGTAGTCCCTATATTGAAATGTTAATGGTAGGTATGTTGACTCTATGAAGGTAGTCCTATATTGAAATGTTAATGGTAGGTATGTTGACTCTATGAAGGTAGTCCTATATTGAAATGTTAATGGTAGAGTTGACTCTATGTGAAAGGTAGTCCCTATATTGAAATGTTAATGGTAGGTACGTTGATTCTATATGAAGGGTAGTCCCTATATTGAAATGTTAATGGTAGGTACGTTGACTCTATATGAAGGGTAGATATGTCAACATCTGAAGGGTAGGTATGTTCATTTTATGTGACGAGTCACTTGTATGGTACCGGGCCGTAAGAGAAGTGAAGAATAGTACCACTGCAACCTACGAGGCATATTGTAAGAGGGGACTGAGGTAGGGGCATAGGGAAGCTACCCTAGTAAATAAAGAGCATCACAGAAATTGGATGTGCTGGTCAACTTGTAGGTGCATAACTGGCACAGCGTACAGCCGCTTTTAGGCTCAGATCACATACAAATCACACAGAGTGGTTAACAAGTGGTCGATATGGAGCGCTCGAAGGAAAAGAAGTATAGATCAAATGTTGCATCATGAGCTCTGACTAGAAAAAAACTATGTCCAAACATTTACTACCAATCATTCTCATTTAACTCCCTGAGAGCTAAAGCAGATGACATCTCAAAGCACATTAATCTTCCCATGTTTACTGCCCCACATGTTTATGACCTATCATTAGCACATGTATGTACACACACACACATAATAACAATATAGCAAGTGTGCTGCTCAATGTGGTCACATTCGCCTCATATTGATTATAAATACTATACCAACTTGTCATTTCGTTGAATAAGAATATTTTTGTATTGCAAAATATTTATTTGTATATATTCTCTTATTCTGGTGTGTGGAAATTTATGTTGTTTTCTTATGCAGTGTAGACGGCTTGCAGTGTGTTATAATTTGTTTGTTTGTTGGTGCTATTTGTGTTTATTTAATATTTGTTGTTGTCAGTAACTATTAACTTCTAGCAAATTGATTATGCATGATTTGTCTGTGATTGTTTTGAATGTGTGTATTGTTTTATATATGGGCATACATTCCTTATTGGTTATAAAGAGAGTAGGTTGTTAGCAATGTAACGGTGGTTAGTTGTGAAGTGGGAGGTGTGTGACATGATTGTAATGATGGTGAAGTGGGAGATGTAGGACATGATTGTATTGACAGTGAAGTGGGAGATGTAGGACAAGATTGTATTGACAGTGAAGTGGGAGATGTAGGACATGATTGTATTGACAGTGAAGTGGGAGATGTAGGACAAGATTGTATTGACAGTGAAGTGGGAGATGTAGGACATGATTGTATTGACAGGAAAGTGGGAGATGTAGGACAAGATTGTATTGACAGTGAAGTGGGAGATGTAGGACAAGATTGTATTGACAGTGAAGTGGGAGATGTAGGACATGATTGTATTGACAGTGAAGTGGGAGATGTAGGACAAGATTGTATTGACAGTGAAGTGGGAGATGTGGGCATGAGTGTATTGACTGTGAAGTGGGAGATGTAGGACAAGATTGTATTGACAGTGAAGTGGGAGATGTGTGACATGATTGTATTGACAGTAAAGTGGGAGATGTAGGACATGATTGTATTGACAGTGAAGGTGGGGATGTAGGACATGATTGTATTGACAGTGAAGTGGAGATGTAGACATGATTGTATTGACAGGAAGTGGGAGATGTAGGACATGATTGTATTGACAGTGAAGTGGGAGATATAGGACATGATTGTATTGACAGTGAAGTGGTAGATGTAGGATAAGATTGTATTGACAGTGAAGTGGAGATGTGTGACATGATTGTATTGACAGTGAAGTAGATGTGTAAATGTTGGACAAGATTAATTTGACAGGAAAGTAGCCTGTTTTTGTCTTGCACTGCTCTAGTGGCTTGGGTATACCATTAGCAAAGATAAATATGGGCCAAGCACAGTGTTTCCCAATTAACCACATGGTATGAGAAATGGTTCTTTGCTTACTATCTTAAATCACACAAAAAACACACACATCAGCAGTGGCATGACTTATATGTGTGCATCCGTCAGCTGTGACAGTCTCCCCTATGAAAACCAGAGCTGACACTCTGCTTCAGTATCTCAGTAGCTTTGTACTATAAAGAGATGGCTTTATGCTCATGAAATGTGATTAGTAACCTATCTGTACAAATATGTATCCTATTGTACAATAGTTCCCTCAGATTATTTGAGCTTATGTTAGAACTAACAGCCCCAAAGCTATAATGTTGTCATCTATGCAGAGGGTTTGAGAATTCAGAGAGTGGGATTTGGAAGAGATCATACAGCCCGTGTGGATGAAAGAACAGTACGCGAGGAAAGCTCTGCTTTCACTTTAACCACATTGCAGGGCAAGAGTCGCGATAGTGTAGTGTTTAGTGCACTCGCTTCTTGGGCGTGCGGTCTGTGTTCAATTCCATGATGAGAGGGACATTTTTTGCAGCCTTAGTGGTTCTCATTGATCCAGCCTCAGTTGAATACCAGAAAAGCACTGGGAAGTAAAGGCGGATCGTGTGATGTTGACTATATCACCATTGTGTGCTATTTGTCAACGGCAAATTTGGGCCTAACACTATTCCACAGTTTATCTTGAGGTATGAAAAAGGGATCCTTTACTTATTTGTTAACTTACATTGCATGACAACAATGGAGATTATTGCCATCTCTGATGGGAGTTCATGGCTGACAGAACAAAAAGCAACACATGTAATGATATTAACAGACTCGATGAGTATGCTTAAATGGATTGATACTGGTAAGATCTGCTCTGAATGGATTAACCTACTATCTGTGAACATTTGACTAACCATCACCTCTCTTGTCTCTTTCTATATTCAGATTATCGGTGTGTGGTTGGCCATCAGGTACAGGAACCAGAAAGACCCCAGAGCTAATCCCAACGCATTCTTGTAACACTGGAACAAGAAGATAGTTAATGGTGTACTCGTCTTAAGTGTTTGTCAACTTTCAACATTGTACTCAGTATTGCTGTTGTTGTTGTTATCAGTGCTGGTGAATCATCAATTTTGTCTCTGGAAACCAATATCATTCATCAAATTCCAATTAGTATTGTTTGTTCATTATATATCATTCCCTACTGTTATGCTTAAAAAGGAAACAAACATACTCTCAGATTGGACATCAGAGATGCAACAAAACAGGAACGAAGATGTCATTAACACATGCAATTGATGATTATTATTATGTCTCATTGTATTTATACTTATTGTCATCATAACATTTCTCTGTGCAATCATAGCTTTACATTTTTTAATTAGTGTTGTGATAATATAAGTTGTTTTTGGTTATTCCAGTATTATTTCTATTTAATTATTATCAATTGTTGTTTTTGGTTTATTTGGTTGTTAGTTTTTTTTATATAATAATAATAATTCCTCTCGTACGTTATACATTACATAGGGCCTGCAAGTAATTTCTCCATACCGCTCTATCCTGAGCAACTCGCTCAATCTCCTCCATGGAACTGAGACCGATATTTCCTGCCTCTCTCAGCAAAGTTCGTTTCAGGGTCTCCTTAGGTTGACCTCTCTTTCTTGAACCCTTTGCATCCCACTTCAATGCCTGCTTTGATATTCGTTGATCATTTCTCCTCAAGGTGTGCCCAACATATCTCCATCTTCTCTTTCTTATAACAGTTGTCACTAGTGGTTGACCAGACATGTCTCTGATTTCATCACTTCTCCTGAATTCGTTCCATTTTATATTCATTATTTTTCGAGACATCTATTTTCAAATGCATTCAACTTGTTTTCTATATCTTTAGTCATTTTCCAACTCTCGCTTCAAATATATGTTAGGATTGATACAACATTTGAATTGAAAATTCGTAATAAATTTTTGTATATACTGTGTAATTTTTTTAAGGTAAAAGTTAGTGAGTTATTTATTTATGTTGTTAGTTAGCTGGATTGGATTGTATTGATAGGACCATCATAATTGTACTTCAGTGAGTTACCATGCATGCTCCGATTTTTTTTACACTGGGGGTTAATTTGACTCCATCGTGTTTTTCAATTTGGTAGTAAATTTGTTCGTAAAATTAAATGCTTTAGGAAGCCGGTGGGCGTCACAAGGAAAGATAAACTACAAAACAAGGACATTAGGAGCAGAGTGGACAAAACTTAATGCGCCGAATACTTTGAAAGACAACAAATGCCAAATGCAGTGGTTCTGACATTTAATGAGAATGGAATACAACCAACCACCAATAATAGCATGCAATAAAAAGAGATACCGTACTAGAGCCAAGGAAAGACCAAGAAAAAGATGGGTAGACAATATCAAGACAAGACTAAATAAACGCGGATATAACGCAACAAGGGCGGCTCATCTGGCCCTGAAACGAAAATTAAAGCTCCCACACCTACACTTAGCAGCAAAAGTGGACAACCAATTCCATCATCTTCCTGGAGAAAGACAATAGTGAATGTTAAATAGGCATAACCCCCATCAAAACGTTTTTTCACATTTTTTATGATTTTCTTTATAAAATCTTTATTAAAATAGCAGCATGATATACATTTTAGTGGCATACAGTAATAATATTGACAATTTTATTTTATTCATATTGTCTAGGATAGGACGAGACATTTACCATCCAGCTAGCTGGCTGTCCTACCTCTCCACCACTGATCAGCAATAACTACCTAGAGCAGAAAGGGGAGCATTTACTATCCAGCTAGCTGGCTGTCCTACCTATCCACCACTGATTAGCAATAACTACCTGGGGCAGAGAGGGGGAGCATTTACCATCCAGCTAGCTGGCTGTCTCACCTCTCCACCACTGATCAGCAATAACTACTTTTAGCACAAGCCACCAAATTATAAAACAGATATGATCTCAAATCATCTTTTCATTTCAGGAAAAGTGTCCGTTTTTGGAATTATGTACAAGTATTTATTATTGTATATTTAACCATTTCTGTGATTTCCCTTAATGAAATTGTGTTCTTTTAATTCTTTCATCGCCTGCTAAACTTTTATGTATGTATACAAATTTACTTGGAACAAGAGATAAGAAGCACAAGGGGACGACGGATAGGACATACACTGAGGAGACCCCGAACAGCATCACAAGACAAGCTCTCCGATGGAACCTCCAGGGTAATAGAGGTAAAGGAAGACCCAGGAACACTTGGAGCAGAAAGCAAGAAAATATGGAGATGAGAGTAGAGATCTGGAAAAGATGACCTTGGATAGGAGGGCTTAGTTGCAGATCTATGCCTCACTAGGAGCGAAGGGTGAAGAAGAATACATATTTTCTGCCATTCTAGAACTCTAATATTTGTCTGTAGTCACATTTTTAAAGTCCTCATAATGCTATATCATTCTCTATTGTTGTCTGGTATCTTTAAAACTCTTTGCCAGCGCTGTTCAATGCGGTGTTCCGCCATGACGCCTGTGTCGTACATTCATGGCACCCTATTTTACTCTTCTTTTAACATTGATCAGGTTTCAAGACAACACTATTTTTCAGTTTTTATCGTAGCACTCCCATGAACGCTATCATCCCACTTTTGCAATCTTGTTTTATTTTTTAACCATTCTACTGCCTCCTAATCCTGCCCCTTGTTTTCTCACTGCAGAAAGCGTGCATATCTCAGCTAAATCAACATTACAATTGTTATTATTATTAGTAGTAGTATTAAAATTATCACAGGGCGCCTCCACAGCCATCAGTCAGATGGACCCAATATATAAAATATATGCTATTAACCATGGCTCATATTGATACTTTCGATGCATTTCTTTGATAAAACTTTTTTTAAGTCTCTGCGCTATTGTCTTAACTCTATTCCACAGTCTGAAACCACATTTTTATATGCTCTGCATTTTCATTTCATAAAGCACCAAGCTATATGGTACTTGGCATTTTTGACTAGAATAAACTGCACATTATTTGGTACTGCATCTACAGGAAATGAATGTAATTTCCACTTTTATCGCTTTAATAATATATGTAAATTTATCATGATAATCTGCACTTATCTCTTATAATTTCTCTTTTCATGATAAACTCCACTTTTATGTCTTTAATTATATCAGTAAATTTATCTTATGATAATCTCCACTTTATCTCTTACTTATATAAGTAAACGTATCATCAACAGTTTTCAACACAACCCAACATTTCTTGTCATGAGTTATTGCTGACTTTGAAAGTAGTGACTTAATACAATCTAATGTGGTTGTGTTTACCAAACATTCTCAGCTAAATTTATAAATTTGTATTATTTAATTTTGGTGCAACTTGTTGGAAAATGTGGCATAATATGAACATGTTTAATTATATGTGTGTGTTTTGGGGCTAAATGGAAGAGAGTTCATGTTTTTGGCTTCTTATATTTCTTTGTTTAATTATACTTTATAAAAGACATAATTCATCAAGAAGTAGTATTCATATTTGAAATTATTTGGCAACTTTGTTGTTAATAATAAGACTAATAGCTTTAAATAGAGGTATAATAAGGCTAATAGCTTTAAATAGAGGTATAATAAGGTTAATAGCTTTAAATAGAGGTATAATAAGGTTAATAGCTTTAAATAGAGGTATAATAAGGTTAATAGCTTTAAATAGAGGTATAATAAGGCTAATAGCTTTAAATAGAGGTATAATAAGGCTAATAGCTTTAAATAGAGGTATAATAAGGCTAATAGCTTTAAATAGAGGTATAATAAGGCTAATAGCTTTAAATAGAGGAATAAATGGAATGAAAATCGTGGCATATCTTTTTACAGAATGTCGCCATCAACTACAGTAAACGAGTAGTTGATTTTCTAGTCACCACTTATATGTTCAGTAGTTTGCAATTGCTTTCTGGTGGGGTCTTTTTTTAACCGTTCATTAAACTCCACTGGAACAAATTTGCTTCCAAACTTCCCGCCGCAGAGTTTGAACCCAGTACACTTGGGTTGTGATCGAGCTCACTACCGCTAAGCTAGATTACCGCTAAGCCCACAAATGTAATGTGTTTATGTGTACAAAAGGAGATAGGGGTATGTTGAGACTAAATAATGGTATGTGGCTTGCTTCAAAGCTTGCATGTATGATCCCGAGTTCATGCATAGACAGTGAGGGAATGTACTGTATTAAGATGTGTATGTGTAAGTATAGAAATGCTGATTTACATTCCTGTTCCTACCTAAAGTTTTGTCAAGATTCAAAAATTCAAACAATACCTTTCTTTGTGAAACAACAGCGATAAACCAATCATAGCATTGCTGCTATTCCTTGATGCCATTATCTACCAAAGTTACAGTCTTCGCCGTTTTGTCTGTACTGTTTGGTCATGTGGCACAGACGGCAATATGATGTTTCATTGCCAAATTACATCTCAATTTATATTAATGCATTCTGATGTTACAGATTCTTCATTTATTCTTTCACATTACGTTAGCTTATGATAAAATTACATCCATTTATCTACAAAATTGCATTTTATTTGTCAAAGTTTATAGAGAAATCAGAAAAACTATATTTTTAATTTGTACATACACAAACATTCGAGGTTTTGAACGAGGTATTATAGAACAGTTCTTAGAACATCATGTACAGAGAAGAGAAAAAACAAAGACATTATACAAGACTTGCATATCGAGGAGCATTGGTTCATAAATAACATCCGAAAGATGAAATATTTTGGCCATGTTAAACATCACTGTGGTTTGGAGAGAACGGTAATGGAAGGCATGGTTTGTGGAGTACAATGTAGGGGACTACCAAGACGAAGGGGCCAACAAGACATCAAAGAAACTTTGAACATGATGCTGGAGAACTTGCTAGAGGCAAAGAGTTTATCAGACGGGCTGTGGTGAAAGGGACGTTCCGCAAGGGACATGCTACTACTTGAGTACATACACTTGTGGAGTGGAAAAAAAGTGAACAAAAATTAATTTAGTCACTGCAAGTTAATCTTTGTGGTAGTTAATGTGTCCAACACTTTTACTGAGAACTGGATGGCCAGTGAGGGTTTTATTATTTCTTGAAGGATTAAACTAACTTGTTAAAATTCAAACTGTTCTGTTAGTTATTATCATGCGAGGTTTTAAAAAAATTCAGTTCCAAAATTCTGCTATCAAGCACTGTAACATTACAAATTTGTCAAAGCTAAATTTTGATGTTTGATATGTAGAATTGATACTTTTTTATACATACATTGGGCATCTCATACAGTATTTATGTTATTTAATTAAATCTAGTTATATGCTCTTGTTTTTTTGTGTGCATATTTTATTTGTGCAATCAGTGAAATGTTTATTATGTGAATATATCAGTGCATTCCAACCGGTTTACATTATTGTTGTGGGTTTGTGTCTCGTGTATTTATATAGTATTGCAAGCTAACTCTAGTAGACTACCTCTCCATGAGGTACTTATATGATGACAGTTATACTTGGATAATATAATATTCATTACATGTCAATTGCTAAAATTATAAACATATACTTTTTCTTCTGGTATCTTTGACCAACTGTTGCCGATCCACGCAGTCGGTGACAATGGCATCTTGTACTGCAGTAATAAACTGATTCACTGTTAGAGATTCTCCATTTTATTTAAACTGTTCCCTGTAAATATTTTTTTTGTCTGCCTATTATAAGACCTGAATACTTTGTCTTTGGTAGCTTTATCTGTCGACACCATCTCAGTATATTGTCTGCAACAAAACTATTGTATTGGCTGCCTTATTTTCTCAAATCATGTTTTCTCACAGCATCTTGATAAGAAGAGACTCTAGAACTGACTTGTGCGCATCATAAGTAGTTTTTTCACCCTCTGTTATTTTGGAGGACCACCTTTGCAGGATGACCTTGACTTTGTATCTACTGTATTGGATTAGCATTGCTCTTTGAGGCAAACTGTCTTTGGTAATCTCTTATGGGCAGAACCATTTAATTTGTTGTATTCTTGATGAAGTTCAGTACTGATGGTACACACTTTTTCCCTAATGTCTTAATTTATAAATCGGTCCCTTGATACTTCAACGTTCTGCATAGATATTTCATCTCCATCTTGACTAAGTTTTCTTCATAGATGACTATGAGCATTGAAAGAATAGCATTAAATAGATCGCCTAAATTTGCATATTCAAAAAAGATGAAGGGAAAGAGACCACAAGGCAGACCAAGAAACTGATGGGGATATAACATTGAAGTAAACCTAGAAACATGTCAACAATTGGGAAGACATGGCTAAGAAGAGATGAATAGAGACAGGCGATATCTGCAGCATTGAACCCTCTATACTATAACAAAATAAATGCTTTGAATTAGTTGTGAAAAATGTGTGAATTGTCCAGCTCCATTGTTTGCAGCAGAAGTTTATTGGGTGCAATAAAAGCATTGATTACTTAGACCAACATTTGTTTTATATTCTATTGTTTGGTGACATTTTTTTGTTGCACACAATTTTATTTTATTTTTGATCAATATAGTATATCCTGTTATCACTGCCAACACCACCGCCATTACCACTATTATTACTACCACTACAAAACCTTCTTATTCTCAGGGAAACATAAACCTGCATATCTCTTCTGTGATAATTTGGACCTGTTCATCTATTGAACAGTTTAAGCTGGAAATGGTTGCTTCAGATGATAGTTGCTCACCTCTTGCTGCAAAAGTATTCACCTCGTTCTCAGTGTGGAGTGATCCAGATATTTTCCAGACATCCCTGATCTCAATATAGGTGAGATTGGTTTGGTCCTATTGGAGATGGATGATAAAACATAGGTCCTGTGTTCAAGTTGAGCTCGTTAAAAGAACCCTTGGCATTTAAAAACCGATAAGAATATACTGCAAAGCCACTGCCTGGGCTCTCTCTCTCAATCCCTGCCTAGACTGATGAACAAACTATTATCATGAATTTTACTGTTGCTTTGAGGGACTCCGTCCCTCCGTACAGCTTCTCGCAAAGCTCTGTGTTAACGGGCCATGTTTTTTTTTCTCAGGGCTGCTAACCACTGGCAGTCTTGCAGTATGTGCACTGCTGTCATGTCCGCCTTTTCACAGTGAACTGCCTGGGCTAAATTCATTAATAAGATTAAAACAAGATTCTTGCCAAAATATTTTTACATCATCTTCAAACGTACATTGAGGCGTTTACCGGTGCTACAGAGTTCATGCACTGCCGCTGAGATTTTATGTGTAAGAAAGCGATCGGAGTACACACGGTTATTTACCAAAGTGCATTGATGATGGTTCATTCAATCCTGCAGACATTTTTTATTATTGTTATAGTGTAGACATGGGCGTACACAGAAATTGTTCCAGAGAGGGGCAAAATGAAAAGAAACATAAGGTTCGTAATTTACTAAATGGAAATGAAAACCAGATTTGCATAAAACTGTTTCATCAAAAATCCATTTTGTCACACTTGCCCCTTCTTGCTTTAAAGCATAGACACCCATGAGTGTAGGACACTTGAAGAACTACCTAACTTGCTTGCCACTTACAGAATAAATGACATGATTGGAGAATACCGCTTGTTTATAACTAGTGTTATTGAAATCGACTTTCCTGTAATTCAAACAGATATCAGGAAACTGTTTTCTGCATCAGATTACAAAAACAGGGATGAAATGCCTATGGAAAATAGTGGGAGTAAGAAGGAGAGATTATATTTTACTAAACTTTCAAAAGCTGATGTGCTTACAGGGGTGTAAAGAATAGAACCATATTTACCTGCCACGCATGTCATCAGATGCGGCTAAGGAGGGTCGGGGTGGGGCTAGCTACCCCACACTGTAAAAAACACTAGATGGCTACAGAACGGAGAGCGAACCGAGTAAACGCTGGCTGAAACTGGACATATCGCCGAATGATAAGCGTCAGAGCTCCAAATGGTGCTGAAGATATGACGTAAAATACACCAATGCTAAGGCTGCATGAATCAGATTTCCACATGAATAGAATTTATGGGGAGATCTGGTGATCGCAAGAGAGACTGATGTTGCTTTGACAATTTGTAGTATAATTTATTTTTAATAATAACACTCATATTACCACTCGAGAGATAAGTGGCAGAAGGTGCTGATGGATAGACACACACTGAGGAGACAGCATCACAAGACTCTCTGATGGAACCGCCAGAGTAATAGAGGTAAAGGAAGACCCAGTAACACCTGGAGTTACAGATGTAATGCAAGAAAATGGGGAGTGATCAGGAAAAGATGGCCTTGGATAAGCTGGCTTGGAAGGCCTTGCTTAAAGACATATGTCTCCCTAGGGGTAGAGAGAGATATTACCACTGAAAATAAATCGTGGCTTATCCTTTACAGGAAGTATCCATCAACCACAGTAAACGAGTCGTTGATTTTCTAGGCACTACTTATACGTTCAGTAGTTTGCCATTGCTTTCTGAAACATTACCAGTACTCATTGCCAAAAAACTAACAACATTTAATACTACTCAACCCCAAAAAACTAGCAGAACATGAGTCTCAAAAGATTCAAATATTTTTTAATTCTGTGTGAACTGGTAACATTTTGAGTACATCAATTATCTTTACAAAACATTCTGTATAGGACAATAAATAACGGAACAATAATGATCATAAATGTAGTTACTGAAGTGAGCGATACACACACCATCAACATAGCAGGATACCAAATTAGGAAATAATGCAAGAAAGGAACATTAAAAGATATCACTGACAACTAAAATATAAAGAATATATACAAAATTCATTGCAAATTTACTTAGAAATGTGACAATAAAAACGCTTGGACAGAAAATTTGGAATCTTGGCTCCGAGATTTTAAAAAAGTCATTTCTTAAAGATTTCACGGTGCTCAATATGAAAAAAGTTGTTTATTTACATTTATTGCTTGGACCTTATCAAAACATTACACTACTGTGAATAATCATCTGTGCTCCGATCTCTTTCTTACACAGGAAGATCTCAGCGGCAGTGCATGAACACTGTAGCACTGGTGAGTCACCGATGTAATGCATAAAATATTTGTTTTCAATTTTATTTTCTAATCTCTCTAATGAATTTTGCCCGGAAGGCTTTCCACTCTGCTCTTTTCTATTTTGAACTGCCAAGGGTTCTTTTACGTGCTCAACTTGAACACCTGACTTAAGTTTCATCGTCCAGTCTTCGATAGGACTAAGAGTTCAATCTCACCTCCTTTGATATCAGAGATCTCTGGAAAAATATCCCGATGGCACCATGAAGGAGTGAACCGAGCACCAAACCTCTACGCCACAAGGCTGCTGTTTATTCATATAAGAGTAATATGTATTACATTTATATAGACACCCATATCTGTATTGAAAAAAGATAGATAAAAGCCATAGGTGACCTTAGAAAAGGTAACACATTGGTCACTGATTGGTCTAGTGGTCACTATGTGAGGAATGAAGAAAAAATATGTATGCTATCGGTTGTTTGTTTGAAATCGGACGAGTCACTCCGTCCACGGATGACTTTATTTCGAGATCCCTAGGATTGTTGCCAGAGCTATGGTGTTTGTGCAATACTCTCTGCAGGTGGTGTACCATTTCTGTGGCGAGGGATAAGCCATATGAGGTAAAGCCCGGTGCAATGAAATCAATCCATCTTTCGATCCTTTAGTAGTCCACTTCTACTTCCTACACTGCTTTACCTGTCACTTGTATAGCTACTCATGATTATCTATTGCAAGTTTCCAACAGCAGTCAGCAACCATTGAAGTGGTCCAGTTTCTCTGATATTATTTCTCCATTGTTACAATGTCCTGATGAAAACATTCACCACTCATCACTAACCAACCATACAGCAGATTTTGGAGAAGAAATTCAAGTGGGAATGGAGAAAGTAAATCTTTAAGGACATCATGTAGCAAAGTATTTTTTATTTTAGTTTGCCCGCTGATAATTCAGGCCTAGTCGGGGCACCTAATATGCACCTTTGACTGATTTCTTTATCACGAAGACTGTTTTTCCTTCTCATCCGTGTCCATCACCATTCAGACGAGACTTACTCCGACTTCTGAGGTACTTGTAATTGAGATCCCAAAATGGAAACGGAGCTCGCAAGGGGAGCAAAGAATAGTGACACTGCAACCACAGGCATGTCATAAGAAATGACAGGTAGGGGCCTAGTGAAGCTACCCTAGTAAATAAAAAGTGTCGCAGGAATAGGATGTGCTGACCTACTTGTGGGTGCTAACTGGCACAATGTACAATCGCTCTTAGACTCAGAACACATACAAATCACAAAGAGTGGTTTAACAAGTAGTCGATATGGAGCTTTTGAAGAAATATCACCTAAACAAGAGCCACCAACAAGTTTGTTGTCATTTGTGTTCAGCAGCTTAATTAGTAACTATTTGCCTTCATGTCAGAACCTCTTTGTGTGTGTTATCCAGTAAATTGAAGGCAAAAGAAACATGAAGAAAGGAAAAATTATGAGTCAAGTAATGAAATTATAGTCCACACTCACAGCTACGACACATGATGGCTAGGGATACATGCTGACGCAGCAAAAGAACACAACAAAGTAGAATAGACTGTGTTCACAGAATTTTATTTCAAAATGAACACAATGAACTAACAAGAATCAACAAATGTTCACTTGGCAAAAGAAAGTTTCACAAGTCCAACAATACTGTTTTTGTTTTATTCCGTCATCACTGGTACCTTTGAATTTAAATACATTTTATCATACAAAAATTAAGCCAAATTGATGCTGGATCATTGAAGAAAAAGAAGAAAAGTGAACACATGTTTATGAAAGGATTCTAAAACATTGCTATCACAAACATAAAAAAACAAGTGCACCTTGTCAACATAGAAATCATACATTCTTCACTGACAAAACAATAAATTCTTAAGATATTTATTTATTCAATACAATAAATTCTTAAGATATTTATTTATTCAATACAACAAATTATCAAGATATTTATTTATTCAATACAACAAATTATCAAGATATTTATTTATTCAATACAACAAATTATCAAGATATTTATTTATTCAATACAACAAATTATCAAGATATTTATTTATTAAATACAATAAATTCTTAAGATATTTATTAATGAAATACAACAAATTCTTAAGATATTTATTAATGAAATACAACAAATTCTTAAATTTATTTATGAAATACATCTCTGAATTTTGAAGTAGTATATACTGTACATTATTTTATCATGTTTAAAAAAAAAAGAATTATTAAAGAATTGCTTGATTAAGACTGACTGATAGAGCAATGAGGAAACAAACATGATTAATTGCAGGAATGAAAGCTTGTGAACATGAGACGACACATGTGATGAAAGATGACAAATATCACAGACATAGGTACAATGATAACATAGAATATTGCTTGCCTAGGAGGCACTTTCACAACTAAACACCGATGAAACTCTCACACACATTGTCAGCAAGGATACTGTACAGATGATGCCTTATTAGAGATTACTAGAACAATATATGTAGCCTGATGTTTCATCTTTTTCCGATATCAAAGTCTTTCTATCTTTCATTTGAGTATATTTCAAGAATTTTTATCAATGATTGATTGGACCATAATCATTGCACTTCAGTGAGTAACCATGTGTGCTCTGTTCTCTTCTTACACCGGAAGATCTGGTGGCAGTGCATGAACTCTGTAGCACCAGCAAGGGTCCCCATCTTAATTTAGAAGATGGTGAAATTAATCTTTAATTTTTAATTAATCCTTCTAATGAATTTTCAGTGGCAGCAGTTTTCCAGCCTGCTCTTCTCAATTTGGAACTGCTGCAGGTTCTTTTATACATGTCCAACTTGAACTTACATTTTAGTCCCCGTCACCATTAGGACTAGGAACTCGATCTCACCTACACTGACCTCTGGAAAAAATATCCTGATGGCTCTATGAGGGAGTGAACCAAGTACCTTTGGAACGAGAGGCTAGCACTTTACCTCTATACCACAGAGACCCTCAAGTTTGTCAAACCCAGAATTAACCCAATTGTTATTTTGTTTCAGTTCAGATGACAACATCTATCGCTCACTACAAAATAAACATCAGCCAAGAAGAGTACACATCAATGTTGACAATTAGTGCAGATATAAATCTTCACTTTACAATACAAAATAGACAATACCAAACAAAGAAATATGTTTGGGTCATGGTTCAAAAACATTCATGAACAAACTTAAATCATACCCAAAAAAAACAACTCAAATATTTTTCATTATCAGATCACAATCTTCATGCTACTTTCATTCATACCACATCTTACAAAATCTTCATGCTCATCATCATCAAATAGCTTGTCCTGAGCAGAACTTTGCCACCAATAACAGTCCTTCAGAATTTATCTCTCTCATAGGCTAGATGTCCTGCCTCTGCAGCGGTCATGCTCAAACCATTAGCTACATCCTGAATCCATCTCCATTGTCTTCTTTGTTGGGATGTCTCCTACCATGATGGTCTTCTCCAACCCTTCGTGTCTCTTTATATGTAAAAAATACTTCAATTTTCTTATTTGTAGCAGCAGTCGGTTTTCTTTGATTTTGAGTTCTTTGTGGATAGATATGTTCACTTCTGTCCATGATATACGAATGACTCTTCTGTAACACTTGTATTCAAAAGCACATATATGTTTTTCCACTGCCTTGTTAAATGTCCATGCTTCACACACATATGTTGCCACTGGAAATATGCCACTTCCATTCATACTGTATCTTACACAATCATCATGCTACTTTCATTCATACTACATCTTAATCATGTGGTTCATAGATTCAATATTTATTGAGTGACTAGTGTATCCTTACCAATACTCCATCAACATTATTTCAGAAGAAGTAAAGATTGATAACAATTACATTTTATTTACTGCTAATAATGTCAAAGGGATATGCTTGGACAATAGAATATATTTTCAGACTTGATTTCTAATGCTATTTGTTACATGTACGCTCATCTGCATCTTTTCAATATACATATATATTATTGCATAATAATTAGACAAACAAAATATGAATATACATACTTAGTGCGCCCGACGGAAGGACACAATCATACTAATAGTTTTCTTAACATTAAAAAACATATATTTCAAAAAGTGTGCATGTAGTCATCAGCTTTTGCTGACAATAACTTCAAAACTGAAACAGCTAATTATGTGGGTAGTGTTGAAATATTGCCACACCTAGAACCAATATGATCATTGACTGCATAGTATTTGCTTGAGAGCCTCGGTAGAGTAGTTGTTAGTGAGCTCACTTCTTAGGTTAGTGGTCTGGGTTCAATTACACGGTGGACATGGAATATTTTTCTCACCATAACGGTTCTCAGGTCGACCCAGTCTTAATTGGGTACCAGGAAATGCACTTGGAAGTAAAGGCTGCCAGCAGGATATTGACCCTATCAACCATCCCGTGCAGACAATCAATAAAAATATTCGACCTAACACTGTATTACACAATACACCTTGAGGTATGAAGAAAGGTTCTTTTACTTTTACTATAAAGCATATGTCAGCTCTGATGGCCTCGCCTATGACTAATTACATCTGACATACTGCTACAGTATAACTTAGTAGATGTGGCAATAAATATGAAGTGAGGTTTTTCTATTTGTAAGACAATACCAGTAACATATATGTGCACATTTGCATCCTATAGGACAATATGTATGCACCCTCTGTAGTTGAAAGGACGTCAGAGTGGTACCGAGTAGACATGAGGACACAGAACCGATATTTGCTTTCTAAAAGACTCACGCCTATCATACAGATGCAGTGACTAAAGATGTGATGATCCTCTTGGCTGATTATTTGCACATGTGTCTAGATTATAACAGAACTGGCTGCATAACCAGTAGATAATCTAATGGTAGGGAACAAGTACAGCCATGACTGCTGTATCATTGACTACTGTTTCATTGAGTAGACAGAAAGCCCAACCTTGTCACCGAGTCCTAGAGTGCCGTCCGTATGGTGCTGCAAGTGAAGCAAAGAATAGTACGACTGCAACCTACAAGGCATGTCATAAAAAGCAACTAATGTAGGACCTAGAAAAGCTACCCTAGTAAATAAAAGCATCGCAGAAATCGGATGTGCTGACCTACTTGTAGGCAATAACTGGTACAACAAACAATCACTCTTAGGCTCAGATCACATACAAATCACACAGAGTGGTTAACAAGTGGTCGATATGAAGTGTTCGAAGAAGTCTTAGAGCATTCCCATTCTAACTCATGTCCAAGATGGGTAATAAATCGCCAGACACTCCAATTCTTCAATGAAGATCTATGATTGCACAGCCCTAGTCCACGATTCATATGAGAAAACCCTGGATGAGGTCAATAGCTATGACCAACAAACATGTAGATAACATTATAACCACTGTCACACACACACTCAGTAAACATCAAAATGAATTGTCAATAAATGTTTGTTGTTGTCACATATCATACAGGGGGTGGGGTGTTGTCTATGGCAAAGTGGGTCAGACATTTGTCTGTAGCTCTGAAGATTGTGGGTTTGAATCAGGACTTAGTCACATGCGCTAATTGTTTCCATAAAATCCCAGATTGCTGGAGCTACGGAGTTCCTGCTTTATTAGACGGCGTGCCATTTCTGCAGACAGGGATGGAGCGATATGGTGAAACACTGTGCAATTAAGTCAATCTGTCGGCTTTATACCATTTTTAGACATATCATGTAACTTAATGAGATCATATTTACTAAACGCAAACACTTCAATTAAATAACGGCTACTAACTCTGTTTGCTGGTAAATACACATAACATAATAACATCATAGTCACTCAGCTATTCCATAAAACACCAAAATTCACAGGCGGTTAACAATAAATAGAACTTTTTAAAAAATGTGTAACATTATATACAGTATATATATACATACCAGTTCTGAATGGGATGAGTGTTGTTTTGTAACGTCAGTTTCTGTGTGTTTTTTTTAATTCTGAAAGTGTGTTTAAGGCTGGGAGAAAAGAAGGCATGAATCACATTCAAGACTGTTTGTTTGTTATGTCGGTGGTTAAAGCCTTTTTAAATCGTGGCACGCAATTTCAACCTAAGGTGGACCTTGTTTTGGTTATATCAGAGCGTGTAGGCCAACAAACATGAAAAATAAGAATTAACTCCTTTCAGAGAAACCAATAGTTAGTTATCTCAACACTTTCACTCCGCAGTTATTCTTGAAACCTTCAGATGCATTTATTCTGCAGTGTATACAGATTTAGCCAGTATACTGGGTTTGTGTCTTTTAAAAATGTTCATGAGCCGGTATATCGGCTCAGAAGAGCGAATGGGTTAATACATTCAAGATTTGAAAGTGATTGTGGACATAGAGAAAGTGTATTATTTTCTCATGAGAAATTCATATTATCATAATTTGAATATTTGCGATAGATATGTATATAGAATGACTTTCAGCAGGACACTGGATTACATGTCCCTATGTGCGTGTCCATTACATTTCTACATTTCTCTTACCCTGTATTCCTTAATAATAATAATAGTGGTCCATAGCAAGCGATGCTGACAACAGCTTCAGATGTGTACTGCTGCACATCTCTGTTGTGTACGGAGGTGACCGTTGAGTCCAATTCTCTAACACATTTCCCTACGACAGGTGGGGCATACATGGTCAAGGTTAGACATGTGGGTGTTGTGTGTTTTGCCTTTTCAAGCAGCTCGCTTTCTCTACGCCTCAAAGATATACGATTCTCAGCTATTAAGTTCATCTGGTGTTGTTACAGTGTTACAGCACCACATTTGGCGATCTTGGGCAAGGGATTCCCAATATGCTGTGTCTATATTGAAGCATTTTAGAGACACTTTAAGAGTGTCTTTAAAGCATTTTTCTGTTCACCAACTGATCATCTGCCCCTTCAAGCTTGCCTACATCGACTGTTTTGGGATGCGTTTATCAGTCACCCTGTATTACCTACAACATGGTATCACACAGTTTATTCAAACTTAAATAACATAAAATATATTTTAGTGAAATGTGTCTATCCCAGTGTTGATAGTCTCATATAATTAACTCTCTTCCTCAATCATGGAAGTCTCAAACATGGTCCTGTGAGACTAATTTGAAAGAGGCAATTATGGCGTCCCCGCAAGGATCTCCTGGTGAGAACTGAACTCATGGAGTCAACTCATCTTGCTGTTCACACTTCCGAGCACTGATCTCAGAAGAAGGTACAATTAACTAATGCAGAACATGAACTTCTTACATGTGAGGTCTTGCTATTCTAGGCACCAATATGATCTGGCCTTGAGGATATGATCCAACAACATGTTGAGTCATGTGGTGAACACCGGGTATGAGTCCATGCAGTTGGGCTGCCTGCGCATGAGCTACCTGAGCCTGGGCAGCCTGCGCTGCCTGAATCTGGGCTGCTTGTGCCTGAGCTTGTGCCTGTGCCTGTGCTTGGGCCTGAGCCTGTGCTTGGGCCTGCGCCTGGGCTGCCATCATGTGGGTAACGTACTGGGCACCAGTTACAGCAATGCCAGGATGAGCAGCCATTTGTACTTGGTGTACTTGTCCATTTGAGGACATCACATATTGATGAGGCATGTGAGCAGCTGATAGAGTCTGGTGAGGCATAGCTATCATAGAGGCCCCTGTCTGATAGGGCATTGCTGCTGGTGTAGCATATGCTATCTGACCATTTGGTAGTTGAACAAGCTGTGGCTGGGGTGCAGCAGCCATAACATGAGGGTGGTGAAGATGACTTGCATGCAGGGCTGGATGACCAGCATGCATTAAATGAGAAGCTGACATCAGGCTATATGGTGATGGGTTTGCAGCCACTTGATGTTGCTGAATCACCATTGTTGGCTGCTGAACTAAAGGAGAATGAGCTGGCACAAGTATGGTTGCTCCTTCGTCAACAGTCACTTCTTCAGCACCTTGAGCTGCCAGTAATGCAGCCTCCTCCATCTCCTTCTGCTCAGCAGCTAACTTGGCCTCATCTGCTTTCTTCTTTGCCAGCTCCTCTTCATCCTCATCACTACTTTCAGGTTCACCTTTTGCTTGGTGTTCTTGTCTTCTCAGTTGCTTCTTGGCATGCTTCTGTGCCTGCTCCTGAGAAACCAAAAAATAAGTCTCACTATTATAGTTATATATTATTAAAACTAAATTACGATTTTCAATTCAAATGTTGTATCAATCCTAACATATACCAGCGAGAATTGGAAAATGACTAAAGATATAGAAAGCAAGTTGAATGCATTTGAAAATAGATGTCTCGAAAAATAATGAATATAAAATGGAACGAATTCAGAAGTGATGAAATCATAGACATGTCTGGTCAACCACTAGTGACAACTATTATAAGAAAGAGAAGATGGAGATATGTTGGGCACACCTTGAGAAGAAATGATCAATGAATATCAAAGCAGGCATTGAAGTGGGATGCAAAGGGTTCAAGAAAAGAGGACGACCTAAGGAGACCCTGAAACGAACTTTGCTGAGAGAGGCCAGAAATATCGGTCTCAGTTCCATGGAGGAGATTGAGCGAGTTGCCCAGGATAGCAGTACGCTTTGCCACAGAGAAGATGGATTATCTGTCGTTACTGCGTGTAATACCGCTTTTAGGCGGTGTAGGCGTGAGGAACATGAGCTTGTTGAAATTAATGGCTGTATGGCCACCTGACAGAAAAATCTCTTTGACCTTACCAAGGATTGAACCCGGGTCTTCCACATGGGAGTCTGCACACTACTCCATTCGGCCAGACACACATAAGCAAAACTGCACATTACACTCATATTTCCTATTTACCAGTCAGCAATTAGAAATACTAAGTATAATTCCAGTCTAAAGATCTACAATTTATAATGATAAGAATATTGAAAATTAACCAGAAGACCACAGAGATGAAGTGTTTACGCAAAATGCTGGGTGTAACAAGAAGAGACCGGTTGAGAAATGAAGACATCAGGAAAAAGTGGGCACAACATCAGTACTAGACTTCATCAAGAAACAACAAATTAAATGGTTCGCCACGTAAGCAGATTACCATCAGACAGTGCACCTCAAAGAGCAATGCTGCTCGATACAATGGGTACAAAGCAAAAGGTCGCCACGTAAAGATGGACCTTAGAGATAGATAACAGAGGCGACTAAAGAGACTATTTGCAAAGCGCATACTAGGGCCCGTTTAGAAATCTCTTCCTGACCTGACGCTGTGAGGCAAACAGGATTCGAGAAAGAAAGAAAGACCACAGTCAAACAGAATGTGTGAATAGATAGATTAATACTCAAGGTAGATATGTCCCACATACTGTACAAAGAATAAAGGCTGATGATGATGCATTAGTTTTGATACCTTAGCGGAAATATGAAGTTTAGCAAGGAATGTTACTCTTTCTTTCTTTTCTTTTTTCTTCAATCCTGTTGTGCCTCAAAGCATCAGGATAAGAAGAGATTTCTAGAACGAGCCCATTTTGTGCACTTCATAGTGTCTTTCGTCACCTCTGTTATCTCTGAGATCCACCTTTTGCAAAACCAAATGGCCAGCATTGCAAAACATGTTCTGTTGTTTGCTCAGCTTCTTATGATGAAGTAGACTTGTCTGGAGCTCATTTCTGGTGCCATGTAGTTTTGAATGTAGTGTTGGGTTGTAGGGTCAGCATTGCAGGACATGTTCTGTGGTTTGCTCAGCTTCTTATGATGAAGTCGACTTGTCTGGAGCTCATTTCTGGTGCCATGTAGTTCTGAATGTAGTGTTGGGTTGTAGAGCCAGCATTCATTTCTAGGGAGGACATTCTTGCAGGACATGTTCTGTGGTTTGCTCAGCGGTGCCACAGGGACACAGAGGGGATGGGGTTGTTTCTTGATGAAGTTCAGGACTGATGTTGTAACCACTTTTTTCCTGATGTCTTTATTTTACAACGGGTCTCTTCTTGTTAGCCCCACCAGAGTAATGTTATTAAATGTAATCAAAATCATACAAATATATGATTTTTTTTTTTTAAAAGAGAGAAAAAAATTCTTACCCGAAGCTTTCTGTACTGCTCCGCTTGTTCTGGTGGAATAAGAGGTACCATTGGCTTGATTTCTTCCTCCTTTTTGGGAGGAGGTGGTGGCTGAGGTGTCGGAGGTTTAGGTGGTGGCAGAGGAGGAGGTTCCATTGTTTCAGTGGGTTTAGTGTTGGTTTCAGTAGATGAAGAGGAAGTTGATGCTGCTGGAGGTGGAAGAATGAAGTTTGGAGGTGGCTGACTAAAATTTGGCATTGGAGCACGGAAGTTGGGACCTGCAGGACCATGCAAAGGCGGTGGAGCTGCAGGTCTTGTCAGTGGGTACTGGCCATCTCTAGGAACTGGACCAGACAACGGGTGACCCATTCTAGGTCGAGCGCTATTAGGTGGGTGAGAGCCTTGTCCAGGCATTGAATGACCCATATGACCCATACGAGGGTGACCCATTCTTGGACGTGGTCCTCCAGGCCCCATTGGTCCTGGGTGTCCCATAATTCCTGGTCTAGGTGGTCCTCTCATTCCTGGAGGACCATGCATTCCTGGGTCCTCTCGGTCCTGGTGGACCTCGAGGTGGACCTCTGTGTGGTCCTCTCATCCCTGGAGGCCCCATTGGTCCTCCTGGTCCCATTGGTGGTCTAGGTCCTCGTGGGCCCATCGGTCCATTTGGTCCCATTCGATGTGGTCCTATACCAGGCCTAGGATGCCCAAAATGATGCTCGTGGGGTGGAAACATTCGTGATGGTGGACCCCTGTAGCCAGGATAAGGATGTCCTCTTTGGTGATGCATGTTTGGACCCAGAGGTCGTAGCGGTGGATGATGGTATGGATCATGATTGTAGTCATACTCCTCCTGTTCCTCATCATAGCAATCATCGTATTCTCCTCCATCAAACTCAAAACTCTCATAGCCTGTATCTTCACAGAATGATGGATCATGCGCTGACTGATAACCCATATGGTTGTAGCTATGTTGTTCATAACCTAAATGCTCTCCTGGGTTAAACTGTTCTGAATATTCACCTCCATGTTCCATATTGGCCATCAAAGGTTCAGGGTGGTGAACAGGATTTCCAGTTTCAGGGTTTGAATTGTTTGCTGTGGTGGTAACAACTTCTGATGTTACAGCTGTTGAAACTGTGGTGGCAGTTGATGTTGTTGATGTACTGGCAACAGAAGATGTTTCTTTATTTTCACTCTTTGTTTTGTCTTCAATATTAGGCAAAGGAATGTCTATGAGACCAGAGTTTTCTTTCTTATCCTTTTCAGACTGACTTGAGGCAGGGGCTGCTGGTTCTTTACCAGGTAAAGGAATATCATCCGGAGGACCACCACCACTACTACTACCTTTCCCACCACCAGTGCTACCAGTCACAGGAGCAACAATTATTGTAGTAACTGATGCAGGCAAAATGGGAGACCTCATCAATCTTTTGATGGTTTGTCTACCACCTGAGTTGTGAGATTTGCCCGCGAGTGTGAGATCGTGATAGAGATCTGGAGTAGCTTCTGGATCGAGAGTAGGATCTACCAGATGACCAGCTTGAACTTGAATGGCTGCTGTAACTATGACTCCGATGATGTCTGGATGAGGATCTCCGTCGATGATGTCGATGCCGTGAACGGCTACGACTATAGCTTCGAGATGACCGACTGTGCGAGCATGAATTATCGCTATACCTAGAATGATCAGAGTAGCTTCTATATGAATGGGAATGTGACCTGGATCTTGAACGAGACCTAGATGACCATTCTGAAGAACTATACGACCTCCGACTGCTGCGGTTATCACTACGAGACACACGAACACCCTTACTATGTGACGTATAGGATTTCTCATCATTTTTATCACCATTGTGTGTTTCAGGTTTGGATTTGTTATGATCAGAGCTACTATTATGCTGGTTTACTTGTTTTGTTACATGGTTGCTGATGAGATTGTTCTGATGGAGCAACGCTTTCGGACTGACACTTTTCCATTCACTGGTTTTGTTTCCATTTTGATCTTGTCTTTCTCAATGTGAGAACCTGGGCCACTTGGAACAATAGTTTTTTTTAAAACGTCCTCTCCTTCACTGTCACTAGTATCCCATTTACTTTTAGAACCCTCTCCTTCATCTTTATGTTCGTATATACCTTCCATCTTGCTCCATGTGTCTTCCGGCACTCCTGACTTCTCAAATTTTCCAACTTTTGCAGGAGTAATGGCTTCAGAACTAGACACACTTGCTTCTCGCTTACGACTCAATGATATATCCCCATTTGGAGTTTTGTTGCTATGAGTTCCTTCATCCACCCCATCTTTCTTTATATGAGTGACATCTTTCAGATTTGTTGATTTGCTAAGAGAGTTCTTGATAGATTCTAATGTCTTTTTGTCATCTTCTGGTGTCTTTTTGCCAGTTTTTGAACCTATGTTGAGTTCACTTTTATTTACTTCATTATCTTTGCTATTTTCTTTAACAGTATCATCATGTGCCACACTATGTCTATGCCTTTTCTTTGATCGTCGGAATCGCTTAATTTTGGGCTCTCCGGACGGCTCACACTCATTTTCAGATGGGATATGTGTCTCATCTTCATCATTGTAGTCAATTTTGACTTTCGGTTCTTTGGCATTGGCACCATCAAGGTTGTTTTCCACTTTAGCCTTCTCAGATGCACTAAGAGCTTTAGCTTTTTCTGATCTACAAGAACCTGGCCGTCTGCGTTTTCTTTTGTGTTTTTTATGCTTTCTAGAAGTTTTTTCCCCATTCTGAACAGCATCCGTCTTTTCACCGACTTTTTTCTCTTCCTTAATTTTCACATCCTCAATTCCTTCTCCCTCTTTATGACTTCTCTTTCTCTTGGATTTTTTCTTGGATTTGCTCTCTCCTCCTTCCTTCTCCACATTTCTTCTCATTTTCATCGCCTCCTTTTTTACTTTTATGTCTATGTTTCCTCTTTCTTTTTTTTTTTCTCGGTTGTTTTATCATTAGGTTCATCAGCTTCTTCTTTTTTATTACTCTCTTCCTCTTTTCCATCCTCATGCTTAGCTTTACTACTCTTCTTCCTTTTATGTTTCTTTCGTGAGTGCTTCCTTCTCATTTTGGTTTTTTTGTCTGTCTCAGCTACCACTTTAGATTTCTCATCTTGGCCATCTTCATTTATATGTGTTTTACTTTCATCATGCGATTGCTTAGGACTCTGTGTGGTTGAAAGTCTATAAATATCTTTAAAATTGAACTGTAATGGGTTGCAACTAAAGTGGATTGCAGGAGCTGTTTTGGTGTATTTGATGGTCTCTGCTGGCCAGTCAATTTCTTCAGCAGGATTCTTCACAAGTTTGACTTTTACAAAGTTCTCTAAAAGACGTGGGTTCCCTGGACAGTGAGCATTATTAGGAGACAATGCAGCTGCCAATGATGTTGATGCAGCCCCAGCTTCTCCATGTCTGTTAAGAAGACAAGAAATTTTATTTTACCGCAGAACAAACAAAACAAATTTTAAAGTAACACATTCTGATTGCTATCTGTTTGTTTTTTCCTCGTTCATCACCTATGAATTCAGACGCAGCTATGTTTTTGTGTGTGTGAAGGCTTGTTTTACTTATCACCAGTGTTTCTCGCTATTCAGGCAAGCCTTACTCTAACTTCAGAGGTATTTGTTATTTAGATTCCTAAGTAACGGATCAGTGTCTTGTGTAGTCCATCAGTGCGCACACCAAGAATTTTTAGCCAAGCTGGTCTCGAACCCCAGAAATTTCCACAGTGTGACAAAGAACACCTGACCAGAAATGCCACAGATTGGTGCAATTAAAAAAGGCTAAAAATAGAAAAGCGGAGAGTGACTGCTGCATTATTTTATCAGACGTTTCTTCTTCTTCGTTCGCCCTGACAGGAGCTTTGTTCTGTTGTGTCATAATTTTCAGAAAGGCTACGCCACTAGGTTCATTGTTTTTAGTATACCATTTTTGGCAACCAGATATGCTTTCCATCTTTGATCCCTACTTGCTTAGCCAGACTGCAGTGACCCAGTTTGTACTAGGACCACCAATTTAAGGTTAAAGGGAGTGGGTTAGTTCTGTGTGCAAGACCCCATATCGGGTACAAGTTAAGGTTATAACCATCATGAAAGGTCAGAATTACATACATGAAGAAACAACAAAATTACAAACCACCAATATCATAAAATGACAAAAGTGGCAAACAGCTGTTGAGGTGTTATGATCCACGAAGAGCAGTGAGGATTTATTAACTTTTTCCATGCCAATCACCGCACACTGCGCCTCATCAAATTCCGTTGAACGTCAATCACTGTACGCTGCGCCATTCAAGTTGTTTCGTTTATACAAGTCTTTCTAGTTTTACTTCTACTATTTTTACTTCTACTACTTTTTAACCTTGTTATTCTAATAGTTTATCTAGTTTTCTTCAAATTAATATATAATAAGATATATATGTTTATTTATTGACGATTAGTTATGATATTTTTTTAATTGCTCTTTTTGCCTCCCTTGAATTAACTGTGTACAACTGAGGAAATAACTGCATACGGAAAGTGTTAAGGGGGATTCGTAGATGGGGATCATGAAGCTATTTTCATATAGGCGCATATTTGCAAAGTATACAATTGCTCTCAGATCACAGACAAAGAGTGGTTTAACAAGTGGTCGATATGAAGCGTTCAAAAGAAAACACCCACACTACACATCTACTTACAGTAAGTTAACTGTCTTTTTCTCCTCATCAATACTATCCAACATTGTAAGAGGTCTGGGAGGGGGAAGTTCTACTGTCTCATGCTCCTCTTGATTAAATGCTGATGATGTGGCTGCCACTTTATTGTTTGCAGTTTTATTGAATGAAAAGCAGACACTACTTTTACTTAGGTCCACACTTTCCTTGACACTGTATCAATAATAAATAAATATATTACATAATGTTTGTCATTTTACTTCACAAATTATTCTACGTAACTATTACAAATAAATTTACAAACAGAAACCATAACATACATTTTACAAAGGATTAAAGGAACACAAAACAAAGGTAAATGAAACAAACGCAGAATAAACAAAGCCCAAATGGATAAACAAAATACCAACAATGATATTGAAAAAAGAAAATATGGATAATACACAAAGCAAACCAGCAGTTTTACAGAAGCACTAAACGAATGTACAAAATATTTTATACAATGCACACTGTTGACCGCATACAGCATGCCTATAAATTTCAACTTTATAATTAGACGTTAGATTCTCCTAAATGTGTTCTTTTTTATGTTTGTTGACATGCACACTCTGATATAACCAATAAAAGGTTTGTCTTTAGTTGAAAGGTGTGCCTCGGGTTAAAGAGACGTTAACCCTTTACATAACAAACGAACAATATGTTGTGGGTGCAAAAGAACGCAAAAATATAGACTGCCCTGGCTTTGTCACAATACAATATTAGAAAGCAAAATATGAAGAAAAGAAGGCAGAAATATTCCATGGACATATCAGTGTTAACACTGTGACAATCATATTTTATTTTAAACTTAAACTAGGGTCTAAAGCAGAAGGATTCATTTCATTGCACAAGGTTTTACAGTATAATCTTGGTCCCTTTCCGCAAAAATGGCACACCATCTGCCGAGAGTATTGCACAAAGCACAAACTCCGGGAACAATCCTAGAAGTTCTGGAAAAAATACACCCGTGAACAGAACAGTGCGGCCCGCATTCGAACCCACAACCTTCGAGCACAGGGCAAGGGCGTAACCACTTAGCCACAGAGACCCCCTTAAATTGTTATTCTTTGCTTCCGCCTTTAGACAGAATCGTGGATCTACAGAGAATATTATTTTACAAAGCTAGCAGTAGATGAAAGAGAGAAAGAAACAAAACTGTAACGTCATAGACATTTATTATTTTGGAAATATTTACAATATGTTACAGAATTATTCTTGCATGTGACAAATTTCTCATTTGGTTACGTTATTGGTTACAGTAAATCCTTTATACTATGAACTATTGAGAAGTGTGCTTTATTCACAACTGTTACTACATCAAAATGATATTTGAGCAACGAAGATATGATGAAGGAGACACAAAGCTACTACAGAAAATAAACGGAACCGGCAAACATAAATACTGAACTGAATTGGTTAAAAATAAATATATAACCAGCATTGTAAATTATAGGAAACGGAACAAACAATAAATAGGTTTACTTTGTGGGATTGGTGGATATATTATTGTGAGAAAGTGGAGCTACAGACATCAGCTGGTCTCCAAACTGTATAGAGCTGTGAATATGGAGAGAAAAATGTTTCAAAAAATGATTTGAGTGTCAGCTGAGTTTAGTTGCTCCTTCCTTGTAACGAGAAGACTGTTGTAATATGAAGTTCATATAAACACAGTTCTAGATGTGTTACTATTATAATAATATAATAATTTCTCTCGTAACATTATACGTTACAAAGGGCATGCAAGCAATTTCTCCATACAGCTCTATCCTGGGAAACTCGCCCAATCTCCTCCATGGAACTGAGACCCGATATTTCTTGCCTTTCTCAGCAAAGTTCGTTTCATGGTCTCCTTAGGTTGTCCTCTCTTTCTTGAACCCTTTGCATTCCACTTCAATGTCTATTTTGATATTTGTTGATCATTTCTTCTCAAGGTGTGTCCAACATATCTCCATCTTCTCTTTCTTATAACAGTTGTCACTAGTGGTTGACCAGACATTGTTGTACACAAGGAGTGTTACTATTAGCAGGATTGAAACATTCTAAGTCAGGTTAACACTGATGATAATATTTTAAAATATTCACTAAATAATAATATTACTAATAATTCTTTTTCAGCTTTCCAAACTTGCGAAAAATAATGAACATAAAATAGAATGAATTTAGGAGAGAGAGTGAAATCAGGGAAGTGTCTGGTCAACCACTACTAACAACTGTTCATTGGAGGATCTTGTTCGTTTCACATCGGACATGTCCATAATTGCTCCGATCTTCTCATAGACATGTGTTTCAGTGTGTTTAGACTAACAACTCCTGTTCTGTGTTGGTTGGTTGATGCCCCAATGTAGTTCTTGGCATTTTTTTTGCAGTTGCCTTGCCGCAAATACGATGTATGTGGTCCCGCAAATGATGTATAGCGTATGCATTACGTTAATCCTTCCCCCACAAACAGATTACCTAAACCAAATGCTCATCAGATGGTCAGAGGTAATTACAAACATATTCTTGTTGAATAAAGATCAACTATACAGCTGGAGAATAACATATTAAATAATACATACATTGAAAAAATAAAATGGTTGAATTCATTTTGTTTGCTTTTTCACTCCGCAAGTGTATATACAAATTAAGTTGTAGATTTCTCATTTTCTAACACAATTTGATGAATGAATTGTAATTCTGCAGATATATAAATGTGCTCTTACAGGGTCTAACGCCGAAGGATTGATTTCATTGCACCGGGTTTTACCCCATATAGCTCTGTCCCTCTCCATAGAATTGGCAAGCCACCTGTCGAGAGTATTGCACAAAGCATGAACTCCATAGCTCCTGCAATAATTTTACGGGTCTGGAAAAAATGAACTTGTGAACAGAATGGTGCAGTCCGGATTTGAACCCATGTCCTTCGGACGATAGTCAAAGTCTTTTTAAACAATGTGAAAGAATAAATTAAAATCTGGTAACGATCGAAGTCTTCATAATTCTATGAGCATAAATTAGATTAAACCACTATCGGCTTGCTAGATCTGTCACAGTGGCTGCAGAAACCTCTAGATTGGTCACACAGTGCGCTAATCTATCACATTCAGGCTTTAATACACAAATTCCATTTTTTAAAACTGAAAAGCAGTTATAGACCGTGAAATACACCTCCAGCATGTGTCAATTCTAACCAGAAATGAAGACATCATGAAAAAGTGAGTACAACATCGATACAGAACTTCATCAAGAAACAACAAATGAAATAGTTCAGCCACATAAGTAGACTACCAACAGACAGTGCTCGTCTCAAAAAGCAATGCTACTACAATACAGTGGATACAACAGGTGGTCCACATTAAAAAAAAAAAAAAAAAAAGAGGCAGTGAAAAACACTATCCATGAAGCGCACACAGAAACCTTTTCTAGAAATCTTTTCTTATCCTGACGCTGTGAGGCAAAACAGAATTAGATAAGAAAAAAGAAAGAAAAACGATCAGAGTGCATTAACGTAAATTGACAGCTAATTTGACAATGAAACAAACAACAGAGCGGCCCGCTGAATATGGCAAAATGGGACAGACAAACGAGCGCCGTCTGCAGAATTTGATAGTTAAAGAAATATAATGGAGATGATAGGACATAAAACTGCAAATAGAACATGTCACCCTGCCTTTTTTTACAGATAGTGAAAAATTAAACAAAACTGTAGACAAAGAATGACCTCACCTTTTCTCAGATTGAGGATGGGATGGCAACAATATGTCTGTTAAATCCTCCAATATGCTCTGATGAAAGTAGACATGAATACATTAGGATTTAAACTATACAAAGTCTGAGCATAAAATTAAAAGGCTAACTTCTTCAATGATCAATCAGCTCTCTGACTCTTGCCTTTCAGCCCAATATCATGTAGACATAGTATTGAAGAACTGGGGTGTTTGTGAATTTTCTACCAATAACGGATAGAAGCCAGAATTGAACTGCTCTAGCACTATAGGAGACGAGGGTGTTCTATGTGTACATTCCCCACCACCACACTTATACTTTACGTTTACGTGTTTAGCTATTTTTCCAAGTTTTACTGCAGTCTCCACCCTTTTCGATACTCAAGGGTGTAAAATTGATGATAGAAAACAACATCAAATAGTAGCTGTTCTTCTTCTGACCTGGTTTCAGCAATCCCGTCCTACACAGAAAGTCATATTAAAATTGCAGAAAACATTACACTGTCCTTGTGGTCTAGCACTCCATATCGACCACCTGTTAACCACTCTGTGTGATTTGTATGTAATCTGAGCCTAAGAGTGATTGTACATTGTGCCACTTATGCGCCTACTAGGCCAGCACATCCGATTTCTGCGACGCTTTTTATTTATTAGGGTAGCTTCTCTAGGTCCTACATCAGTCGCCTTTTACGACATGCCTTGTAGGTCAGAGTGGTGCTATTCTTTACTTCCTTGTGGGTCCCGCACCACACAGGCGATAGTTAAGTTCAGTTAGCAATATCTTCATTGCACTACGGACATGTCTATAGGTGCTCTGATCTCCTTCGCAATATCTCTAACAGCATCCAGCGACTGACTTTACCAGTTCAACTTTGATTAATCATATACTTACTTATCATTGATCTTTGTCATTGATATACTTGATCATTGACATACTCATACCTATTGTGCTGTTATTTTCTGGCAACTTCAATCTTCAATCTCATCTCTTATTACATCTCTCTCGCTCTCCCGCTTAGACTGATGTCACAGATTTCCCCAAAATTCTTATTCATGTGGAAGTCTAATTCATGCAGCCTGATGCATGGGTGTGTTTCGTCACAACTTTAGTGCCATTTGGAGCCATCTGGTGTTTATCCTTCAGTGATGTGTCCGGTTTTAGCCAGCGTTTACTGGGTTCGCTCTCCATTAACCTTTTGCTGTCCCCAGCCGACCTGCAAGGCAACAGGTTCTCTTATTAGACATGGCTGAAGTACTATAACTGAGACTCATTCATAAGAGTCTGCCGGGTCTCAAGTTTAAGACCAACAATTATACATATTTAGTAAATTATGACTTCCTCTCGAGTATATCCCAGGCTGAAATTAGTGCCACCATTAGTTCTGCAAATTGTCACAATTCATGTGAACAAAAAACATTATATGTTCTGTTATTCTCTGATTAAATACTGGCACTAGACTCAACATTTTCAACCACACACAGCTCTCAGGTTGACACAGTCTTAACCCTTTGAACCCTGGCCAACTATACCTTAAACCCTGCTCCCTGGGCTCCTGAGCAAAAACAGTACATATCAGAATTGTTTGAAAAACACGATAGATTGGCAGAATTAAGTGTCCTATAATTTTTATCGACTTACCCCATCATCTAGAGTATTCCTGCTTACCATGCCAGTCTTCCCAACATGTAGATCCTTCCTTTAGACACAGGAAATTTTGACAAAATGTGCACCAAAATTGTGTCTTCACTTTCTTGACTGGTCTGTCTTTGTAATCCATGTTTGGAAAGTCACTGACATGTTTGAACATCAGTCGGTTCAAATAATTCTTCTAAATGATCATCCGACTCACTTTCGATTTCGTTATCAGAATAATCATATTCTAAGTCTAATTCATCTTCAGAATCATTTAAAAGAAGTTCAACAGCTTGCTCTGTTGTCATCCTTTCAGTGACCATTTCCGAAATTTTCAGCCTGTCGTCTCATCTTTTAAAATTAATAAAAAATTATAAAATCACTATGTTTCAAAACACGATGCAAACCGCCATTTAGATAAACCTTTAAGGAAGCATTTCCTGTGTTTGACGTCACACTAGTACACAAGTTATCGCTGAACACCGACAAATAACGAGTAGGGGTTCTCATCCCGATATGTAGGCACCCCGGGTATACGTGTACTAATGATAATACCGTAATATCGGGAGGGCGGGTTCAAAGGTTAATTGGGTACCAAAGAAGCACTGGAAAGTAGAGACAGCTGGCATCATGTTGACCACATCAACCATAATGTGTAATTAGTATAGAAAAATATAAGTCTAATACTGTATTACCCAAAATACTAAATAGTAATTTGTTGTTGTCCGCTATGAATTCAGGCAACACATGGATGAGCCTATAAACTATGATACTATAAAACTAGAAGTATAACATTTTCTGCTTACACCATCTTCCATTCGATTGTCAGCATCATCCAACACTTTGGGACTGCCAGGAGGTAGAGGTACATCTTCTGTCCTGATTGGAGGTGGCATCTGTATTTCTGACATGTCCAACTGTTAAAATATGATTCACACAATTATTTCATTGCTTATGTTGATGATTACTTTAATATGATTTCACTGCTAGCAACTACATACATATCTTGTGACGTATAAAAAGAAAGCAAATACAGTGTCTCAGGCACACAAACAACAGAAAAAAAGCACATAGAATATTACTTATAGTTTTATTCTTCTTTTGTCATCACACTGCTACCGGGTTGTTGGTGAATGTAGTGGTTTTCTGTTTTTGTATTGCATTGCTCTAGTGGCTTGGGGGATAGATTTTTTTTTTTGCTTTTCGACAGGATTCTGCTATGCCACATAACCATCTTTTCCGGGGTCTTCGTCTCGTCTTCTTTCCAGATGTTCTGTTGTAGAAGATTATACTGTGGAGTTTGGTTGCATTCTTATTAAGTAGTCGAACCACTTCATGCTTTGTTTCTCAATGTAATTCAAGCAAGGTTTTGTCCCAAATTTCTTTCTTATGCTGATGTAGATGACTGTCTTTTCTGTTGTTGGTAACTTATTGTAGGCATCACATTTGACATGCAGTTAATTTTTGCGACTGTGCTTTGCTCATTGTCCATGCTCGGCTCTGGTAACACAAAGCAGGCATGAAGATGCTGTTGATCATCTGTTGTTTAGCTGTCAGTGAAATGTTTATAGTTTAACCAACGGACTACAAAGCCGATATATCGGTTCAGAGTAATGTTCATGATGTCGCAGAACCGATATATCGGCTTTTGGATGTCTGTTCACGGAAACGAATGTATCTTCAGAACCCTTTACTGAAGTTAAAAAAATCTTCAAAAACGGAAAGTACATATATATAGGTACATTACTATCTCCATTTAACAAAGATTTGAAAGAGGGAAAGCAGTGTATTATTGCATTCAAGTCTAGACTTTTTTTTTAAACGTTAATGTTTCCGACGATGTTTACAGTGTAATCTTGAGTACTGTTAGATCAAATTATAACTTGCGATAGTAATGAAGAATATTTAATTGACGGTAATAATGACATTTGATTGTTTATGAAAAGCAGTATCGATAGTTGTAAGTCTAATGTAATAATTGCATCTCAAGAATGGGCGTTCCACATTCCATTTATTGACGTGTCCGCACTAAAAGTGAATATTATAAAAACTACTGCACCTAGTTAGATGAAACTTATAGAATATGTTCCCACATGGTTTATCTTCCTTTAAATGCTACTTCTGGAAACATCTATAAATATTAAGATGTAATACAAACCGGAGAGTAAAAATATTTTTTATGATTTTTCGTTTTTTCAAAATAGTCACGCTACAATAACCTAATTCTCTCAAACGTATATCACCTGATGTAAAATATTATTATATTAATGTATTCCACATCCAATTAGCAACAATTTAATATATAATATGTCATACTTTAGAGAAACAGTACAAGAGTTATAAAGGATTAAACTAATTGACATTGAATGTTAAATTTGAATCGCAAAATAAATGCGTCCAGAGGTCAAAATAATACAGGGCTAAAGGGTTAATGTCCTGGAAAAAAAGTTTATAGACAGAAAATACCTTAAATGGCAGCGAATAACTGCTAAATCACTAGGCAATTCTTTCCCAGTGCCAGACTTATCATTGGATTGATTTTTCTCAGGACTGTTGCTTGTCTGTACAGGAAGTATTTTTGTTGATGATGAGATAACCTTCTTCTTATTGTTCATATCAATCTGTGACTGTGAAGGGGTGATAAGGATACTATTTGTCTGAAATAAAAGTATCAAAATAGTTGTCAACAAATATTGAAAACATTTGTATATCTCAGTTGTCTATTTACTAATAATGTTGCCTGGAACTCTTGTTAGTACCTCAAAGCATCTAATACATAAATGGTAATCTCATGCAAACTAGTACAATAAACTACAAACAAAAAAACCACTAATGCAACATAAATAAAACCTTTACATAATTTTGTCCCCTAAACATACAAGACTAAATTTATAAATAGTAAACAAAAGTGTAAACTTTATACATTAAAAGTTTTCAAATAGGTGACGATGGGAATTCACATTTTCGACAAGAAAATTACTTATGTGTACATATTAACATAAATATGACAGGAATCATTCATTGCCATGTGTAAAGTATTATTCTTCTTCTTTAAACACTCCATATCGACCACTTGTTAACCACTCTGTGTGATTTGTATGTGATTTGAGCCTAAGAGTGATTGTACATTGTGCACCTACAAGTAGACCAGCACATCCAATTTATGCTATGCTTTTTATTTACTAGGGTAGCTTCCTAGATCCTACATCAGTCGCCTATTACGACATGCCTTGTAGGTTAAAGTGGTACTGTTCTTTGCTTCCTTAGGGCCCGGCACCATACGGATGGTGTAAAGTATAAAGATATAACTATTCCATAAACGGTATTCAGAATATACCATAGTTGTCAATTTAGAGCTGATTCTTCTTCTTTTCTCGAAGTCTATTTTGCTTCCCAGCATCAGTATATGAAGAGATTTATAGAACGGAAATTTGTGTGCGCTTCATAAACAGTGTTTTTCGTCACCTGTGATCTCTGAGGCCAACATTTTTGCGTCATTTGCTTTGTATCCACTGTATCGGAATAACGTTGCTCTTTGGCGCGCACTGTTGGTAATCTGCTTATGTAGCCAACTACTTAATGTGTTGTTTCTGGAAGAATTTAAATAATGACGCTGTACCACATTTTTCCTGATGTCTTTATTTCTAAACTGGTCTCTTGATGATCAATGTAGAACAATAGATGAATATAACAAATAGACAAGAAAGGGCTTTTTTCCAGATAAATGAACAAAAAAATATACATAATACATGTTTATGCTGTATGAGTTGTGCTATTGAAAAGCACATTTGAGTTATAGATCATTTCTAATGCCATGTCCCACATTATTATTCTATAACTCAGCAATCTATTGAGCGATAATTTACATTTGCATAAAAATTTAACATTCTGTTCATGGGTGCATTTTGACCACAAATCCCTAGGATTGTTGCCAGAGCTACTGAGTTTGTGCTTTCTGCAATACTTTTAGCAAGTGATGCGTCATTTCTGCGGAGAGGGACCAAGCCATATAGTGTAAAACCGGGTTAATGAAGTAAATCCTTTGTCTTTAGACTCTTTCAAATAGATAGGTGTATTATTCCCGTGTCAATCCCTACAAAATTATGAGAATATTTTTTCAGTGAAAACATGCAACACTGTTTTTTTTTGGTTATATTTGTGTTTTCTTTATAGAAAAACCAGAAAGTTAATCGGTCTACAATGTGTGTTCTCTGTCTGGTTCTGCATCCAGCAGAGTTGAGGGTTGGATAAGCTTTCTTAGGAAGGGTTAAAAATGAAAATTAGTAGTCTGTTGATGACTTAAAGAACACACACAAGCCAACTCCACCTCTCAGTGGTGTAGATTTGGTAACTGTGATCTATACAGAACCTAGTGATACTTTGTTCTATAAATCTCCTATCCTGAAGCTGGGAAGCAGAAATACTTCCTGTACACACAAGCAACATTATGTCCAAGGTTATTGGGGCTCTGGCTTGCCCAAGGTGATAGACTGGTTTTTTTTTTAATTTGTTGTCCCATGTAGGAAGGATAACCCGAATAAAGAAGAACACAAAATCCGGATCTGCTGGGCTATGGGTCTGCAGGTGCCTAGCTGGCACAACGAACCTGTGCTCTATACATTATACAGGGTGTTCAACTTAAAAGCAGCCTATGAATGGAGCTAATCTGGCATATATGTATGGAAATGAGAAGGTTCAGTTATGACGTAGTATAGGTCAAGGTTGTGTGATGGTGTGTAATTGTAGTGCGGGAAGGGTCGATGAACAAATGTGACGTAGGGCGAGCTAGTCAGAACCGGTTTAAATAGTAAATAAACACAACACGATAGGTTATCTGGCAACTTTCGATTTGTCAATGGGGCTGCAATTATCTTGAACACCCTGTATAATAACCTTCAATTTCATCACTATTTTAGTGTTTTAATTCTTTAATAACTACAAACTAAGCTGTGTTAATGTGTGATCCACTAATCTTGAAGGTTACCACTAATCTTGAAGGTAACCAACCCCCTCATAAGATAATAAGTTAGACAATTATTTTATATTGGTCACGTTAAGCTATGAATGTAGATATATTTTCATCCTCCCCAAAAATGCTCAAGCAAACAGACCTTGCTTGGTAAATACACATGATAGTATTACTGTTCTAATGTTAAAAGGGGCTGAGTACCTATAGTGGAGCAAAGTGACATAAATTCTAACCAATTTTTTTCAATTCTCTTACACCATGGTTTGGAGTAATCTTTAGAAATACAGAGGTCCCATACAGTCTTAACAAAGTTCAAGAACCTAGACTCTGGAATCACAGACTTCAATATATGAAACCAATAACAAACTATAATAATAATTCCTCTCATTCCATTTTACGTTACAAAGGGCATGCAAGTAATTTCTCCATACCACTCTCTCCTGGACAACTTGCTTAATCTCTTCCATGGAATTGAAACTTATATTTCTTGCATATCTCAGCAAAGTTCATTTCAGGGTCACCCCAGGGCATAGTCTCTTTCTTGAGCCCTGTACCTCACCCTTTAATGCCTGGTTTGGTATTCCTTGATCATGTCTTCTCACGGTAATCAATAACTATAATTCTTCTCGTACCATTTAACATGACATGGGCCTGCAAGCAATTTATCCATACCGCTTTATCCTGGACAATTCGCTTAATCTGCTCCATGGAACTGAGACTGATATTTCAGTCATAACCTATATCTAAGTTATAAATGTTAGAAAGTATATATAAATGATTTCATACCTCCAGACAAGGCTTGTCAGTCTCAGATCTGACAGAATCTGTGTTACTTGCTACTGTACTTAACTTTGTTGTTGTTGTTGTAGTACGTGATCTAGTTGATAAGCGAGTGGGTGTTGCCCTCAAGGTGGTGGTTGGAGCTTTAATAGTTATCTTTGGTTCAGGTTTGACAGGTGCCTAAAGTGTAACATATGTAGCATGCTAAAGAACCATATTGTCTACATTCTAAGAGTCCCTATTGTAGAGGTAAGGTCAAAGGAATGGTGCAATTAAAAGTTAGTCAATGAAAAAATATATTTTTGTCTGCCATCAAAATAACAACCATTTTCAAGTGGATGTGTATTTTTACAAATAAAAATATCAATATAATGTTATATTCAAAGTAAATGGGGCACTTTTGTTTGTTTGTATTATAGGGATTCAAGATTTCTTAAGTAATGGCACCCTTTGTCAAAGGATGTCTTCTGTGGGTTCTCAAACTGAGATGGCATGACAGAGAAAACAAAGACATGTGGATAACAACAGGGCAGGAACTCATGATGACCACGGTCAACAGGAGAAAATGGTGATATGCCGGGCATACCCTATGGAAGACATAGTCGAGTGTCACTAGACAGGCACTTGAGTGGGACCCACAGCTGGGTAGATGACGCTCATCAGCCCGGGAGGGCAGGTCATCTACAGGTCGCTGCCCTGAAAGAAAATAGCAACCTGCTGCCTTGTGGGTTTTGGCTGGGGACAGCAAAAGGCTAACAGAGAGCGAACCCAGTAAATGCTGGTTGAAATCGAACACGCCGCCGAAGGATAAGCACCTAAGCTCCAATAGGTACTAAAGGCTGTGCATGTACATCCATTCTTGATGTTTGGCAGCGTATATATCACAATCGAGTTATAAAAGCGGCTAAGAACGCGAGAGAGAGCCCACAGGGAAAACCGAAACGAGGGCATCCTAAACAGACCTGGAGATGAAGTCTTCTTGAGGGACTGAAGAGTGCTAGACTATTCTGGGAGACCATAAAGAAAACAGTCAGACCGGGAAAAGTGGCAAAGTCAACATAACCATTAAAAACCCTTTAGGTCTGACCTTTACCAAGTTATAACTTAGTTAAGTTTAATTTTAAATGCATACATTTTTCAGTGTGTTCATTAGCAATTATACTAGGTCATGGAACATGCGCAGTGATAATTGGGGAAAAAAATGGTGTTGCCTTATTTGTGAATGGAGATTATCAATTTAAAAATTGGATCAAACTTTCTTTGCTTATGAAAACACACACCAGACAAATTTAATTTTTCCACTTTTTTCTATTATGCAAACATTAATTTCTTTTAGATATTTATCTGTAAAATATAATGAAATATACAATTTAAAAATACACAAAAATTAAAGGAACTCTTTTTTACACCATAAGGTATATTAGTGAACATGGTTTTAGGTCCATATTTTCTTTTGACGGCACACAGTTGGGTGATGTGGTCAACATCATGTATACCACATTTCCCAGTGTTTCTCTGGTTACTTAGTGGGCGACATTGATAAGGATAGGTACATTACAGTATTACATAAGCAAGCAAAAAATAACTGATTAAATATGAAAAATTATCTTTCGGATTCGAACTCACTCCAGCCTATGGTCGAAACATCAAGTGTCATCATTTTTCATTGTGAATATTTTTCCTTGCTTATGTAATACTGTAATATACCTGTCCTTGCTCATATCGCCCATTTACTCAATATTATCACAGCCTCCCCATGGTTTTCTACAGATCTGATCTGATTCAGTCTGACCACCTCAGATCTGTAGGTTTCCATACATCGCCTGATTAATTAATGGAAGTTGGGCCAACCTGAGAGTCGTTAGTAAATTAAAATCCTCATGCAAATCCCATAAGTTTAGTAGTAACTTATAAATATATACATAATACACTTCACTCTGTATACATTAACAGATTAGATGTTCTCCACAATATTAAATAAGCTAGTAGGTATAATTGTGCTTTCCATGTTTGTTGAAGATGTTGGCTTAATTTTTCTATGATCGGTGCTGTTCTATCACTTGGAAACATGGAAGACAACACAAAAAACCACAAGAAAACTACAGACCTTCATAAATGAATGTTTATGTGGATTAGAGGGACTGAGATGGTATGAAAGGATTATGAACGAGGAACTCGGAGAAAAACTACAGATACGGATAGAGAAAGAGCTAAGGAAGAGACACTGGCGATGGATAGGACATACATTTAGAACACCGACCGGAAGTATTGCAAGACAGGCACAGTTTTGGAACCCGCAGGGAAAGAGGAGTAGGGAATTGCCTAGACCGATCTGGACAAGAGAGCTGGAGGTTGATATTAAAAGGATAGGTAAGACATGGAAAGAATTGGAAGGGATGGCAGGAGAGAGAGGAAGAGCTGGACAAAGTTTGTTGAAGACCTGTGCTCCATTGGGAGTTGAAAGGTTAAGAATAGTATGTACAATTCATTAGGCATAAAACAAAGCACTCCAAATGAATAATCTAGCAGATTGAAAAAATGCTTTAAACATGTCCCTATTTGTTAGTGCACTTTGTTTAGTCTCATGATATCACTATCACTATCTCCCTCTCCTCTCACATAGCATGGTAGTAAAAAGAAACTGTGTGCTTGATTTTTGCTCCACACAAGAAAATATTTGCAACTCACTTCTGTTAGCATTATGCTAAATTTCTTGCTCATACAAACAAAAATATGTTTAAGCAATATTATTGTTAAACTGACCAGTGTAATTTAAAAAATTATAAAATTATCTTTTAATAAAAATACTCTCATAATATACTATTAAAAAGACATTTGGAGTTTCATGTGGATATGTGGTGCACAGCTAGAACACATGGAATTACACACCAATAGTGAATACTGTCAAAGTTAGCAACTATATTGTATGAATAACAAGTTCCATCAAGTTCTGAATAAAAATGCATGACTAGTATGCAAAACAAATAGATTTATATGACCTTCATCATTGCACTTTGGTGAATAACCATGTGTGCTCCAATGCCATTCTTACACAGGAAGACCTCAGTGGCAGTGCACGACTCTATAGAACTGTTAGGGTCCACAATGTAATTTTGAAGATGGCGAAAAAAATTCTAATTTTTATTTTAAATCTTTTTTTTACAAATTATGCCCCCAGGCAACAGCTTTGCAATCTACTCTTATCGATTTTCAACTGTCAATGGTTTTTTAAGTGCTCAACTTGAACATAGAACCTATGCTTTATCATCCGTCTCCAACAGGACTAGAAACTTGATCTCACCTACACTGAAATCAAGGATCTCTGGAAAATATCTTGATCTCTCCACTCGGGGAGTAAAATGAATACCCTTGAAGCTAGAGGCGAGCACTTTACCTACCCTCCCCCATGCAAAATGAATACTAGGTAGTACAAACCTTAACTGCAGATGTTCTTGATTGCTGGGCTTTAGCCTTAAGAAGAGCTTCCTTAGCTACCGATGTCACCGGTGTAGCTGTGACTGACAGTGGCTCTACATGTGAAGTGGATGTAGTAACTGATGGAGCCATCGTTGGCTTCTGTTTACTTTCATTATCCACTGTCTTCAAGGAATGTGCAATCGTAGTGCTTGTACTCATGGTGGCTGTACTGGTACTGGACTGGTTTGATGCATCCTTTGAAGTACTACTGCTCTGTGAAGTCCCAGCCTAAACAAAGTAAAGTAAGAAACATTAATGTTGCCATTCAAATGTAATCAATTTTATCAAGATAAATTCAATTGACATTAGAATGAAATATTGCTTCTATTTCCATTCTTAACGCACCGAGTCTTTTTGAACAGAAGAGTTTCAGGGTTGTGAGTCCCACTCACTGACCAGACTGAGAGAGATAAGTGTCAATATTGGTACAGCCCATAAAGAACGGCTTACCAAGTATGCAAAAAGACTGATTAATCACGCAACAGCGAACTGGTGTGTTGGGCCGCTGGACGCTGCTAGATTTGTTGAGGCGGAGATCGGAGCACCTATGGACATGTCCAGAGTGCTATGATGATATAGTCCTCTGATAACTGAACTGATTGTGCAGAATCTTTTAAAAGAGACTTAGGGATGAGCTGGAAGGTAAGAGAGACTAGTGCCAACTCATAAGTTGTCATAGTAAAACACTTGCCATTGACGAAAATGGCCATGTTACCACAGAGAGATTGTTATCTGCAACCTTTTTAGCACAGTGAAGAATTTGTTAAATATATTAAAGAAACCATGAATATGACCATCGGCGAAGTGGGTGAACTGGCTAATCATATAAAGGATATGCACCTTGATGATGAAAAAGACACAAAGGGCTGGAGAAGACCATCATGAAAGGAGGCATCCCAGCAAAGATGAGGCGGAAGACCACAGAGAAGATGGATTCAGAATGTAATTGATGGTTTGAAGCATGATGGCTGCAGAGGCGGGAAATCTGGTTTATGAGAGAGAGAAATTCGGAAGGACTGGCAAAGTTCTGCTCAGGACAAGCTATTTGATGATGATGATGAATCAATCAATAATTTGTTAATTTAAGTTCCTGCTAAATCTGTCTGAAGTAAATGATTTTTCCTGTTACAATTAAGCTAGTGTGGCTGATGATGATGATGTCTTGATATTGGGGAAGTAAGAACAGAAGTGTCTAATAAAACATGTCATGAAATATCTATCGAGCCTGTGACGCTCTTGGCACTTAGGAAAACAACAAATGCACACCATTCGTCTCTGTTTGTGGCCGTCCTCTGTATTGCGTTCCTGCTGTGGTTCAATTCTTTCAGCACCTGTTCTACTGTTCTCCTCCGGTCGCTTTTAAGTCTTCCACATTTTCATTTACCATCTGGCATCCATCTCAGTGCAGTATGTGTATCCCATCTGATTCATCTACAGCAACCTTTTTGAATGATGGTATGCATATTCTCTTGCCGAAACTGTGTAAACTGTTCTTGGTTAGAGATAGTACCAAATATCGGACTAACCAAAAATAGGCATGACACTTTATCTTACATATTTAAACCACAGATGTTAAATAAATTATCAACATTGAACAAGTTTGTTGTTATTTGTTGTTTTCATTATTATCAACCAAGTTAACCATTCTTGTGATCTGTGTAGTTTGTGCTGAGAACGTTGATACTTTGCATCCCTATTAGGCCCTTATGGTATATGAAAAGGTAAAACCTTGAATTTCAGTCATTTCAAAGTGTTTCTTTATTACCCAACAGGACATAAATTTGTAGAGAACGGTAAATGTAAGATTTAACAAACTGAAAAACCCCACTTTGAAGTGCCACATCTGGAGTTATACTGTAGTATGGTATTAGATTGGATTGGTCATAAGAAGGCTGTCAGAGTTGGCCCTTAACATCAACAAAAACATACATCACAAAATAACTTAAAATTGCTCCACCTCCTTTCCTTTGAATGTTTAGGAGGTCTCTGTGGCTGAGTGGTTATGCCCTTTGCCTTGCGAGTCGAAGGTTGTGGGTTCGAATCCGGACCACGGTCTTCTGTTCACGAGTGCAGTTTTTCCAGAGACCCCTAGGATTATTGCCGGAGCTACAGAGTACATGCTCTGTGCAATGCTCTCTGCTGGCGTGTATTTCTGCGAAGAGGGGCCAAGTCATACGGGGTAAAACCCGGTGCAATGAAGTAAATCCTTCGGCTTTTAAAACCTTTTTTTTAAACCCTTGAATGTTTAACTGCACAAGTAGAAAGTAAAAGACACTTAAATTTTATAGCAGTTATAATTTACTTCTATTTCCTATTCATCAGAATTAACATTATTATGTGTACAGCTTTATGATATCCAAAGGTGAGTTCAGAGTTTATAAATATTCCGACATATTAATTGTTCCATTTATTAAGCAATAAAACATATATGAAATAAATTACAACCTTTGGACACACAAGTTAACACCATTAAACAAATGTGCGCTGTTTACTTTAATAACACTATAAATAATATGTGTTTTCTTTTAAAACTTTAGCAAAATAAGCAGACCAATTTTTTAAAAGAAACTGCACTGTACTTGTCATGTCTATACAGTGTCGCTAGCACGAAAAAGTCAAGACAGGATAAAAGATATAGAGAACATGAAGACTAGGAAGGAGATTGATCTTAGCATCCAGAATGCATTATATAACTGATATCTACCTATGACAGGATCAACCTGAACTCAATAAAAGAAGAAAGAAGCAGACAGGATCAAACTCTCTACAACATGAGATGAATGAAGCTGGCAGAATCAACCTCAATGAATGCCACAAGAAGAATGAAGCTGGCACAATCAACTTTAATGCCACAAGAGAAGAAGAAAGTTGGCAAGATCAACCTCAATGCAGCAAGAGTAGAAAGAAGCAGACCAGATCAACCTCAATGCAATGACAGAAGAAGACCTGGCACAGTTACAACACTTAAAGTCAACTCACAGAAACAGGTGGAACACTACCACTCCCTGCACTTGCTTTACTTGCAGCATTTGCTTTAATTGGGGCACTTGCTTTACTTGGAGCACTTGCTTTACTTGGAGCACTTGCTTTACTTGGAGCACTTGCTTTAATTGGAGCACTTCCTTTACTTGGGGCACTTGCTTTACTTGCAGCACCATCTTTCTTCTGCACCGCCTTTGACAAAGGGCCCCCAGATTTTCCTGTAAGGATGGGAAACAGTGGCAGTTATTACCTAAGTAATATCAGACCTACTAAATAGTTGGCAGCCAGACCGAGTCAGTCAGCTTAACACTTCTCCAGTTAACTCTTCATCTTGTTATTCATCATACCAAGTCCACAAGACTACAAACAGTACCTGAAGTCATCAATCAATCAATCCAATGTGTTTGGATAAATGATCATTTAATCTAAAGAAGGCCAACTAAGTTTTTATATATAAACAAATGCATAGTTTATATGTATATATATTATATATATTAATATTTATTTTAATGTGGCAAAACTTCATGTACAATACTATGACAGAGGGTGCATGTTATAATGTGTGATTACAGCCATCTTCTTGGGGATATGACTGTAATAAAATTCAAAGCATTTTATTTTCAACTTATGAGTAATTGGCAAGTCATTTCTTGAAATTTAACATAAATTACACAGATTTAAATTAATAAAGGTTGTTCAACTTTGAACCCTGACAACTTATTTTACTCTAGGATACTCTGGTGGTAGTAGTAGTAGTAGTAGTAGTGCAGCAGCGGCAGCAGCAGCAGTAGCTAGTAGTAGTAGTAGTAGTAGTAGTAGTAGTAGTAGTAGTAGTAGTAGTAGTAGTAGTAGTAGTAGTAGTAATAGTAGTAGCAGCAGTAGTAGTAGTAGTAGTAGTTATGTGTATGCCAGTTAAGATTTGTCTTTATCTAAAAATAAAGTAAATTACAGATGCAAAAAAAAGATCTTGGCTTCTTGTGAATATAGAATAATTTCAGCACTGAATTCAAGCAAAATTAACTGTTTATACAAAAATGATGTGGTCTGGCTAGTTTTAAATCATTTTTTAATTATGTTAATGGGGTGCCATCAATCAATTGAATAAGGTTCCTTTGTTTCAGGAGAGTAAAGACATAAAATGAATTTTAAGACAGCTGAAAAAAATAAAGTTTTACAGCAGACAGGAAAATCAAAATCTGTCAATGTAACTATATGAATAAATGTATCAAAAAGCTAGGTGTGCAATGATAAAACAAACATAACTGACAAAGCAAGCTACATACACAAATGTGTGCAGGGGTGCTAGTGCTTTCTAGTAGATAAAAAAATAAACCAGCACCATGTGTAGTAAGGCCAGTCAAGATATTTGTCAAATTGAACATTTGGCAAGAGTAGCCTGTTCTACATAAATAGCACATACTTAAAAGTGAAGTAAAAGTAAAGGAATCCTTATTATACCATGTGGTATATAGAGCAATACGGTGTTAGGCCCATATTTTTCATTGACTGTCGTCACACAATGGATGATGTGGTCAACATCCTGCTGGTCGCCTTCACTTCCCAGTGCTTTTCCTGGTACCCAATTGAGGCTGGATAGGCCTGAGAGCCGTTACAGTCGGAAAATATTTCAAGCCCACTGTGAAATTGAACCCGGGCCACTAGTCTAAAAAGTGAGTTGCTATCAACTACGCTGAGCGGTCCTCTCTTTCTGGAATCCTTTGTTTCCCACTTCAACGCCTACTTTGGTATTCTTTGATCGTTTCTTCTCCATGTACACACAACATATTTCCATCTCCTTCTTCTTATAACAATTGTTACTATATATACTGTCAAAAAATATATTTTAAATAATCACTGGCTGAGAAAAATTATATACTTCTAAAAAGAAGTTCTTATTTCCAAAAATGATAAATCTAAGCTATGATACAGGGAATAGTTAAGTCAGTGAGCAGAAAAAAATATGTAGACAGTAATCGTTTGAGGTATCTAACAGATCTGGTCTAAATCTTTGTTATCTATAAATACATTTGGTCATATGACTTTTTTTTTTATTATTTCTTATGAGAAGTGGCTCAGATACTACAACGGGTAACAATTCAATGTATTTAAATTATTCCAAATAATTTGCATGTTGACTTGGGCGAAAAATGTTTGAAAATACTTTTAGGTGAAAAAAATGTGTTACGACTTAAATATTAACTATCAACCATTAACGACTACTGTCGATTCATTATTATACTTGTTGATATATAAGAAATTTATAGACACTACGCTACACAATGCATCCACGAAATTTAGCTTGCCAACAACAGCAACATTTGTACTTCAAGAAGCAACTAACAAAATGTTCAAACAAACGAAAAATTACAAAAGAAGAAGTAAATATCCCAAGTTGTGATACTTCATTAAAAAAATAAAAAGGGAAAAAATCCATCACACGATATATAAATAGTCAATATGGTTATATATAAAACACTGAAGAATAGACCAACAATATTGTAAGCGCAATTAATAAGAAAGCCAGCTTAATATCTCGGTCACTACAGAAGAGATTAAAGAAATGGACAAAAAAAATAATTCACTGGTATTTCTACACCGTAAAAAGAAAAGAATTTACCATAGAGGAGTTGCTCATCTCAATTCCTTCTTCCTACAAAAAACTGATAAACTCTAAACTTGTGTTAGTGTCTTTTTTTATAAATCAACAACTGTTAATGTTACATTCATAAAGATTGAAAGATAAAGCTAACTGATAAGGATTTCTAACAAAAATTCCTGTTTATTTCGTTTTAACTATATAATAAATGCATTACTGTTCTGCAACAGCTTGATATTAAAGAGCTGGCTATTAAAGAGCATAACATCAAGAAAAATTAAATATTTTGGACACATCAAACAGGAGTGCCTAGAGAAGATAATTTTGGTGGGAATGGTGCCTGGAATAAGAATGAGAGGAAGACCTAGAAGATGATGGGTGCAAGATGTCACTGACGATCTGAGAATGACCACTGCTGACGCCGGTCAACTTGCACAGAACAGATAGTTTTTCAGGACTGCTGTTAAGGGAGCCAAGTTCTGGAAGGGACAAGCTACTTGATGATAAATACAAAAGCAGTAAAGTAAATGAACCAATTTTATACCCTGTGGTATATAGGGTAACGTGGGCATCTGTAGCTTAAGCTGTAGTGAGCTGAATCACAACCCAAGCGTATCTGGTTAAAACTCTGCTGCAGACAGTTTGAAAACGGTAATAATAGACCCCACCGTTCAGAAAGCTATGGCAAACTACTGAATGTATAAGTGGCACCTAAGAAATCAACAACTTGTTTACTGTGGTTGATGGCTAAGTTCTGTAAAGGATGTGTCACGCTTTTCATTTCATATAGGGTAAAATGGTGTTAGACACGTATTTTTCCTCGACCACTGGCACACAATGAGTGATGTGGTCAACATCATGCCGGCTGCCTTTACTTCTCAGTGCTTTTCCTCGTACCTAATTAAGACTGGGTCAACCTGAGAGCCGTTACAGTCTGAAAAAAATGCCATGTCCACTGTGAAATTGAAGCTGGACCACTAGATTAAAACGCAAGTTCACTAACGAATACACTACTGCCGCTCTCAAATACAAAAGTAGTATTTAATTATATAATACTTTCGACACATGGCACTTTGACATCATTTCCGAGAAAATGATCAGAAACTGTTGTGAAATGCCACCCCTGAGAAATATAACTAAGGGAGAAATGAAAACTAAATAGGTTAAAATAGCTTTCATACAACACCAAAGTATGTGTGTGATGTCTAATACTGTATCTTCAAAAACAGTAACAGATGTTGAGGATTGTATAACTGGACGAGTCATTCATATTTATAAGCATAATGGTCGAGTTATATAACAACTGCAAACTCCATTCTAAGATGCTCAGGCTAATTTAAACCATACTACATGCTACAGAAATAATCGTACTTGATCTACATGGTTGAATTTATGGTTCATCTTCAAATGGTTATAAACTAAACATTTCTCTATTATCTTAAAATTCTTATTTTTCAACTTTGTTTTTCACGTTATAAATATGTTATTGTTTTCCATTATACAAGACTAACAATGACTAAAGATAGTAACACATGTATGAAATATGGCCAACACACATTCCAAAATGGGAATGCAGCCGACACACATTTCAGAAAGGGAATGCACTAGGGTTAGATTGCTGAGTATAGATTGTTGAATACAGAGGGAGGCGATGTCGTGGAGTGTTGCTTTACCATGACAACACATAAATGTTTGTTAGTACAATTCAAATGACATTCAGAAGAAAAGTGGAGAAAAAAATAAACAAAAGTTTCAACTCACTTTTCCTACATAATGAAATATGATTATGTTAAAACATGCATTAGCTTAGTGGTCGGCAATTTTTTTTTTTTTAAAGTGAAGAGCTTTTGTGTAAGTTTCACAGCCAGTACAAAACAAAGGGAGTTTACTTGATGAGATGTGTATAGGGCTTCTGAGATGACATTTTTACAAAATGGTATTCTATGAGAAAGCATGTCACCATATTGACTGCCATCATATCAATACAAGGTAAGGCCAAGGATTTTTTTCTGTTGTGGGCATAAAAGAAAAATCCTAAGCTGAACAGCTTCGCAGCGGCTGCACTAGCCATGCAGCCATTAATTCCTCAGTCTCTTGTCCCGCCTGTTCTACATCGCCTAAAAGCGGTACTATGGGCAGTAACGACAGTTAAGAACCATATCAGCCCAAGGATAAAGCTGACATTCTGAATGCCTTCACAGAGGGTGGCTGCAAGGAGAACTTTCATCACAACCAATCCATGTCAACAGCAAAATTGTAAGAGCTTTGATTGAATATAGGAATGGCCAGAAAAAAATAGCAAAACCGGAATATGAGTAGGCTCATCAATCAACATTGAACTAGTACAGTTAATCGCTGGATGCTGTGGAGATATTTCAAAAGAGATTGGAGTATCTATGGACATGTCCAGAGCGCAATAAAGATGTTCAAAATGGAAAATGAAACATTACATAGAAAACTTAAGCGACTCAATAAAAATATTCAAGAAAATTTCAGGCTGGCTATATAAGGCAGGAACTGCTTGTTACATTGAGCACATCCTGAGTAGCACATGTTATCATCATCAGGTGCCATGCCGTCTGGCGTAGGCGATCATGGATCTCCACAAATCTCTGTCGTTGGTATTTGCTATCATCTCAGATGTTGACGCTCTACCGTGCCATGAAGTCAGGCCACCCAACATTTTCTCTCTCTGTCTTCCCCCGTCTCGTCTACCCTCGATTTTACCGGTTGTCACAATGTGTTCTAAACCTCCCTCCTCATCACATGCCCGAAAAATGATGACTGCCTCTTTCTTATATTGATGATAAACTTTCTCTGTGTCTTGATCTCATTCACCACCTCAACATTAGTCATTTTAGCAGTCCATGGGATTCCCATCATTCTTCTACAAAACCACATTTCTGTGGCCCTCAGAGATTTTTCAATCTGTGTGTTCATTGTCCATGACTCGCGTCCGTATGTCAGTATTGGTTCTATGTAGCACTGAATAACTCACATTCTGATCGGGATTGACAAGGACTTGTTGCAGATAATGCTTCCCATTTTCAGGAATGATGTTTTCGCTTGTCCTATTCTGCTCTTTATTTCTGATCGGCATCTGCCATCTGATGTTACCAGGGACTCCGAGGTATTTAAATTGCTGCACTTGTCTTAGATCAGTCCCATTTACTGTGATTGTGCATTTTGGAAAAATCTGCTTTTTTTATATTATCTTAACTTCTGTCTTCTTAATATTCAAACTGAGTCCTTTATTGTTACTTTCTGTCACAACCTTATCAGCACATGTAACCTTTATTAATGTACCAGTGCATGCGGAAGTACAAGGCAATAAGTGAGCAGATCACCTGGCTGATACAGCAGTTGTTGAGGAAGAACAGTTAATGATTAGTATAGATATACAGCAGGTTGTATAGAAGATCATGAAAACATTTATGAATTTGCATCCCTATCTAGAGTGAAGATGGGAGTGAAAAAGGGAACTGCCAGACATCTTGCGTTCACCTGCTATGGATCGAGGTGTAATAAGAACTGACACTTATCATGAAGGTGCAGGGACTCAAGAGTGTAATAATCCTCTTGGGATGAGCCTTTGCCTACAGTATAGCATAACTGCATGACCAGCAGACAATCTAGTGGTGGGGAATGAGAACAGCGAACCTACCTTGGCTGCTTTATGATTAAACAGTACAGAAAGCCCCTCCGTCCACTAGTGCTAAGAGAGGAGCTTCTTTCCGAAGAGGGTAGAAAACCTACAGACTCTACACAGCTCTGCAACATAACCCACCTCTACAAAATAATTACTATACGGCACTGGGTTAAAGGACAAGAGTGCAAGCTGATGACTGAAGAAGAAGAACGTGATCATTACTAAACACTAGACCAAGAGTACTCCATATATCATGAACAGAGAACGGGAAAAAAACTCAAAAACTGGCTGACGGTACAAATGAGAAAATTGAACTATTTTGGTTATATAAAAAGTCATGAAGGATTGCAAAAAACCATTATGAAAGGAGGCATCCCGGCAAAGAGGAGAAGAGGAAGGTCACGGAGAAGATGGATTCAGGATGTAACTGATGATTTGAGCATGATGGGGGAGAGGTGTGACATCTGACCTATGGGGAGAGAAATTCCAAGGGACTGTTAGGTTGGCAAAGTTCGGCTCAGGACAAGCTACTTGATGACGAAACCAAAAAACAACATTTTAATAACATTATTTTAAAAAGTGCCACAATTATTCATTAAGAATAACTGCATCCTGCACATTATAAAGTTCTAGATTGCCAACCACTGTATTAGCTACAATCTACATTAATGCTTTTACAAAGACAACTAATGAGCATCTAAAACAAACAATAACAACAAACACAGGGAAGGTATGAGTTGTGTTAACACATGAAATACAGGTAATTAGTTATCATGTACACTTATATTTCATAACTCTCAGGTACCTGTTGAAGGACAAAAGTTAACACTTCATTTTTATACATTTTTTTAAAGCTTCTTAATCACAATTTAAATAAATATTTTTATACAACTTGTTCATATAAGTCGTTACTGCTTGTAATACCGCTCTTAAAAAAGTGCTGTTTAGGACAGGCCGTGGACATGGGCCTGTAGTTTAATGGCCACATGCCAAGTGCAGTTGCAGTGAAACTGTTTAGGTTATGATTTTTTCTTTATGTCCCCAACAGAAAAACACTGTGGCCTTACCGGGGATTGAACCCGGATCTCCCGAATGGAAGCCTGCGCTCTACTCCATTCGGCCAGACATTCCCACTCAGACAAGTACCAACTGTAAATAATGAAAACAGTTATGAAATATATAGTGACATCTCCAGATAAAGATTTGGGTGACCCGGTGTGAATTTAGCATTAAAAACAAAATGCATAAAGTGGTTCTGAAAACTGTAGTTAAACAGTACAAATATAATGGCTTGTACACAATGTGATGTAACAATCACAGCACAGCATACAAACATGTTGCTAACATGCTTCCTGTGTTGAAGTTGAATGTACATATATAGATTCACTAAAGACAAATCTCAAGAGATTGCAAACATGGTCCGTGTGTATATTCTATCAAATGCATTCAATATTTTAAAATGGATCTAAAGGCTGAATGATTGACTTCATTGCGCAGCATTGACCCTAAGGGCCGGTTCCTCTTTGCAGAAATGGCACGCCACCTGCCAAGAGAAATGCAGAAAGCGCGAACTCCTTATCTCCGGCAACAATCCTAGGGTCTGGAAAAATGCACTCACAAACAGAGTGAAGCGGTCCGGATTTGAACCCAAGATCTTCGGAACACTTTAATAAAAATAGTCATTAACTGTATCATGTGTACATGTACCATTTCCATTGCTGGGTATCCACTCCAGTTACAGCGGATGTTCTGTTTCAGGAGAATTATGGAAACTTTTTCAGTGGGAGAAGTTATGGAAACTTTTCAGTGGGAGAAGTTAGAAACTTTTTCAGTGGGAGAAGTTATGGAAACTTTCTATCATGTCTTGCAAGTCCTAACACTATCTGCAAAATATTGGAGGTTTGGAGTGTAGATTCCTTTTTAATTGATTGATTGATTGATTGGACCATCATCATTGCACTTTGGTGAGTAACAATGTAAGCTCCGATGTCTTTCTTACACAGGCAGATCTCAGCTGCACTGCAGGAACTCAGCAGCACCAGCGAAGGTACTTCTGAAGCTGGGATTGACAGCCCAGAAAATTCTTAACAAGGATTGAAACATGCTCACTTGTCAGTGGGCCCAGCATCAACTGTATCTAGTGAAGGACTTACTCTACTAGATTATTCTGGAGGGTTACCTCACACAGTATAGAGCTTAACTATGGTAGGTCGGATTTTATGAAGATTCATGCTTGTCATTTTCCAGTCACTGGCAGAAACAGGGATCACCAGATCTTCTTCTTTGAATGCTCCATATCAACCACCTGTTAACCACTCGTGATTTGTATGTGATCCAAGCCTAAGAGCGATTATATGTTGTGCCAGTTGTGTGCCTACAAGTAAGCTAGCACATCCGATTTCAGCAGCGCTTTTTATTTACTAGCTTCTCTATGTCTCTACCTTAGTCACCTCTTACAACATGTCTTGTAGGTTACAGTGTTTCTATTCTTCGTCCACTTGGGGGTGCCTGCAACACGTGTGCGCACCAAATCAAATAGCTGGAACACTCGAGAAGATACATTTGGCTTTGTTGTAGACATTTTTCATTTTACGATGAGACCATCAGCAACCTTGCTCTAATATCGCTGAATATTTATAAGATGTTAACTGCATATAAGAATGAGATATTAATACCAGAATAACATCTAATCTTGACAAACTGTCTAATCATAAGCCGTAACTGCTGTTGACAGACAACACAAACCAATACCTGATAATATGGACAATAAATATTTTTTTTTTACTTACAGAAATAATAAACATATTTACAACATTATTTATTTGAAACATTTATAAATTGAAAAATTTGAAAATAGTTCCAGTTTACACTTAATTGTTAAGGCGGGAGACCCACCCAGAAATAGGGTTGTATTTTTAAAATTCACAGAAAAAAACTTACAAACATATTGTCCTACAATTTGGCCACCTGTTGCAAACGGCATCGTTTTCGATGATAAACAGCGATTAGTGTATGCACTGTAGGTAGTTATTTAAAAAAAGAATTAATTTTCTTAAAAATATATTGTAAAAAACCCCCCACTTCATCGTGCAGTGGATTTCAAAAACATATGAAGTGCTAAGAACGCCAAACTTGCATATGATGTACATATCACCCATAGCTATAGCGTGAACCTCCACTTTTGTCTAAACTGTATATAAGCAGAGATATTGCTTTTCTAATTTGAACTTTTTTTTTAATTTGGAAGGGTTACATTGCAAAATCCATATCTACAAAACCAATTGAGTTAGACATTTTTGGAGGTTCACGCTATAGCTATGGGTGATATGTACATCATATGCAAGTTTAGCATTCTTTGCACTTTATATGTTTTTGAAATCCACTGCACGATGAAGTGGGGTTTTTTTTACAATATATTTTTAAGAAAATTAATTCTTTTTAAATAACTACCTACAGTGCATACACTAATCGCTGTTTATCATCGAAAACGATGCCGTTTTCAACAGGTGGCCAAATTGTAGGACAATATGTTTGATAGTTTTTTTTCTGTGAATTTTAAAAAAATACAACCCTATTTCTGGTGGGTCTCCCTTAAACAAACACAATATAGTCAAATACTACTTACTATATGATGAAAATGTTTACTATTATTTAGTAGGTGTTCATGCGTGTGTATGAGATTTCTTCAAACATTACTAACTCAATCTGTGTGTATCTTCAGATAAGAATGCAGTGAAGAGACAAAATAATGAGAATAACTAATCATATTTTAGAATATTTCAAACTGCACCATCACTGCAACTGCACCAACAAAGTCTTAGATACAAAAGATGAATGAAAAGATCATTATAATCTTGATCTCCAAAAACAAAAAATGACAATAACAACTCTTAACTTTGAGAAAATGATCCGACTATGATCAAATAACCAGTGGTAAAATAGAGTAAATAACCAGTGGTTAAATAGAGTACATAACCAGTGGTTAAATAGAGTACATAACCAGTGGTTAAATAGAGTACATAACCAGTGGTTAAATAGAGTAACAACTTTAGAAAATAACATTTAAACACAACCAGTTGTTAAATATAATTTGGTTAAATATAATCTTTACAAAAACAGCGGTTATATTTCATAACAATTTTAGAAAATAACATTTAAACACAACCAGTTGTTAAATATAATTTGGTTAAATATAATCTTTACAAAAACAGCGGTTATATTTCATAACAATTTTAGAAAATAACATTTAAACACAACCAGTTGTTAAATATAATTTTGGTTAAATGTTGAGGTAATCTTTACAAAACCACCTGTTATATTTTAATTTATATAATAATAGTCTCTTCACATAACCAGTGGTTATATTTAACAATCTTGTAAAACAATCTCTTTAGACTTTGTGGTTGTTGCAGGCAGTTTCCATTCAATCTTGGATAATTACATTAACTTTATTTATGTGGTATGAACAATAGTTTACCATAGGTATAGAGAGACAAATTGCATAATAGCACACTTCATGCAATCAATTGCTTTACATGTGTAAGCTTGAAATATATTCACCTTGGAATTTAGAGAGTCGCAACCTGTTGGGAAATTAGTGCCCCGAGCACAGAACAAAAAGTAATGGATAATATTTATATGATACATACTGAAATTGTGACGCTGGTGTTCCATACTAGAGCTATCTACCTTTCAAATATAATTCAGTTATTAAAAAATAGACTGAAAAATTATATTGTAGATTGTTACAATAAGCTTTACAATATTTGTCTCATAACTTGTTAACTCTTTCCAAGCTTTTAGCAGCACACTGCGCCACGGCGGAAGTCCGTTGCACACTATTAGCTGCACACTGCGCCATAGGGTTGCTTTCCTTATAAGAAGTCTTTCTAGTTTTACTTCTACTGTTTTACTTCTACTACTTTTCAACCTTGTTATTCTATTGGTTTGTCCAGTTTTCTTCAATTAAGTGTATAATAATATGTATATATATATATATATATATGTTTATTTATTGACGAGTAGTTGGGATCATTTTTTACCTTCCTTGAATTAACTGCTTAAAAATTGAGGAAATAACTCCGCGTGGAAAGAGTTAATATTTGCTAACTAAATATGTATTCTGAAAGCATTGTAATTTACTATTTCAACTCTGTTAGGATGTAAGACTAGGCTGAAGATACATTTAATACTAGTAAGGTGAGTTCTTGATACAAAAGGTCAATGCATTGACATTCCAACTGTCCCTACTGCTTAAACACGTAAACATAGACATGGCAGTCAAGTGACAACTGATAAATTGCAACACAGACGCAGAGCCTGAGAAAGACCAAGAACCCGATGGATAGATAATACAGATATCCTGCGACATCAAAGACTAACAACTACAGATGCAACACACCTGGCACAGGGTGGAAAACTGAAAATCCCCACGGCACTTCACGCCACATGTGGATAAGTCAAGACAAAGAGTTCTTTATATTTACGTCAGTTTGAATTTCCATATGCAAACGTTTTGAATAATTTACAAGATAGAAGAGCATCAAAACACCATAAACAAAAATAAAGAACTAGAGCCAAGTACAACACTTTCAGAGATCAAAAAAGCTGTAAAAATGGATCCAACAAACTAAGCACCAGGACCACACAGGGCCCCAAATTTGGGGAGTAAAGAATAGAACCACTGTTACCTGCCACGCATGTCGTAAGAGGCGACTAAGGAGGTTTTTGCTGAAATCGGATGCATGTGTCCTAAATGTGTACAAGTCTATGCGTTTAGGGACCTACCAAACCAATGTGCAGATTATACACGTTCTTGGCAAAGATCAAACATATCACAAAGAGTGATTAAAATTGGCCGTAATCAACAACGTAAAGAAGAAGAAGCAGCAGGACATTATCCCTACCGACCTACTCACAGCAACTAGAGGCCGAAATAAACTGGCTACACAGATTATTCAACCAAGTCTGGATTACATAAGAAACACCAGAAGATCGGAGAAATTCATTAATAGTTCTCATCTGGAAGAAAAAAGGTAGTAGCAAAAGGTAATTGTATAAAATATAGAGGAATGTCGCTACCCAGTCACACTGGAAAAATATTTTGAAAAATACTTTAAAAAAAGCTGTGCCCTATTATTGATCCACAGTTTCATCATCATCAAATAGCTTGTCCTGAGCAGAACTTTGTCACCCTAACGGTTCTCCTGAATTTCTCTCTCTCATAAGCCAGATGTTCTGCCTCGGCAGCCATCATGTTCAAACCATTAGTTACATCCTGAATCCATCTTCTCCGTGGTCTTCCTCTTCTCTTTGCCTGTATGCCTCCTTCCATGATGGTCTTCTCCAGCCCTTCATGTCTTAGTTTCCACATATCCAGTTTAATAATAATAATAATAATAATTCCTCCTGTATCGTATAATGCTACATAGGGCCTGCAAGAAATTTCTCCATACTGCTCTATTCTGGGCAACTCGCTCAATCTCCTCCATGGAACTGAGACCGATATTTCCTGCCTCTCTGAGCAAAGTTCATTTCAGGGTCTCTTTAGGTCGACCTCTCTTTCTTGAACCCTTTGCATCCCACTTCAATGCCTGCTTTGATATTGATTGATCATTTCTCCTCAAGGTGTGCCCAACATATCTCCATCTTCTCTTTCATATATCCAGTTTACGGACTCATAAATAAGATCTCGAAAAAACAGAATCTGCAGAGGATCAATTGCCAAGACAGGCATGGGAAGTTAAAAGTCAGGAATCTAAACCTTCAGGAAGAATCACAGTGTGGAAGAAATCGGACAGTCACTGAAGGATAAAGGTTTAGACTGAACCAGGTCAGAAAATGAACAACTGAAGATCAGAAGACTACATAAAGGAGTGCATTGAAAGCACATCAAAAGACATCAAGGAGAAAAACAAGATACCAGAGTAAATTAACTTCTTGCATTAAAGGTTAATTGATAAAGATAAAAAAAATGGTGCTAACACTGTAAAACAATTACTATTCTTTTTTTCTGTAAATGTATATGTTCTTGATATGGAGGTATCTTGATAGTCTTGAGAGACAATGGATATAGAAACCACTTCATGATTTTAGTCAATGCATTTTTGACAATGCTGATGTGTAATCTCTAGGATGCTTTGCTGGGCATACATTAATACAGATGATAGTCATTACTGATGAAACCTTTCTCCAGGCAGATAAGTACCCAAAGGATGCCCGTCTGCCCAGCGTGTTCGTAGCGCGTTGACTGCGGGTGACTAGCCCTCTGTGAGTGCGGGTTCAATTCCACGGGCTGGCAGAAAAGCCACAGGTTTCCCAGATTCATGGTGTTCGTGGCACCAAACCGAAGGGTTACGATGTCCATGGCACCGAGCAGAAGAGCTGAAAGCTCAAGTGCTTTTGGATCGGAGAAAAAAATAAATAAAAGTACCCAAAGGAAACTGCAAAAGTTGATCCAACTTCCAACCATTAATGTTGTAGGAGTTGCTAGACTATCAATCAATAAAATGTCAGCCTACATTAGTTACTCTAATTCTGAATTTTGTTGATATATAAATTTGTTTTGATTTACAGTTCATTACACACTTATGTGTTTCTTTGTATTGTTGATTGATTGATAGGACCATCATCACTGCACTTCGGTTACTGTGTTCTCTGATCTCTACCTTACACAGGTAGATCTCAGTGGCAGTGCACAAACTCCTTAGCTCCGCGAGGGGCCTCAATGTAAATTAGATGGTTTAAATTTGTGTATGGTTGTATTGTGGTTATACAAGACTTTGGTGGTACAACCTTGCTCAACATGTAGTTATTTGAATGGGGAAATGCTGTTCCAAATCTGCCATCATACTTGTCTAGTATGTTTGGGAACATATAAACAGAATTGATAAAATCACAAGAAAAGATAGTAAATGTTACAATACAACACAACTAGACAAGCACTTGAGTGAAACCCGCAAGGAAAACGAAGAACAGGGCATGCTAAACAGACTTGGAGATGAAGTCTTCTTGAGGAACTGAAGGGTGCTCGACTATCCTAGGAGACCATACAGAAAACAGCCAGAGGCCAGGAAAAGTGGCGACCAACTGTTGAGGCCCTATGCTCCACGAGGAGTAAGTAAGTAAGTAACAATACAACACTATAAACATTTCAAGATCACAAATAGATGTTAAAAATATATCTCACTGTACTACTTTGTTACGTCTTAACATGTCATTGTGATACATACGTTATTCAACAAACCATCTTTACATTACTTCAGCAAATATAAACGTACAACAAAGATATGCAATGGCTTATGACCAGATGGCAAAAATGTTGATAGATACTGCCATTTCCCATTACAGGTGCAAACAAAGAAAGCAAAATACCTATGCTGCCATTCCCCATTAATGATGTATAACACAGAAGAAAAAAAACAACAAAACAAAATTAGTACAAGATTTAGACAAATAAAGCTTGTTATTGATATTCATACTTGTTATGTCAACATGCATAATTTGACATACATTGCGGGTCCCTGTGTTTACAAGCACCATGAAACTAACCAAAGAAAAACAAGTCACCCACTACATATAAAGAACACCATCTGTTTGACATAGAAAACAACTGAATTGAAAGGGAACACAAAAATGAAGAAACAAACACAATATTAAATGTAAGAACTATGAAATGGTCATGGTTGTGAATATCAAATACAAACAACTTAAACAAAACAGTCCAAATGCAAAGGATTGACTTCATTGCACCGAGTTTTCCCATACAACTCGGTCCCTGTCGGCAGAGATGCGCATGTCATCTACCGAGAGTATTGCACAAAGCATGAACACAGCTCCATCAACAATCCAAGGGATCTCATGAAAAAAAATTGCGCTCTGTACAGATTTGAACCCCCAACTTTCAGTATGACACGCAAACGACTTAACCACTTCGCCATTGAAATCCCCTACAACTTAAATAGATCATGACTAAGATGATGATGAATCTTCTTCAAGGATTCTGCAGCGTCTACAGTCCAATGTCATATAGACATAGAATTGAAGAACTAATGTGCCTGTGGATTTTCAAATTGCTTCCCAGGCAGGATATGACTCAAGCATTGAGGCACAATAAGTTTCTATGTTCTCAAGGATATTAGCAGCAGTTAAGAGACAGATTCATTGTGAGAAAATCTCAACTCAGATTGAGACTGTTTTTGACAAGCCTAAAGAAAATAATACTAAATGTCTATCAAATGTGTTATGACGATCGAATCATCACTTTCCCCAAGTAATTGCTCCTTTACAGCTCGGTGTCATTGTTAGCAAGGTGAACATATTGTTTCTCTATCCTCTAGTCTAGTCATATCTGACTTCTTTCCAACCACAGAGGCAGCATGCATATTGCCCAATAGAATTCAAAACAATGAATATTTCTATCGTCTTCCCATAGAGATAGTTAGCCAAGCAGTTAGAGTACACCAATCTCACAATCCTGATGAGACAAGTTCAACTCTATTTGAGGACTGGCATTTTGCCCCATGAAGGAAATCAAAACTCAACATGCTCACCATGGGAATGATGTTATGTTATGCGATCGACGTCATGGCACATTGGGCATTCCCATTCGTGCTCTGTCCTCCGTTGCAGCAGCCATCCCAAAGTCCATTTGCTCACAGTACCCATGAGAAGTTGATTACTATATCTTCCCTCTCTACCACGAAGACGACACTGTCTGGCATGTCCAAACTTAACGCCTAATTCTCGAACTCATTCCAGTGTCTGAGACCCGCCCATGTCACACAATTGAGAGCATACCGCATTGATGATATCAGCTCTGTCCATGCTTCTGCCCACTTGAGTCAGGGCACTGTTTGCAAGAGAGTCAGCACGCTCGTTACTCCGCACTCCAGCATGTCCAGGCGTGAACAGCCATCGGAATGATAGCAATGGCAAAGACATCTATTTTTCAGGATAAATGGTTTGCCCCTAATAACCACCAAATAGAAAATGTACTCCAATTAAATTGATTTTGTTATGTAAAACCAGCAACGGCAATGAAGAGTCTTGTAACAAAACAGCTATTAGGATTAAATGAGAAAGGAAGAATTGCCACTCCCATTTTGGAAAATTTCATAGAGAACAATATCTTAATCAAACTCCAATATTTAAGCACTTGAGTGGAACCCACAAGGAAAATGAAAAAGAGGACGGCCTAAACAGATCTGGAGATGAAGTCTTCTTGAGGAACTGAAGAGTGCTCAACTATCCTGGGAGACCATAAAGAAAATAACCAGAGGCAGAGAAGAGTGGCAAACAACTGTTGAGGCCCTATGCTCCATGAGGAGCAGAGAGGAATCAGTCAATATGTCAATATTCTTATTATTATCAAATGCACTCATCCAATATCATCTTCAATATATTTTTTAAACAGAGTTGTGGTCGTCCGTTTCGCCTGTGTATTGTCAGAGTCCACAAGGGAAGCAAAGAATTGTAACATTGCGACTGACAAGGCATGTCATAAGAGGCGATTGGGATAGGGTTCGGCTTGGGGTTGGCTGTGTAATTGGGTAGAAAGAAAAAAAACTGTTGTTACAGCCTGCAATACCGCTTTTTAAGGTGGTGTAGGACAGGTTTGGGGGAGAGAGTCATGGGACAGTGCTGTGGGATTTAATGGCTAGTGCAGTCGCCACAAACCTTGAGATAGATTTTACTTTATGCCCCGACAGGAAGAGGTGGGCGTTAGCACAAATTATATAAGGATTAATGGTTTAGAATAAGGCCAGAAAATTGAATTTTTGTGATGTTAACGCAATACAATAAACAGCAAAAACCACAATAGTTACATAACAGTATGTAACAACAGAGTAAAATAGTATAACAATCAATAGAATTTGAACCAAGATTATGTCATGAAAAACTGTCAGGTTTCTTTGCATAAATAACTGTTGACTATAAATAATTTGTTTTACTTCGCTCATAGCTATGTAGGTCATGGTTTTTTTTCACAAAACATTTCTCATAAGTATTGCACTATTATTACAATTATCAAATTTGTTAATGAAAGTTAAGCTTAATTGTTTCCTTTTTAGAAATTTACTTTTTTAAAACAAGTTTTAGTTGTGACTAACTCAACTTGATTTGATCTAAGTCCTACTTAAACATTTCTTCTTCTTTTTGATCACCGCTTAGACTGATGTACCAGATTTCTCCATAAATCTTATTCATGTGGAAATCGGATTCATGCAGCCTTTAGCAGTGGTGTGTTTTTCGTAACATCTTCAGCGCCATTTGGAGCTCTGGTGCTTATCCTTCGGCGATGTGTCCGGTTTTAGCCAGCGTTTACTGGGTTCGCTCTCTGTTAGCCTTTGACTGTCCCCAGCCAACCTGCAAGGCAGCATGTTGCTATTTTCGATTTGGGGACGTGCATCCGACTTCAGCCAAACCTCCTTAGTCGCCTCTTACGACATGCATGGCTGGTAACAGTGGTTCTATTCTTTACACCCCAAATTTGGGCTCGGTAACCACTCAGGCAACCTAAATATATAACAATGTCCAGATCAAAATGAAACGTAACAAGCACATACACAGTCAAATTACACTTAGATGCTACACACTGCAAATATTATGATATATAGGTATGTGTCTGTACTTTACATTATAATGTTTCTGTATAATTAGAAGTGTATCGTATTAAGTGTGTTTGATAGGGAGAGTCTGGTTTAATGAATTATAGCATGACTCCCATGCAGGAGACCCAGGATCAATCCACGATAAGACCAGGAGTTTGTTTCTGTCTGGGGCATAAAGAAAAATCATAATCTCAACAAGTTTTGCTGCAACTGCACTAGCCATGCGGCCATTAAATTCCACAGGCACATGCCCTCCCCCCCCTACACCACCCAAAAACCGGTAAACCAGGTAGTAACGACAGATATGTTGAGGATTTACTGTATATCTTCATATTTGTAAATCAACTTGCCTGTACACTGTACCTTTAAATTTTACTGTACTGAAGATTGAACAAGTTAGTAAAATCAACAAGAAACAACTACATGATACATCATTAACAGAAACCTCACAACATTTTGCTGAAATAAATGTAAAATATCTTGAAGGTTTATAATCTCAACAAGAGTATGTATTAAATTAAAGCTACAAATTATTTTTGAAATTTTAATGGTTTATTCTTGCCAATTAATTAACAAACTATTTTGCTTTTTAGATAGGTATAAAACTTTATTACAGATTAGTTTTTAAACTTATGCTTTTTTTTTTAAAAGGGAAAAGCAAGGTCAAAATAAAATATTAATAGAGTAAATAATAATAGTTTCATAAGTAACAGAATGACACAAAGTATGTCTTTGTCTGTGCAATTAAACACACAACAGAGAGAAAATGTATAAATGATGTACTAAAGTCAAAGCATAAAACCAACTAACAAAGCAACGAGTGAGGGAGCTGGAGCAATAAGAGGTAACTTTCTTCATATAATAAATTCATAACAGACTTACGACTGTCTCTTTGCAAGTGATATTGCATTAGAATTTTACAACTGTCATTTATTTCATTGTCTTCATAGACTAATTGAAAAAGGTTTATAAATATATCCAGCAATCTACCATGTCCCCCTCAAAACGAGCAAGTGAACAAAAGCTATATAAATACATGCAGTTATTAATATAGTAAATTCCTATTTGCCTACTAATGTACATGTGTTCCACTGCACTATAATGAATAATACAAATTACCTTCATATGGTGGAGCGTCTGGAGGAATGAATTATAGTGCGGTCTCCCATACAAGAGACCTGGGTTTAATCCCCAGCAAGGCCAATGAGTTTTTTCTGTCGGGGGCATAAACAAAACATCCTACCCTGAACAGTTTCGTAGCGACTGTACTAGCCATACGGCCATTAAATTCCACAGGCTCATGCCCCCCCTCCCACCTGTCCTACACCGCCAGCGGTATTACAGGCAGTAATATATCCCTTAGACTTCATAGCCGTAATCTTTTTGCAACCCTTTTCATGTCTTTACCTGATATACATTGCTTCACTCTCTTGTTCTGTCTCCCTTTCTCTTATTTTAGTATTAATTTAATTTGCTGTTATCATATGAAATTATTCAACTGAGTTCAATGAAGATCTGTCATACCAAAGGTTTGCCACAAGGGTATTAATGATTGGGTGGAGAAAGAAAGAAGTCTTTGTTGCACAAACTAAATATATGCTAACTATCTCAAAGAGTTGGGATAAGAATATTCATGCAATATTTTCATTTTGTTTTGTACCCTTTCATGCATGAATTTTTGGAATGAATATCGTCTTGTCAGCCACCTTGACTACACAGTAGAAGTTAAAGTTAATTTACGACTCTGTCAATAAACACACCGTCCACAACTAGTTCTTAGCAGTACACGCATGCATCACGATACAAGCATGTGTAGCTATGAAACGAATGAATAGTAGTTGTCCACTACAGTAGACACTATGCGTGGAAGGGTTAATTCAATTTTGATATTCTCACATCCTTCATGATTTGGAAATGGCCCACATTTTGAACTATGTCTTTGTTACACAAACAGAATATTTGCTATCTCAAAGAGTTGGGAGAAGTTTCTTCATGCAATATTTTATTTTAATTCACAATTTTGGTATCATTCTCTCCTTCACGATTTGGAAACGATACGAATTGTGAACATATACTGAAATATACTGAATATTTGCTTCCTATCTCAAGGAGTTGGGAGAAGAATGTTCATGCAACATTTTTATTTTGTTCAATTTTGATATCATTCTATCTCTTTTTATGATTTAGAAACGGCACAAATTGTGAACAATATTTCTTTGTTTCCCAAATTAAATATTTGCTATCTCAAAGAGTTGGGAGAAGAATATCCATGCAACATTTTGATTTTGTTTTGTTTAGTTCAATTTTAATCTCTCTCTTCTTCATGATTTGGAAATGGCACAAATTATTTATGTACAACACATAAGGAACGAACACAACTGGGATTTTCCATGCATGACTGAAATGTGCAGGTGAGGGTGTGAGGAAAGGACACATACATACACAAAACTGTACTCCAGTTTGTGAAACATTGAAACTAAACAAACTGATTGTTATTCAGATCAAAAGAGCCAATAATGAGTGATTAACATAGATGGTATGGTAGCATCAATCTAAAAGTAAGCTTCAAGAAAATAACTCAACAAATCAGAATCTAATTGTAGTGGGTGCCCTGGGATCTCTGACATTCAGCGGCTTCTAATAAATCAATTAAAACATTTCAATGTGGCATACCACAGCAGACATTGAGATGTTAAGAAGATTTTGCATTTTAGTATTTCTTCATAAAGAGATCACAAAACTCCAATGAATTAACCATTTTACAATGATGTGATTGTGTAACTTTTCAATTTTCATAATAATCTTTTTAAAATAAACTAAACCATGATCACAGGGCACACATTATACAGGTCAAGTTTTGAGTGTGTATGATTAGTTTACTGCAGGGAACATACACTCACAAAATTATGTAATATAGCATGTCAATCTAAAAATTTCAAATCAAAGTGTTGTTGGTCTTGCAAATCTTATAATACTAAGCTCAAAATCTTAAAATGCTGGATCGGATGGCAACTATTTTGTACTGTATAATTTACATGTAGAAGGCCTATGTTTATATTCTATAATTTACATGTAGAAAGCATATCTCATTTTGTACTCAATAATTTATGAGTAGAAATATATAATTACTATTTTGTACTCTATAATTTACATATAAAAGACCATCTAATCTTAACTAATTTGTACTCTGTTCATTTATAATTTAACTGTAGAATGTACTTTATCCTTACTATTTTCGACTCTATAAATTATCTTTACTACTACAATACTGCTACTGTGATAATAGCAAATATTTTCTTCTCTCGAGTGTAGCCTGGTTTGTAAAAGAAAAGCAAAAAAAAGTGTGATATCTGTATAGAAGAGTCCAACATAATAAATGTGCAAGATTACACAAGATATATATATATATATATATGCAAATCATGAATAACTCTGCGGAATCAAAGAAAACAATCCCTTGCCCTCTTTTGTTTTTTTTTAATTCTGAAAGTACAACATTTACATAAGTGTATGAATGATATACTTTTAGGGATGCCATTGTTGTTAGGACAAACAGATACACAACAGATACAAACAAATAAATAAATGAAGCAAGAATACTAGTAATAGCAGATGCATTAAGATGAAAAGTAAAGAAAAATGTAGTAAGTCTACAACTCCAGGGTACCTCAGTGACCACCTACAGAAACATCAAAACATTGAAATGAAAAATGCTGATTAGAATTTGAACATGTGGCAAAAAACAACATTATAATAATATAGTTAAAAAAAAACAATAACGCATAAATTAAATAAATGCTCAATTCCATAAAAACATGGCCAGTCAAGTTACACAATTTGTAATCACTGGAATAACTTCTTCTTCTTATGTCCTTAAAATGATGTTTGTTACAGTGTGTTATAATTTATAGCAAGACTGCGATACATGCACCTTTCAACCTGGCACATCTATTCTCATCACTGCACTTTTAAAACCGGATTTGCCTTCCATTTGAAATCCCTACTCACTTAGTCAAAAAGGAGTGAAGCAGTCTGCTACCATTGCCACTATTATGGGTGTGGAATTAAGATCTTAGTCAGCTCTTCTTCTGCAACTCTGACTTTTGACATGTCATTCCTGTATCCTAAATCTCCAACAATACATTATTAACAATTCAAACTACACTAGGAAAAAATGTCATTCAAAATTATTTGGAGGACATCTTTACAAGAGCAAGACAAAATTTTAACCAGACTTGATGTGTCTGTATTCTGATTAACTCTTTTAAGTACAATGCAGACTCAAGGCTAGTGCAGTTATCTACTTCACTAGTTGACTTTCATACCATGAAACTAAGCTGTTCAGTCTTCTGTCTGTGGCCCCGTTTCATTTTTCATTAACTCTTCCTCCACGATGTGCTCCAAACCCACCTCTTCCAATTATATGACCAAAAATCAACTGTCCTTTTCCCCATCTGTGCAATAAGCTTCCTTATAAACAAACTACTTCTTTAAAAAAATATTCTGATTCAAACACACACACCTGACAACAACTTAATATAATCACCAACCATAAACATGTCAATACATTACACATCACATAAAATATATAACTCCACCAAATAACAGGTGCAACACAATCTTTACATTTTAAATATACTTTCAAGTAAGCATTTAAATTGTACAACAGAGGCACAAATATCCAGAAGTTAGCACAACACTAATATTGAAGTTTTTTGAAAGATTAACATCAATATTCACTTCCTCCTAATAATTTACCAAAGATATTAAAAAGCTCAATGCCTATAAGTTTGCTTTCACACTAATGATTATTTGTATTTACAGAGGAAAAAATAATTTAAAAGTACATTAAAAGTAACAGATTCAGGATAAATTCCACGTAACGTTAAGACCCAGAAAGTAATATAAACTAACTTGACGTATTATTACTTTGTCCTGGACAACAGATCAACCACATATTTCTGTGGTCCCAAAGAAACAATGAGGAGGGGCAAAAGAAACCATTTATGTAAAAATGAATAGTAAATGTAGTAAGACAAACTTATACAGATGTAATGAGCAAGATGACTTACCTTCTAAGCGACTTGATGGACATCCTCTCATTTCAATACACATTTTATAACTTTAATTAATAAATGCTTTTAACTTGTGCTTTATTTATACTAGAATTGCTTTAATTGATATTATTCACAAAACAATTATTAGAAGAACTGAATTTTAACATTTTCCATCACTAATTCCATGGTAACTTCTATAAACTGAATGAATGCCTCTTCTATAATACATAACTGATTTATCTATAAGTTTTCATTTATAAAATAAGATTACACATATTTATATAACATCTTGCTCCAAATGTTAGTGTAAAAATAAACCCAAAAAATTAATGACAGCCAAACATAAATATGACAAGAGAAAATATAAATGAGGGGAAACAAACGTACTCTTAGAAAAATTAGAAATTGACAACAAGGACATCTAATACAGAACTGATGATAACAGAAGTATGATAATAGTAACCGTAAAATTTATTAGACCACAATATAAATGATGCGCCTCTTTAGCCTGCAAAAGATCATGTCTTGCTATATAATAAATACTCAAGAGTTAACATGCAGCTACTGCAGACCACAAAAAAAGCTATTGAATTCAATCAGTTCACCCACTTTCCTTAAAACAAAAACAACAGAGGTTGTGCTTCCTAATACAATTCAAACAATGCATCAACTAGAATTATTGAACATATGAGGGTGAATATATTCATGACCTTTTGCGGTGTAGTGATTAGACAAACTGATTAGAATAACAGGCGCACCCCATAATCTCATGCGCGGAGAGAAGCGAATACTCATATGCTGAACAAAAAGCATAATTTAAATACAGAATGAGCAAGAAGTCTGGTAATAGGCTATATCTTACTTTTATTCCCCTATAACTTGTGCTATGTAGTGCTTCGATTCTCAATGTTAATAGTTTAATACAATTTATAAATTACCTTTAATTTAGGCCACCACACCTGGATAATGACATGTTAATATTTAACTTTATGAAAAGAAGAACTTATTGACAAATACAAAATCTTAATCATGTCTATTAAACTACAGAACAAATCTGATTATTAATAGTGATTTGAAGTTTTTTATATCTAATTTCTATCATTTCAACAAATTAGATTAATCAATAAAAATTAATGATTAAATACAATTAATGATTCTTTGTTCTCCTTTATATTCTTTTTTATTTTATGAAAAAAAGTAATTTATCACATTTTCTGAGAATTTGATACTAATTTGATTCCAGTAAAAATATATTTGCAAAAAAATCTCACTCTAAGTAACAATGCCCAAAAAAACATACACTTGAAAGAAAAAAAGGTCATAAGCGTGCAACAGCAACTAACTGTAACTAGTCACCAGATTCACTTCAATGGGTGAATATAGAAATAGCGAAACACGTAAAAACTAAGTTTCGCCATTGCTACATAGTTTTACTGCAGTCTTCCCTTATATCGTGAATATAGTAACAGGAAAAATAAAAATAATTAAACTGGGAAAAAAAAATATTTGCAATTTAATGTTACAGGAAAACTTGTACGTACAGCCACAAGCATGTCTGTTAACAGTGGCCTTTGTTTGTTGGTAAAAATAAAAATGTGGTTAACACAATGAAAGAAGAAGTTGACTTATTAGCCTCTAACAATGTGGAAACAGTTGATAAACCTTCAGATAATAGCTTATGTTTCTGTTTCAGGCCAATGTTTTTTAATCTACTTAAAAAGTGATATCTTCCACAATGTATGTATATTGAGGCGGCATTAACAACCACTGACTGGAACAAACGATTGTGAGAACACAACAAATGGACAATGTCATGTGTATATATTAAAGTAAAATCTTTCCAAGAATTATATTTCTTTATTTGGTTGTCTTTATCATTTAAATTATGTACAAATTGTCCATCTCTACCATGTACAGTTACTATTCAAATTTCATTTTTGTGCAGTTCATCTGCAAGTATTTTTTTTAATTCGTGCATGTTAATTTAATTTTTTACAATTATTTATTAAACAAACAAACACCACAAAATTTACTAGAATATCAGTTTTAAACTCTGCTGAAGCTGCCCATATTCATTCCCTTACTAAACTTAACTCTTAGTGGACCAGGGCAAAAGTCATGTTTTTACAAGTCATTTGTTTTTAGAATAATATAGAGTGTGGCTCCTGGTAAAAAGGTGTCCAACCCAAAGTCAGTAGTGTGGCATTTGGCCCACAAAGAGTTAATATTTAAAAATCTACCATGATATTCAATACTTTCTCAATAGATTTGTTTCAACATCAAACCAAGCAATATGATAATTGTCAGGGATTAATTTACTTATATTGCAACCACACTGCACAAACACTGGCAAAAAGAAAAAGTGCTATTTTTTTTTTTTTAGTAGAGAGTCTTATGAGTAGAAGAGTATTAATCAAAAAAGAGTAAGCAGGCCCTAGGACATCTAAGAACAATTAATTATATTTTTTTCAAGCATGCAAAAGCGTCAACCATGAGACAGGGTTATAATAATAATGGATTAATATTAGTCTGTAACTTATATTATTAATAATAATATTTAAACGAAAGTGAGGAAATTAAAAAAATGGTACAAAGGATGCAGGAACTAATACTGTAGTGTGTAGCATGACGGAATAGAGAGAGATGACCATGATGTAATGCAAACTAAGGCAAGTGAAGTTTAATAGAGGAAAAAAATATCTTTTAATCATTCTATTTTGCAAAGCATAGAAACTTAAGGTGTTAATTGCTCTTAAAGTGTCTCACTTCCATGACAATAATTTGTGTGAATGAAAATGTCGCAGACAATATTTCTAAATGAAAAAAGTTAACCTTCATGATAGACATTAACAAGTACATCGGAATAAGTTATTGGCCCCAGAAATCTAGAAATTGCAACCAAAATGGTAGCATTAGGAATGTTGCAGGTGCATCAAGTGATGGTCTGAGATCATAGACTTGTTACACAAAGTTAGCAACTGGCCGCAACTTCTGGTGGGTAAAGTCTCCAGTGAAATAGTATTAATTCCCATCAGATAGCATCCCCTCCACCCACTTTAGCCATAAATATTTACTAATATATCTCTTCTTACCTGTCATGATTATGAAAATTACTTAGTTCCACAATTAAACAATTAAGACAGTCACACGGTTTTGTAAGATGTTGCGAATGGCTACTAAGCCAGGATCGGCTGGTGTAATACAAAAATTATGGTTGATATGAACCAATTATACTCACTAAGTTGATCCATTGAAAAGGGACAGACAGGCTTAATCCTGAAATTTTCAGCCGAGAATCAGCCATGTTAAATATCATTATCATCATTTACAGTGGCAGAAGAAAGAATAATGCATTTACCTTTTCCTTCTTTCAAAGGGGAGGAGTCAAACATGATATGGGAAGTATGTAGCGGATATTGAGGTTTTTGCAACGATAAAAGACAAATAAAATACAGTTAAAATAAAGAATTATATCTTAAAACACAAAGAACAATACAAACGTAAAACCACATTCTGGCAGCTGAACATGCTGACAAAGTAAACTTGATGCTTGTTGACTGACCATAGGTTTCCGATCTAAACATCCTTGATAAATCTGAACTAAATAAATATGCAGGCTGCACCTCATTTATGTGTAGTCATAATTATTGTGGCTTATATTCACAGACATGGTCTGAGTACTCCTTATGGATCTCTACAACATCCTCGTGGTATTCTCTGCAAAACCCACTTTAAAATGAATGCTAAAATTGAAAGACAGAAAGATGTCTCACATTGACTGTTACTTTAAAACACGAAAAAGACATCTTGACTAAAAATATGCTACCTTTGTCTGTCTGGGCCATACTGGTTGCCACAACTGTATCTCTTTTCGCACTGGGCTTAATAGCAGACATTGGATATTCTGTCAGAATTCTTCAAGATGCAACTTGAAGAGGGTTTCTACAAAGTCCTGATGCTGCACCCACAGCTATATCCACTACCAGTGTAGAGGTCGAGGCAGAATATCTGTTTAAAAAAACAATAGAATAAAAATACAAATACAGGGTGTTCAACTTAAAAGCAGCCCCAATGATAAAAAGAAATTTGCCAGTTACGCATTGCATCTCTGTCTATTTACTTTTTAAACCGGTTCTGACTAGCTTGTCCTACGTCACATTTGTTCATCGCCCCTTCCGGCACTACAATTACACACCATCACACAACCTTGACCTATACTACGTCATAACTGAACCTTCTCATTTCCATACATATATGCCAGATTAGCTCCATTCATGGACTGCTTTTAAGTTGAACACCCTGTAGAAGTACTATATCTCTACAAAACTATCTTATTTTAACCCCAATATTATTTGTGTTTGTGGAGGGAAACTGTCTCACTACGGTCGATTTTCGAGTCTGTTATGCTGAAATGGGTACACTTTCAGAGTAGAAGGAAAATAATAAGATTTTCCTTCTACTCTGAAGTGTCATTACTATGCAAGTGTTTTGCTGACAGCTCCAGCTAAATGAAAAAGGTTTAGCACCTGGGGGCAGTCCAAGTGCAGAGACATAGATTATAACCAATTTTCCATAAACCCATTTGCCCTTCGAGTTGATATACTGGCTCCAGATATTTTTTGAGATGACTAAAAGTCAGTACTCTGGCTAATTGCAATATAAATGTATTCAAATGTTATAAAAAATTACAGAATTAAAGCATTAAAATATATTAATATGTAATAATAGTAACAATCGCCCGAGTGGTTACCGGGGCCCAAATTTGGGGTGTAAAGAATAGAACCAGTTACCTGCCATGCATGTCGTAAGAGGTGACTAAGGAGGTTTGGCTGAAATCGGATGCATGTGTCCTAAATGTGTAGAAGTCTATGCGCTTAGGGGCCTACCAAACCAATGTGCAACGTATACATGTTCTTGGCAAAGATCACACATAACACAAAGAGTGATTAAAATTGGTCGTAAAGAACAACGCAAAGAAGAAGAAGTAACAATTCTGTATATTTGATTTTTCTCCCCAAGAAAACGATATTTTAAAATCTCATTAGAAGTTGAGCTGTTAAAAGATTTCTCTAATTGTGTTTTACTCTGCCACCTCTCCCAGCAAAGATTAAATGAAGCAAATAAAGGCATGAAAGGGTTTATCCTCAAGAAGTAACCTGTATTCAACTTCAATGTTCATTTGAGGATCATCGCATTATGTCCATAATTGCTCCGATCTCCTAAGCATGTATTTCATTGTATTTAGACTAACAACTCCTGTTCTGTGCTTGTTGATGTTTCTACTGGGGTTTCTCTCATAGTGTTCCTGTCTTATCGAACCTACCGTATGTATAACTTACACAACCGAGATAGAGAATACCCTTTATCTTTCGTGTTGAAATCTTTAGAGCATATGTTTTCTCTTATAGCATTGATGTCGCTTTTGTCCATAGAAGACCCATTTTCAACCACAGCATTGCTCACCAGTGCATCCGCTCTCTCATCACCCTTTCCCCAGATGATATGGGACAAATATTCTAACTTCAGTCCCTTATAACACATATACAGCTGTTCATCTTACCTTCCACTTGAAGGTCAATACTGTATTCTACAGTCAGTATTCCTTTGTGAACGTCTTAATCAATATTATAGAGTATGTTGCCTGCGGATAAAAACATCATTAAAGATTACAAGTAGTAAAAAATAAACTTGACATATTGTTAACATTTCGTTTTAGATGCTTATTATTAAAATGCTTACAAGCAGCAAGTATGGGTGTCAATATTTATTACAACTGTGTAATATTATAATTATTTAGACAATATATAGATAAAAGGTCGCCGATAGCGAAGTTAACACTTTGTGCTAATGATCACATGCCCTGGAAATTCTGGGTTCAATGCCAGCTTGGTCCCAAAAATTTTATATGCAAACAGTACGCAGTTGGACTACAGGAGACCCGACCCTTTACTTGGGAATCTAATTTACAAGTACCTCTGAAGTCAGAGTAAGGCTTTCCTGAATTGCAAGGGATTTGGATGGTAAGAAAAGCATGCCTTCATGCAAAAATCAGTCAGAGGTGTCGTATTATTAGACGCCCTGATTTCACCTGAATTCACAGCAGGCAAACAGAGAAAAAAATAACTTTATACATGTGTATGACATGGCAATTTGTGTTATATTGGATGTGTATGCATCCTCGTTGGTGGGAAAAGAGTAGGAATGATACTGACTACACCTGAGTATAGAGATCCAATATGTGCAGTTTTCTGATGACTGACACCCATCTTAAAGGCACAGTGACTCAGGATATGATGATCCTCTTCACTTAAACATTTCGACACATGTCTAGAATATAGTAGAGCTCTGCGTAACCAGAAAGTAATCTGGTGGTTGGAAAAACGCAGTGAGCCCTACCTTGGCTGCTGTATCACTGAATAGCACAGACAGCATCCACATACCCTAGTACTAAAGCAGCCTAATTCTGGCTACTGTCTACGGTCGATAGAAAATTCACAGACACACCAGCTCTTCAATGTTAAGTACAATATAAATGCTATATTGCAATTGGCAGAAGGGCAAGAGCTCAAGTGTTGATGAATAGCTGGAAAAGATCATATTTATATTACTAAAATAAGTTATTAATCATGTCTTAACTAACAATCATTAGTCAGCAAAGACTTCAAAACATATGAATCTGCATCTAGAGAAAATAAACCTGAAATAATAGTATAAAACTAACGCAGGTTGAACTTTGGCAATAAAGGCAAAAAAAATTGAAACGTAGACTTCCACCACCTCTTCTTCTTTTGTCATCACACTGCCACTAGGTTGTTGCCAAGTGTCGTGGTTTTCTTTTTTTTTCTTGCAGTGCTCTTGTGGCTTGGGTGATAGTTATTTGTGCTTTTGACAGGATTCACTATGCCATCTATCTTTTTCCATGGTCTTCCTATCGATTCCTTCCCAGCTGGGCAAAATTAGTCTTTACAATGACAATCATTTGAATCACAAAGGCCAGATCATGGCAAAATAAGGATAGCAGAACAAATAGTCAATACCTGATTATAAATATAGTTAACTATGCATTGCAGTGATAAAAAGTAAAAACAAGAACTCTTTTCCTGGAGCATGTTCTAAGCAGAAAGTCACTCTGAACACAGCTCGCTCTGTGCATTATAATTTGTTTCAAATGATGTAATGCTTGAGTCTATGATTCATATCCATCCATGATCCATGTTGCCACAGGAATAAAATGTATGTCCTCAGAAATTTCACTTTTGTTCCTTGCTTATGTAATGAAGTAATATATTGTAATTGTTGTTAAGATATTCAAAATGTTGTGACATGAATTATTTATGACTGACCTTTCACTGGGAATAAGTGATACCAATGGTATGATGTTAAATAAAAAAATATCTTCATAATCATTCTTGACTAGTGTCATTATTTATTGATGTAAATCGACAATGGGGTGGACATTTTGTTTTGTCAGCGACAGATAATACAATAATAACTAAAGAACACATATATCGTCGGTTGTCTTGAGCATTTCTTGTTCGTGATTGCCACTGTCTGCGGAATTTCAGAAATGATGATAATCAGTCATCATACACTGGTGGCGAATCCCGAAAATTTGACGAGTCTGATACCAGATATGATGATACTGTCTGATACTCTCCAAAGCAGAACCTGAGAACCTGAACTGCTGCTGATACTGATAGTCTGATACCTTTTTTATCTATACAACTCTAGGAAATAGTTTATAATAATGTTATATTATAGCCGTTCAAATCAACACATTACACATCATTTTATTTCCATCGTTCATATCAAGATACATGTAACATATTATTAGGTATCGCACAGTACGTCAGTTGGTTTGGCCTTCAGCCAAACCGACAGGTCACGTCAACGTATTTTCGACTTTAGCAAACATATTATTTGAACTATATTCACAGAACCCTCGCCCTACCTTATATGGCTGTTCTGTTGATAACACATCTAGCGAGATCAAAATGATTTCCTATCATGGGAATTACTCCATTGTCGTGGTCGCACTACATTGTCAGAAAGATAAACAATCAAACTAAGTTCTGCTAGACTAAATAGAGTCGTCAAAATGAAGGTGTTCGCCGACAAGGTCGCCAGCCATATTTACTGCAGCAATACACAGAATAGTTGATTGGTTGCAATCTGCACATACATAAACGTTCGTCGGTGACGAAGAGCTTCGTGACTTTCCGTGAAAACAAAATTGTGAAGCCAAAGTTTACGACTAAAATACTACTATAATAATAAATAATAATAATTCCTCTCGTACCGTTATACGTTATATACGTTATACGTTACCGTTATACGTTACATACGTTATACGATACGTTTGTATTTGGTCGTCCATTTGTGTTTCATTTTAATTTGTCACTCCTGTTTGTTCGTTTGCTTGATAAAGGCCTTGTTGGTCGAAACGTTGCTGTTTATCGTCACTGTTTCTGTATTTTGTAAAACTATAGTACTTTGTTTGTACGTGTTTCGCTATTTACCAAGTTTTACTGCAGTCTTCCCTCTATTTCGATATACGTTACATAGGGCCTGCAAGTAATTTCTCCATATCGTTCTATCCTGGGCAACTCGCTCAATCTCCTCCATGGAACAGAGACCGATATTTCCTGCCTCTCTCAGCAAAGTTCGCTTCAGGGCCTAAAAAATACTACTATACTCGCTACATAAATCGGTTTGCCCGTCTGCCGAGCGTGTTCGTAGCGCGTTGGACTACGGGTGACTATCCTTCTGTGTGTGCGGGTTCAATTCCGCGGGATGGCAGAAAAAGCCACAGATTCCCCAGATTTACGGTGTTCGTGGCACCGAACCGAATGGTTACGATGTCCATGGCACCGGGCCGAAGAGCTGAAAAGCTCAAGTGTTTCTGGATCGGGAAAACAAACAAAAACATAAATCGGTTTGAATCAACATGTCCACAGAGAGCGATACAGAAAATACAGAGAGGAAGACCACACAAAAGATGGAGCGACGGCATCAAGGACTGCCTTAAGAAAAAGAATAACAGTTTCTTATTATATTATAACAGGTTACTAAACTGACGTTATTGCACTCCTGGCAGACCCATAGGTGCTCAGTCTCCCTCAACAGATATCGAAGAAGATGCATACTGATGGTTCCCGTGGTTCGCTGATTAAACACACACCTCACTCTGACCCTAAGGCATCCAGTTCTACTTGTACAACTGGCAACTCCAAACTGCTTAAATCGCTGGATCGATTCAACATCGATTTTAGTGCCATCCAACAGACAGTCGTGAAGAGACCGAAAAACATTCTCCTTATTCATCTTCAACTCCCCATAAATCGATGCTGTGGATGCAAGCATGGCCGCTCTCTCATTACCGCAAACACCCGCATTCCCAGAACAGTAGACCCACGTAAGACTGGAGGTTAGAAACTACTATAGACAACATCCACTCATACCGAAACCTGCCCTTCTAGATCTTGTGAAGCATCGACTGAGAGTCAGATACAACAACGGCCCCAGTAAATGAAGTTCCAGAGAGCCAATGGAGGGCAGCAGTAACGACCTCAACCTCCATCCTCCTACTAGAAGTAGTTTTCCTGTACGCACCACTTCTCTCTGCAACAACTCTGCCATGCACATTAGCCAAGAAACCCCATCCTGACTTCTCATCACGATGAACCGACCCATCGGTATATATAACAACATCACCAACCCTTGCATTATCTTCTATCAGCTGCTTGACTGCGAGATCAGCCTTCGTGTTGCCCCATTCTCGATATTCTCTTCCAAGAGTAATGATAACGTTGCGCTAGTTGGTCATGTTACCATCTGTTGGGATCCATTCTTCCTCTTTTTGTAGGTCGCAACCGTGGTCACCTGGCCGTTGTTCTATCAGCATGGGACATCCAACGACATGCCACGCTTAATTCTCGTGCCCTTAACATCATTAGTGTTCTTGTGCAATGGATGTCTCTTATCCGCAGTAACCCACTTATATGTTTGGTTTGTATGATGGCATGACGGGAGCGTAGTGAAAGAAGGCCAAGCATATATCTCGTCTTCATAATGGGGGCATATTTAGTGCAACCAAGGACTATACATATACCTTCATTCCGAACACGTTCGAGTTGTTCGTATTGTGATCTTAATATTGTGAGAATGTCAAGTCCGTAATCTACCACGGACATAACCAGTCGATCGAACAAAAGGACAAGTACTCTTAGCTCAATGTGTGCGGCTACTATAACTTTGAGAACCGCAAGACCACGTTTGCGACGTTGTATCGTCTGTTCAACGTGGTGTTTGAAAGATAGCTATATTGCATGCAATCATCGGTTATTCCAAGATTGGCATCTGAGCCAGTGACGGCTCGTGATCACTTTATTTTGTGGGGTCAGACATACATTTTCGGGGAAACCATGATGTTGGGTTAGATTATATTTTAATTTATTAAATAATAAATACGCGTTAGACATTTTTGGTGGGGCCCGGCAACATTGGCCATTAATGAAGAACTGCCACTGCTATGAATGATATGGACAAAACCAGTTCTTTCCAAAACTAACAACTGACACATCAACAAGAACTCTCAATGACTTACGGCTAGCTAAATTTGAAGTGAAAAAAGCTGCCAGACACTGTGCAATCCATTACTGTATCAATTATTCATGAACATTCCAAACGATAGCGATAAGAGTATTTAAAGGGTTTTTAAGCCAAAGGATTGACTTCACTGCACCGCGTTTTACCCAATATGGCTCAGTCACTCTCCGTAGAAAGGGCACGCCACCTACTGATAGTATTGCACAAAGCATGATCACCGTAGCTCCGGTTGCAATCCTTGGGTTCTGTGTGAAATAATTGTACCAGTGAACAGGACGGCGCGGTACGAATTCGAACCCATTACTCGCAAAGCAAGGGTTTAACCCAGTGGCGGCTCGTGATCATTTTTTTTGGTGGGGCCAGACATACATTTTTCGGAAAAATCATGGTTTTGGGTTGTGTTTTAATTTATAAAATAATAAATACACGTTACGCTTTATTTTTGGTGGGGCCCGGCCCCAGTGGCCCTTAATGACGAGCCGCCACTGGTTTAACCACTTAACCACATCGTATGCCTATACAAGAGGGATAGTCACATGTTGAAGTTGATTCAAGTTTACATGAGACCAGTTATTGCAGTGCATGTTTAAGAATGATCAAGTGTGGAATTAGGAGGAAAAAGAAAGCATTCTTTTCCAGAGAGGTTACACCAATGTTCGTAGAATTCCACGCAGCTGTTGTGAAATACTTTTCTTTTCGAAAGACTTGTATTGTTATTCACATGTGTCATAGCTATGGGATGTAGTCCTCTTGATGTTTGGCTAATCTGAGCAGGGAGAGGAGGGAAGTGGGAGCGTCTTTTTGACGAATGGTCAAACCGTTTGTCTTGCGTTCCGAAGATCGCGGATTCGAATCAGGATATCGTCGTTCGGTTCACGAGCACATCCCACCTCCCCCAGATATTCCTTGGATTATTGAAGGGGCTAGTGAATCAATACTTTATACTCTCATACTCTCGGCAGGTGACATAACAATGCTGCGGAGATCGATCGAAACATATGGAGAAACCCGGTACAATAAAGGCAATCCTACCTTTAAACCTTTTTTAATTAAACCTTCATAGAGCACTTAGTACTGTCATCTGTAACGATGCTAATTTATAATGCCGTAAGAGTGTTAAGGTGTCGTTTGTGACGTAAGGGATGGTGACTCGGTCTATTAACCCGGACGTTCTGAGTTCGAATCACCTTGCGGACAATTTGGTTGCAAATTGTTTCGTGTGGATTTTTACAAAGGACGACGGCACCACCCGTTCAGAAAGCAATGGCAAACTACTGAACGTAATAATGCCTAGAAAAATCACAAACAGCGTTAAAAAGCTAGGTTTGATTCGCAAAGTCCTGTAAAGGATATGCAATTAACTTTTTAAGAGTGTTAAAGATCTTACAATCATTCAGAGTTTGATGATAAAATAGTTATTTAACTATATCGTTAATGCTCATTTCCTAGTTTGATGAATGGATACTGAATAACAGTTCTGTTGAAAAAGCTTAATAAAACATGATTGATTCTATCGCTCTCTCTCTCTCTCTCTGTCAATCACCGCTTAGACTAATGTACCATATTTCCCCATAAACCTCAATCATGTGGAAATCTGTTTCATGCAGCCTTAGCATGGGTGTGTTTCGTCACATATTCAGCGCCATTTGGAGCGCTGTTGCTTATCTTTCGAAGACGTGTCCGGTTTTAGCCAGCGTTTACTGGGTTCGCTTTCCGTCAGCCTTTGGCTGTCCCACCTACCTGCCAGGCAGCAGGTTACATGATTTATTGATTGGACCATCAGTATTGCACTTCGGTGAGTAACCATGTCTCCTCCGATCTCTTTCTTACACAAGAAAATCTCAGCTGCAGTAGACGAACGCCATATCCCAGGTATGTACCACGATGTAATGTTGAAGATGGTGAATCTATTTTTGTAGGAATAAAAAAAAAATCGTTTCTAATGAGCTTTGCCCGGGCAGCGACTTTCCAACAGGTTCTTCTCGATTTGGAACTGGCAAGGGTTCTTTTACGTGCTCAAATTGAACACGGGACCTACGTTTTATCGTCCCTTCGATAAGATTAGAAACTCGATCTCACCAACACTAAGATCTGGGATCTCTGGAAAAATATCTAGATGGCTCCACGAGGGAGCGAACCTGGTACCTTTGGTAAGATGGACGAGCACCTAACCTTTGCGCCACAGAGACATTGGAGTGTCACTAAGACAAATTCTTGAGTCAAATCTGCAACAAAAAAAGGACGTCCTAAACAGATCTGGGGACGAAGTCTTCTTGCTGGTTTGAAGGATTCTGGACTATTCTGAGAAGCCGTAAAGAAAACAGCAAGAAACCTGGAATACATAGTTGCAAATCTTCTTCTTTGCGGTCGTTCTTTACGATCAATTTTAATCACTCTTTGTGATATGTTTGATCTTTGAAAGAACGTGTATACATTGCACATTGGTTTGGTAGGCCCCTAATCGCATAGACTTTTACACAATTAGGACACGTGCATCCGATTTCAGCCTAACCTCCTTAGTCGCCTCTTACGACATGCATGACAGGTAAACAGTGGTTCTATTCTTTACACCCCAAATTTGGGCCCCGGTAACCACTCGGGCATAGTTGCAAATAACTGTTGAGGCTTTATGCTTCACGAGGAGCGCAGAGGAATATGTTAGGCGCGCTATCATAATGTTATAATGGGGACAACTCCAGTTGTGTTCTTTTGTTTGTCAACAAAGGGGAGAGCACGTAATTTTCTCGGGAAAGAAGTTTGATCAAGTTCGTTTGTTACTTGTTGAGAAAAATGGCATCGTCAAACATGTTACGAAAGTTGGTCGTTTCAAAGTCCGGACATTTAGTTAAATATGGCAGATTCTTATCAAGTCAGGGACCAGCTGTGTAAGTCTTGTATCCTGTTTTGTTATAATCTTAAGAATTATCAATCTTTTTTCTATATTTCATTTACAATGCTGTTAAGAATGCTGTTTTATTGGAATTACTGAATGAGAATTAATCATGATTAATTTTAGTTGTGCAATTGTAGCAATGTGACTGAACTTTGCACTTTAGACCGTTATGTAAAAATACAATTAACCGAGTTAGAAATTATCTATCGAAATTATTTTGTGTCAGCTCTAAATAAATTGTATAAAGATTGGAAGGCCTTTAACTTTATTAAACAACCTTGGCAATTAACAAATAAATGTCAATTCACAATGTACGTGTTTACTGTTACGTGTACTCTGTGTAGTAAAATTATGTGCTCAACCTGTTGCTGCACTTTAACTTTTCCCTTCCGGACTTGAGAATTTGGACTTTCAACCTAAGTGTTAATTGAAATACAGTGCACTTTTCATATGTTTAGTTTATCTATATCATGTTCTTGTTATAGCTGGCACATAAGGAATTCATAAGTGATCTCTGCAGCAACTGTTCTGCTGCATTTCTACATATGCCATGTCAGTTTGCACTTTTCATTTCCCATTCCACCTCTCTTCTCCAGGTTTCCTTAGTCTGCCTCTTACATCCTTCTGTCTAAAAAAATATTAAACAACAGCGACAATCTAGAATTGCACATACACCAGATCAGCTCGAAGTCCTTCTCAGGGCTACATCCAGATCAACACAAGTCCTTCTCAGGGCTACATCCAGATCAACACCAAAAGTCCTCAGGACTCCACACTCATACCAGAACACAATACTCAGTCCTTTTTAGGCCTAGTCTCAAGATCATACCAGGAAAAAGGCCAAATACGCTCTTATATAACCCAAAAGACACCCTGTTAGGTTGAAAAGGCATGCCTTGGCCACATAAAGGTTTAATCCACCATCTAATATACAAACAAATAATGTAATCCAGAGAGCTTTTATTTCCAAAGTCACAGTGGTATGATGTATATACATAGCTTATTAAATCCCTGACTAAGACACAAGAAAGAAAGATTACAACATGTGAAATGAGATGTCTACGAAAAGCTGTCAACGTTCAAGGAGAGATAGAGTGAGAAACGAGAATATCAGAAGCATCGTTGGTACTATACCATGCATACAGTACATCGAGAAGCAAAGAATCAAGTGGATAAGCCATCTAATGAGAATGGAACCACATTTACTACCATCACGTGCCTACAATAATCGACAATCAGGGCACATAGCACGAGACAGGCCAAGAACACGATGGATAGATAACATCTCAAAGTCCCTGCGAAAGCATGGACTGACAACGTCAAGCGCAACACACCTAGCACAAGATAGAAAACTAATTCTCCCCACGACGCTTCACAGCAAATGTGGTTAGGATAAGATTACATCTGTTTATAGAAGCTCAATGTTGTCAAATAAGAGAATAAACACTTAACAACAGCGCAAACAATAACACATCTTCTTCTTTGTGATCGCTTTTTGATGATTATACCATTAGATGCGTTCTTATGATGAAATCGACTGTTGTCTGGAGCTCATCTCTAGTGCCATGTAGTTTTGAGTGTTGTGTTGTAGGGCCAGCATTCCTTTCTTGGGAGGACATACAAGGGGCAGTCTTGCAGGACATGTTCTGTGGTTTGTTCAGCGGAGCCACAGGGGCACAGTGGGGTTGGGGACAGTCGCAGCCTGTGTAGGTGTTTGTTCAGTCTGTTATGACCTATCCTGAGTCGGAAGATGATAGTCTGTCCTTGTCTGTCAAGTGTGTGGTAGTCATCGTTGGATGGTTTAGGTTCTTTTCTAATGTCCATGATAGCTTTTTTTTCAAAGTATATGATTTCATTATCTATTTGTTCACATTCTGCTCCCTTTTAACAAGTGTGTCTGCCTTCTCGTTACCTTGCACTCCGCAATGTGATGGTACCCACTGAAGTGTAACTCTTTTGTTGGTAGAGATCTTGCTGAGCTCTTTTCTCAGGGATGGATGGTTACTCTGTAGGGCTTGCAAAACAGATAGTGTGCCTGTGAAAAATACCACTTGTTGGCAGTCAGAGTTGGAATTATTGATCATGATTGCGGCCTGTATTAGTGCTTGAGCCTCTGCGGTGTAGTTTGAACAAAATTTACCAGTTGGCATGTACTTTGTTTCTGTGTGATTGTTGGGATATGTAATATAGATACCAGCCCCTCCATTCTTGATTGCATCTGTTGCAGATCAATTGGTGTAGGCATAGAGGTTTAATTAAGAGCAATTAAAATAATTAATGCGAGATATGTTTATACTAGGCAACAGCTGTTTACTCTTTTCTTAGATCAGAAGTCATTATTCATCATTTGTTTGCATACAAACAGCTGTTATTAGTTTTGTCATAAAATGGTTATTATTGTAATATATGGAACATATATCATGTATCAAAATGTTTAGAATTGATGGTAAAATGGGATAAAGAACACCCAAAACACAACAAGAACGATGGATATTACCAACTGTCCAGAAGGGACCAGACAGCCATACTTTGCCTCCGGACGGGTCACAACAGAATGAGGCACCACCTGTACAATAAATTCAAAATAGGCACCAACGGCCTGTGCCCCTGTGGCTTGGCAAGTATGACAACAGAACATATCCTACAGAACTGCCCCCAGTATGCAGACCTGAGAAGAAAGAGGTGGCCCACTTACACCAGCGTCTACACAATACTTCCATATTTACACAATCCAGAAAAGTTTCATAAGTTTTTAAGGGGGGATTCGGGATATGTTGGTCAAGAAATTTTTTTCGTTGTTTTCATATTAATTTAGAATTTGTATAACAATTTTGAGAGATTCTGACTTATAAGAGTAGAAAAAAGTTAGTTTACAAAAATATGTCAATGTGTTGCCATGGAAACAATACGAAATGGCCACCAGTCACAAAATTTTAAATCCCTAAGGCTCTGAATCTAATGAATATAAATGAATTCTGTTTTCACTCTAAGGTGAGCAATTGTAATATCTAAAATATTACACAAGATTTTTATGATATATTAAATATTACATTTAAAAAAAATATTTGGGTAAAAACACCCCCAAAAAAGCTTTTTTATGACCAAATTTTGGGGTGTGTTTACCAAAACTTTATTTAAAATGTAATATTTAATATATCCTTAAAAGCTTGTGAAATATTTAGATATTACAATTGCTCACCTTAGAGGGAAAACAGAATTCATTTATATTCATTAGATTCAGAGTCTTAGGGATTTGAAATTTTGTTTTTGGTGACCATTTTGTATATGACATTTTTGTAAACTAACCTTTTTCGACTCTTCTAAGTCATAATCTCTCAAAATTGTTATACAAATTCTTCATTAATATGAAAACAACGAAACATATTTCCAGACCAGAGTCCCTTAATGTATAAGTAAAATGTTTAAAAACAGTTTTTATGTCAGAAGTTAATGCCTTTTCTTTCAAGTCAAAATTGCATGTAAAATAAACCAGTTGTTGAATATTTTGCTGATTTTATCACAGTTTCATCATCAAGGTGCGTATCCTTTATAGGACGTTGCTCACTCTGCAGCACATCTGAAATTCATTCTGTCTCTAGCCAGTTCACCCACTTCATCTATGTTCATATTCATGGTTTCTTTAATATCTTGTAGCCATCTTCTTCTTGGTCTGCCTCTGCGTCCTGGGACCCTGCCCTCTAATGTTGTTCTCTCAAGGCCATCATGACGCTTGATGTGACCAAAGTATCTAATTTTTCTGTATAGTATGTTGTTTATCAGCTAATTCTCTTTAACATTTAGTTCGTTCAGGATATCAGTGTTTTTTCTTTTTTCTGTCCATGGTAGTCGTAGGATCTTTCTGTAGCATTTAATTAAGAAGGACTGGATTTTCGTTCTTGTATCACAGTTTACTAAACTAAAATTGAAAAAAGCTATGTTCACATGTGATCGATTCAACATCTATTTTAGTGTCTTCATCCAACAGACAGTTGCAAAGAGACAAAAGAACATCCCCCTTATCCATCTTCAACTCCCCAACAATCGATGCTGTTGATGCAAGCCTGTCATCTCTCTCATTGCCGCAAACACCCACATGCACAGCACAGTAGATCCACATAAGCCTCTGGAGATTAGAAACTTCTACAGACGACATCCACTCATACCAAAACCTGTCATTTTAGATCTTCTGAAGCATCGACTGAGAGTCAGATACAACAACCGCCCGGGAAGTAAACGAGGTCACAGAAAGTCAATGGGGGGGCAGCAGTAACGGCCTCCATCTCCATTCTTTGTTTATTGATAGTTCATAATCTTCAGAAAATGTCCTTAATTTATCAAAAGTTCATAATCTTCAATAAATGCCTTTAAAATGTATTATTACCATGATTGAATAATTTTTTTGTTTATCAAACAGTCCAACTGCAAACAAAAGAATTGAACCTTATCAATCACAATCTCTGTTGGACATTGGGACAAGACGCATTTTCAATGAAGACCATGATCTATTCAGGCAGACAGCAAGAAGGTTCATGCAAGAGGAGATTGTTCCTAATCATGAAAAGTTAGTAGAGTGATAGAGCGAGAGTAGTGATAGAGATAGAATAAGATAGCAGGAAGAGAGGAAGAGATGTTTGCTTGATTCATATATATATATACACTCCTCTCGTACTGTTATACGTTACATAGGACCTGCAAGTAATTTCTCCATACTGCTCTGTCCTGCACAACTCGCTCAACCTCTTCTGTGGAACTGAGTTCGATATTTATTGCCTCTCTCGGTTAAGTTTGTTTCAGGGTTTACTTAGGGCGCACACTCACTCTTGAACCCTTTGCCTCCCACTGCAATACCTGCTTTGTTATTCTTTGATAATTTCTTCTCAGAGTCTGCCCAACGTTTCTTCATCTTCTCTTTCTCATAACAGTTGTTACTAGTGGTTGACCAGACATTTCTTCTCAAAGTATGTCCAACAGATCTCCATCTTCTCCTTCTTATATCAGTTGTTTCTACTGGTTGACCAGACATTTCTCTGATTGCATCACTTCTTCTGAATTTGTCTCATTTTATGTTCATTATTTGTCGCAGACATCTATTTTCAAATGCATTCAATTTACTTTCTACATCTTGCTCAAGTCGTCCTTTATTTGATTTTATGTATTATTTTTATTACTATATTCACACAAATACAGACGTCATGTTGTGTTATGCTATCATTGAGCATTCCCATGTATCCTCTGCTCCTGCTGCCATCCCTCACCTGAAATTTGAGAAGTTGATTAGTATTTATTCTTTTTACCACGAAGAAAGAGGTGGCCCACTTACACCAGCGTCCAAGACAAACTGTATGGCGTGGCTGATGATCTGAGGCAGACAGCTGCCTTTGTTAGAGAATCCGAAATCCCAATCTAGTGAGAATGCAGAAGAAGAAGAAGATAGTTCTATATCTAGAAGTAGAACCAATTATAACTAAAAAAGGATACAAAGTCGAAGGATTAACTTTACTACACTGGGTTTCCCCATACGGCTTCATCCCTCTCGGCAGGTGGTGTTTGGCAAAGCATTAACTCCATAGCTCCAGTAACTTCTTCTTCGTTCGCCCACTATGAATTCAGGCATAGTCATGGTGCCTGGTATGGTGCTTCTGACTGACTTTTGCATGAAGGTCTGCTTTTCTTATTATCATTGTCCCCCACAATACAGGCGTGCCTTCTCCATCTTCAGAGGTACTTGCAGTTTAGATCCTCCAGTATTAACAATTCTAGGGAAAAAAATTCACATGTGAATGGAACGATGTGGTCGAATTTGAACCCACAACTTTTTTCGATCTAGAAGCACTTGAGTTTTCAGCTCTTCGCTGGCACCATGAACATCGTAACCCTTTGGTTCGTGCCACAAACACCGTAAATCTGGAGAACCTGTAGCTTTTCTGCCAGCCCACAGATTGAATCGCACTCACAGGGGGCCTGTCACCCGTAGTCCAATGCGCTACTAACACGCTGGGCAGGCGAGCAACCCACAACTTTCAGAACGTACAGTAAGCATCTTAGACTACTTTGTCACACAAGACCCCTAAATTATGAATATCGTCTAAGTAATATTTATCTTGTTATTAACCCTTTCGCTGCTACATACTTTCTGAAGGCTGAGCTAAAAATAGCTACTCTTTGTTTCTAAGTCACAAACGTGAATGTACGCCTATAACAGTGACAGTATCAATGTATAACGTGTTAACACGTCTTTAGCCCACAGAGGAGAAATAATAACAGACGAGTTAATGCGTCTTTAGAAGTGAATGGGAAAAACGTATATATACGTCCTTAGCAACTAAAGGGTTAAGAAATAGAGCTAATAAGACTCAGATCTTTATTTATCAGCAACACTTTTTGGTGTATTCTCTAAACAAAGATGCACTGTGTCTGTAAACAAAGATGCACTGTGTCTATAAACAAAGATGCACTGTGTCTGTAAACAAAGATGCACTGTGTCTGTAAACAAAGATGTACTGTGTCTATAATAGCTATAAAAAGATGCACTGTGTCTGTAACAATCATATGTCTATAAAAGATGCACTGTTGGACTCTGACAAAAGAAACTGATATTGACATTTTTTTATGCCATGGTGTTAAACTTTCCTTTTTCCTTTCATCTTCCTTTGATTTATCTTGTTGTGAGAATGTGCTACAAACTTGATCTTCACGCTATAGGGGCGAAAAATAATGAAGTTTTCATTCTGATGCTGAAAATGGGACTTTGTCCTTCCTTGAATATTAGTCGTTTTAGTAGTAGTCTAGTCTGAAATGTATAACATTCTTATGTAAAACCATATTAAAACCATAATGTCCACCAGTTAACAGTGTATTTTTAACTTCTGAACAGATGGGAAAATGATGGTCAAGTCAGCAGAGAGGTAGGTTGAATAAGAATATGTTTTAGCATACATCAGTTATGAGTTATATGAGCTCCAATCCCATCCTAACAAATCAGTGCCGGGGCACCCAGCGAGCCCAACACGCCAGTTAAAGATTATTAATGAATCTATTTTTGCATATTTGGTATGTCATTTGTTTCGGGAAGTACCAGTTTCAACTTCCATATCTCTCAGTCTGGTCAGCGACTGGGATTTCCAACCCTGAAACTATTTTGTTCGAAAAGACTCACAATGTGTTAAGAATGTCATTTCGGTTCATTGCAGTGCCCCATTGGCCATGCCAGTCAATCTATCAGCTCGTTCATTACCCCTGACTCCAGCGTGCCCAGGGAATAGCATACATTCACTGATACACACATTCTCAGTGATTCATTGAGTATGGCCGGAAGGTTTGGTTTATGGTCAGTGGACTGAATCACTACAAGGGTTAACAATTAGCAGAATTACATTCATCTTAATTGATTGATTGATTACTGGCCGACTACTATCTCGAACCAAGAATTGCTTGCACGATGCCAACAAGAGAATATGGGCACTATCATCCGAAGAGGACGCTGGAGATGGATTGAACATGTGATGCGCATGGAGACTGGCTCTGACACAAAAACTGCACTGAGATGGACTCCAGAGGGTAGGCGAAGCGTGGAAGACCCAAGACGACCTGGAGGAGGATAGAGCAAGAACTGAAGGAAATGAATCATAGCTGGAACACAATACAGAGGAAGGCCACGAACAGGGAAGAATGGTATGCGTTTGTTGCTGCCCTAAACGCCAAGGGCGTAACAGGCTAAGAGAGAGAGAGAGAATTACATTCATCTTAATTGATTGATTGATTGATAGAACCATCATCATTGCACTTCGGTGAGTAACCATGTGTGCTCCAATCTCTTTCTTACGCAGGAAGAGCTCAGCTGCAGTGCACGAACTTAATTCCGGGGCACATGGGTGTCATTGCCAATGAGAGGACAGACATGCTGGCTAGCTCTGTCATCGTATCAGGGGTTAGCCAGTAGACAGAGCTGATTTTCTGAATGCCCTCATAGGGTGTGGTTGCAAAGTTTATTTTCATCTAAACCAATCCACAACAACAGCTAGATTGCAAGAACTTGAATTAAAGATTTGAGTGTCCAGAAAAGAGTACGAAACCAGAATGAACAGTCATGAGAGACTAACAGATGAGCTGAAAGGCATGAGAGAATGTCGCAGGCTCAGAGAATGTCACAGTAAAACACTTACCAATTGTCCGTCTGTAAAGATGAAACAGGCCATGTAAATCATTTATTTAGTTCTTTAGTGGGAAGTTATCCAAATATTATTTAGATGGCATTTTCCCCATTTATGTCAATGTTTTGTACATTTGTCTGTTGTATTTTTTCACTTATCGAAATATTTTGTGCAGTTGTCTGTTGTATTTTTTCACTGATCTAAGTATTTTGTGCAGTTGTCTGTTGTATTTTTTCACTTATCTAAATATTTTGTGCATTTGTTTTGTAATTTATTTGTTATTAGTTTCTAAACTGACGTCATTGCACTCCAGGCAGACTCATAGGTGCTCAGTCTCCCCTAACAGAAGTCAAAGAATATGCACACTGATGGTTTCTGTGACCCGCTGGTTAAACACACTCTTCACTCTGTCCCTCAGGCATCTAGTTCTAACTGTCCAACGAGTAGCCCCAAACTGCTTAAATCAGTGGATCGATTCAACATCTATTTTAGGGTTATTATCCAACAGCCAGTCGCGAAGAGACCAAAGAACATACCCCTTATCCATCTTCAACGCCCAACGCCTCTGGAGGTTAGAAACTTCCATAGACGACGTCCACTCATACTGAAACCTGCCCTTTTGGATCTTGTGAAGCATCGACTGAGAGTCAGATACAACAATGACCCTAGTAAACAAAGTCATAGAGAGCTAATGGAAAGCAGCAGTAACGGCTTTTAATTTAATACTAATACTATTTGAATATTATATGTTTAGTATTAATTGCAATTTAATACTAACCTAAATACTATATCATTTATAAACAGTGTTGGGAAAGAGCTGGAGAAATGGGCTTGCTTGGTGTCAACACTTCTGAGGAACATGGGGGTCTCGGTGGTGACTTTCTTATGGCCACTATTGTTACAGAAGAACAGTAAGTGCTTCAACTGTTTTATTCTCTGCAGATTTTATCATTAAATCATTAACTATCAAATTGAAAATGTTGTGACTGATATATTTCGTTTATTCATGATTTTACAATTCAGCTGTTTGTTCATGTTTACACATTGCAGCAGTTTGTTCATGTTTACACATTGCAGCTGTTTGTTCATATTTACACATTGCAGCTGTTTGTTCATTTACATTGCAGCTGTTGTTCATGTTACATTGCAGCTGTTTGTTCATATTCATTGCAGTGTTTATATGTACACACTGCAGCTGTTTGTTCATATTTGCACACCGTAGTTGTTTATTTATGTTTTGACAATTCTGCTGTTTGTTCACATTTTTACCATTAACCTGTTTGTTAATGTTTTCAGGAAGGGCAGCTGTATGTTAATATTTTCAACATACAACTGTATGTTCACATTTTTACCATTCACTTGTTCATGTTTTCATCTTGCTGCTGTATATTCATGTTTTCATCTTGCTGCTGTATATTCATGCTATTGCCATGTTTCTGTATGTTCACATTTTTACCATTCAATTGTTCATGTTTTCATCTTGCTGCTGTATGTTCATGTTTTCATCTTGCTGCTGTATGTTCATGTTATTGCCATGTTTCTTCTGTATGTTCACATTTTCATAATGAAGCTTATGATCACATTTTCACCACTCACATTGTATAATTTTCACTCTCTTTCAATTTCCCATTGAAGTTTTCCGAGTAATAATGACCTAATTCTCATTTCCTTGTTTATTTTACATCTCTTAGAATGTATGTCAACTGCTCAGGGCCAGGTTGGGCTCTGCACTCTGACATTGTAATGCCATATATTTCTCATTATGGAACCAAAGAACAAGTTGAGAAATTTTTGCCACGGATGACGGCTGGAAAATGCATTGGTGCCATAGCCATGACAGAACCTGGGGCTGGAAGGTAATTTTGTTTGTGGTTTAAATCAACAGGTGTTTTCATTCAACATTTAGTTGCAGAGAAACCAAAGGACATTTTCCATATCCATCTTAAACTCTGATGATCGATGCTGTTAGTGCAACCTTGACACTCTCACCGCTACGAAGACCCACTTGTCCAGGACAGTAGATCCACATAAGTCTTTGAAGGTTGGAAACCGTAATAAACAACATCCACTCATGTTGAATTGAAACTTAACATTTTGAATCTTCCAATGTATTTCTTGGGTGTTATACACAACAACTACCCCAGTAAACAAAGTTTGAGAGAGTCATTGGAAAAATAGCAGTAATGGCCTCAACCTTCATCGTCATAATGACATCTTGTGTGCTCTATTCCATTCTGTGATGACCCTACCATTTGTGATAGCTAGGAAACCCCAGCCTGAACTATTTTATTATGACATTTTTAAACTGTTATGTATCATTTATAATCCTCATGCAATATAAAAACAAGGTCAGAACACATTGTGACAATGGAGACAAATTGTTGGAAAGAGATATAGAAGACAACAAAGAGAGGTTCTACTGAGCAGTCTGATAGCATAGCATGGAAAAACATAAATGACCATGTTGGTCGCTAACTATGGGAACAGAAAGTTGTGAAGATCCATTATCAGTAACGTGGACGTGATGTTTACCACATCATTCATTGTGTGCCGTTGGTCATTGAAAAATAGGACCTAGCACCACATTCCTCAAAATACCTTATGGTACGACAAAGGGTTCTGTTACTTTATTTTATTATTACCATTGCCAGCAGACACAGCGCTTGATGATGATGATTATCACTTCCACTGGTCTTCAGTACTACCCAATCGTACATGCATAACAACCAGGGTGTGTAACTAGACAAGCACTTGAGTAGAACCCACAAGGAAAACAGAAAAGGGAACATCCTAAACAGACCTGAAGACAGAGTATTCTTGAGAAACTGAAGAATGCTGGACTTTCCTGGGAAGCCATAAAGAGAACTGCCAGAAATTGTGAAAAGTGGCAGAGGGACACTGGTGGTAAGAAAAGCAAGCTTTGATGCAAAAAAATCATTCAGAGGCGTCATATAGGCACCATGACTACGCCTGAATTCAGAGCGGGTGAACAGAAACAAAATTGGTTAAAACGTTCCAAGACAGAGGAAGTGTGCTGTGTTTTTTTACGCTTTACTGGTAAGCTATTCAAGTTGTTACCGCCCTCTAACAAAGTGTCATTTTTCCAATAGTTTATTATTTCATTCAATATTTATCTTTGTAGTGACCTCCAAGGTATTCGAACCAACGCAAAGAAGGACGGTGAAGACTATATCCTCAATGGCAGCAAAGTTTTCATCACCAATGGGTACATGTCTGATGTTGTAGTTGTTGTTGCGGTTACCAACTCTGCTGCCAAATCTGCAGCTCATGGAATCAGTCTGTTCTTGGTGGAGGAAGGAATGAAAGGATTTATCAAAGGCAAGAAACTGAAGAAAATGGGACTCAAGGCACAGGTTTGCACTTGTTTTGTTTTATTGTTACATTATTGCTACATTATTGCTACATTATTGCTACATTATTGCTACATTATTGCTACATTACTGGTGTTGTGTTTGTTTGCGTTTGCTGTAGAATAGCCACTTGTTAACTATTCTATGTTGGCATCAACCTTTGGAATGTAAGACAATGGCTTAACAACTTAGCCACAGAGACACCCCCACCCTAAATAGTTATTTATCTTTTCATGTCTATTATTTACAGCAAACTTTGAGTTTGTCTTTCTTTCTTTCTCGAATCCTGTATGCCTCACAGCGTCAGGTCAGGAAGAGATTTCTAAAACGGGCCTAGTATGCGCTTCGTAGATAGTCTCTTTCGTCGCCTCTGTTATCTCTGAGGTCCATCTTTTGCGTGGCCGGCCTTTTGCTTTGTACCCATTGTATCGGAGCAGCATTGCTCTTTGGGTGCACTGTCTGATGGTAATCTGCTTACGTGACCGAACCATTTAATTTGTTGTTTCTTGATGAAGTCTAGTACTGATGTTGTACCCACTTTTTCCTGATGTCTTCATTTCTCAACCGGTCTCTTCTTGTTACACCCAGCATTCTGCGTAGACACTTCATCTCTGTTGTGACTAGTTTTCTTCTATCGTTTGTTGTCAGCGTCCAGGTTTGGCACTGGTAACATAATGTGGGAGAAAGATTGTGTTGAACATTGCTCTTTTTGTGTTCATGGTGACGTGTTTGCATCTTAAAATTGGCGCCATTTGCCCTATCATTTGATTTGCTTTGTTGCATCTGTGTTGAATTTCATTAGTTATTCTTCCATTTGCTGAAAAATGCTCCCCAGGTATGTGAAATCTTTGAGTTTGTAGCTGTTGTATTTCCATATTATAACTAAAAAATATGACATGAACATAAACATAGCCAAAACTGAGGTAATGAATATAGAAAGAAAACATAATACACTAAACATCAACGTCAATACAATAGAGCAAGTACAGGAATTCAAGTACCTAGGAAGTGTATTTACAGAGTATGGAAGACTCGACAGAGAGATAGAAGCTAGAGTCCAGAAAGCAAATGCAATAACCTCAATACACACACTTAGACCTCCAAACATCTCACTGACAGCTAAACAACAGTTGATCAGCAGCATATTCATACCCACTCTATGTTACCAATGTCAAACATGGACAATGAATAAGACACATGCACAGAAAATAGCAACATGTGAAATGAGATGTCTCCGCCAAGTCACCAACAACACAAGAATCGACAGAGTAACAATACCAGCATCAGAGAAAAGGTTGAAACAAGACCTAGCTTGAACTATATAGCGAAACAGAGAATGAAATGGTTTGGCCACTTAGTAAGAATACGAACAGACCAAACTGCCTATGAAGCTTTCCACAACAGAATATCAGGAAGGAAGGTGAGAGGAAGACAGAGGAAAAGGTGGATAGATAGCGTAGTTAAATTCTGTCAGGGGACTAAGAAAACCATCACACAAGTCACCAGAAAAGAGCAAGACAAATACATAAAACCATGACACTGTTAACAACCCGGTAACAGTGTGCTGACAAAAGAAGAAAAATATTTTCAAAATATATTGCATAGCACATACCTGACATTTTAGTGAGTTTGATATCTTTATTGCAATCTTAACAGGACACAGCAGAGTTGTTTTTTGAAGATGTCCGACTACCAAAGTCTGCTCTTCTCGGGGAAGAGAATAAAGGTTTCTACTACCTAATGAATGAGCTACCACAGGAGAGGCTTCTGATTGCTTTACTTTCATTGGCATCTTCTGAATTCATGTTTGAGGAGACCAGAAAATATGTCAAAGAGAGAAAGGCTTTCGGAAAGACATTAGCAAAACTACAGGTGAGATACTTCTAATGTTCTCTCTTTCTCTTATGTTATTTGATTGATGTCATGGCACATTGAGGATTCCCATATGTACTCTGTCCTCTGCTGCAGTAGCCATCACAAAGCCCACTTGCTCACCGTACCCATGAGAAGTTGATTATTATTTCTTCTCTCACTACCATGAAGACAATACTGTCTGGCATGTCCTAACTTAACTCATAATTCTCGCAATTGGTCCAGTTTTTTAGACTTATCCATATCGCATAAATGAAGCGTACGCATTGATGACATCAGCTCTCTCATTCTTCTGACAGCTTGAGTTGGGACATTATTTGCAAGAAAGTCAACATGTTCATTGCCCTGCACTCCAGCATGTCCAGGTGTGTACAGCCAAGTCATTGTCTTGAGATGCGACCTTCGAATGCTGTCCACCCATTCCGCACGCAGACTTCCAGGTTCAATTCTTTGAAGCATATTCATTGAGTCTAATATGACTTTTTTTTAGTTCCAAATGGAACTTTGAGCTGGAACTAATCACCAATATATTTATTAGTTATTCAATTCTGTGCTGCCAATAAAATTCTTCCTAATACTATGTTCGTTTCTCGTTGCTTATCAAGTAAGTTGGATTTTTGTTCTCCCATTTCAATTTTTTTTTAATCCATGCTAATATGTTTCAAATTGCATGCTAATTTATAATCTGACAATCTTCAAGCATATAGTTGCTTGAAGGTTCTTCAAGCATATAATGCGAAGAAAAGATTTAGAAAATTTGATGACAGTAGGTAAAATTCAGGGAAGGAGAGATCGTGGAAGACAGAGGAAGAAAATGTTGGATGGTCTGACATCATGGTTTGACAAAAGATCGACGTCAGAACTGATTAACTGCACCAAGGAGAGAGAGTTATGGAGAGACATTATTGCCTATGCCGGCAAGCATGGCACTTGATTGAATATGTTTCCTACATAGTTAAGACTGCATTATATTTGCTAGTACAGTAAGTATTTTGTGAAACTACATCCATTTGTCTTCAATTTGATATATAATAAGTCATATTGTAAATCATTTTTAGAAACAATATTTTAGTTTTGCTAAACTGCAAGTGCAATTTTTAAAACTAAAATAATAATTTTGTCTTCTTCTTCACCCTTTGCCCCCAGGGAGTCATAGGTCTGCAACCAAGGCCTTCCAAGCCGACCTATCCAAGCCATCTTTCCAGATCTCCTCCTTGCAAGGTCCTTCTTCTTCACCCTTTGCAGGGAGGCATGAGTCTGCAACCAAGGCCTTCCAAGCCGACCTTCAAGGCCATCTTTTCAGATCTCCTCCTTGCAGGTCCTTCTTCTTCACCTTGCCCAGGAGTCATAGTCTGCAACCAAGGCTTCAAGCCGACCTATCCAAGGCCATCTTTCCAGATCTCCTCCTTGCAAGGTCCTTCTTCTTCACTCCTTTGCCCCCAGGGAGTCATAGGTCTGCAACAAGGCCTTAAGCCGACCTATCCAGGCCATCTTTTCCAGATCTCCTCCTTGCAAGGTCCTTCTTCCACCTTTGCCAGAGTCATAGTCTGCAACAAGGCCTTCAAGCCGACTATCCAAGGCCATCTTTCAGATCTCCTCCTTGCAGGTCCTTCTTCCTCGGGTGGCGAGCATGAATTTTCCTGGTTGTGGTTTCTGCTATCTAGTATTTTGCTGGGTGGGTAGCTAGTCTCGCAAACTCCATCAGTGCTCTTCGACATGCTGGCAGGTAACAGGGTTCTATTCTTTACACTCCAATTTGGGCCTCGGTAACCACGGCAATTTTCTAGAAGTCAGTAAAAACTCTGTAGGCAGTGATCTCTTTGACATGTATTCATGTCAACATGAAGACGATAACAATTATCTGTTCTTTACTATATTTTTGGTTATTGGTCTGTAACAGTTATATATAGATTTGAGCTGTTGGGCTTCTTCTTCTCTGCTCTACAACAACCACTTATTGAATACTCTTTGTGGTCAGTATATGATTTGTAACTTAGAGAGTGAGTTTGTTGTGCTAGCTAGACACCTACTGTAGACCAGCACATCCAGTTTCTACATGTTTTTTATATTTGGGTTCGCCTCTCTATGTAAGAAACTCAACAAATTGACATTTGCCCTATGGGCGCCAGAGTCCCATTACCCTTTGACCTCATGGTCAGTTTCCCAATATATATCACTGCTAGGTGTGGTTGGCGTGTGTGTTCTATAGGTAAATAGCAGACTTCTAATTTTCAAATGAAATATTTTGTATTTATTCCGCTATTTCTTCTTCTTCGCGTTCGTTCTTTACGACCAATTTTAATCACTCTTTGTAATATGTTTGATCTTTGCCAAGACGCGTTATATTTGCACATTGGTTTGGTAGGCCCCTAAATGTACAGATTTTTACACGCTTAGGACACGTGCATCTGATTTCAGCCAAACCTCCTTAGTCGCCTCTTATAACATGTGTGGCAGGTAACAGTAGTTCTATACTTTACACCCCAAATTTGGGCCCCGGTAACCACTCAGATGATTCTGCTATTTAAAGAAATATTTGATATCATTCTTCTGCTATTTAAAGAAATATTTGATTATAATTTTTTATGCCATTTAAAGAAATGTTAGATACTTTTCCTGCTATTTAAAGTAATATTTTGTATTTTTTCTGCTATTTAAAGAAATTTGATTATCACTGTCTCCACTTTTAAAAAAATCATTGTTATTTTCCATGTTGTTTAAAGAAATACTTAATTCGCTATTTTTCTCTGTTAATTAAAGAACCATTTGATTTGTTATATTTTCCACTATTTAAAGAAATATTTGATGTCAAATTTTCGGTTATTTTTCACTTCCCAGACAGTCCAACATAAACTGGCTGAGATGAAGACTGAGATTTCTGTTGGTCGAGCTTTCATTGACCAGTGTTTAGAGATTCACAATACTAGAGGGCTTGATAGCAATGCAGCCTCCATGGCCAAATATTGGTACGTTCTCTTTGTTTTGTTTTAAAAAATGTAACTTAATACAGAGTGCTGGGAGTATCAAGAAGGGAGCGGTTTTAAAACGAAGACACCAGGAGAAAAAGCTGACACAAAATCAGTATTGAACTTAATTAAAGAACAAGAAATTAAAATGTTTGAAGACAAGGAGATTATTACTCAGATACAGTGGATACAATGCAAAAAGTGTACCAAAGAAATAACAGATTCATTGAAAAAACCGTGCATAAAGTGCCCGTTCTATAAATCTCTTCTTATATTGATGCTGTGAGACAAAACAGGATTACAGAAAGAAAAAGTAACGTAACAGTTTGAGATAAAAATATGTATGCCATTCCGTTGTTGTTTTAATTGTTCCAATCTCCAAGAGAGAGAACAAATTTGCCCTCTTGTTCTCTGTGTGAGTCAGTGGAGTTTGTACTCTCAACTTCAGGTTGGTGGATCTCCTGGTGACACTTACTGATGTGGTAGGTTTCAGGAGCTTTTTTTCAAATCCCAGAAGGCTGCATGATTCAATGTCCCAGGGGTGCAATGTCACAAGCTGGGAAATCTTATCTCATTGATTGGAAAGCATATTCAGTCATAAAGCTGAATTCTATGACAGTAGTAAAGTATACAGATGCATATCTCTGTGGCATAGAGGTTAGGTGATTGCCTTTCTTTCCAAAGGTACTCGATTTGCTCCCTTAGGAAGCCATCAAGATATTTTTCCAGGGATCCCTGATCTCAGTGTAGTTGAGATCGAGTTGCTAGTCCTATCGGAGATGGATGATAAAATGTAGGTCCAAGATGAGCACGTAAATGACCCCTTGGCAGTTCAAAATTGTGAAGAGCAGGCTGGAAAACTGATGCCGGACAAAATTCATAAAAAAGTTTAAAAATAAAATTCTATAGAATATCTTCACTATCTTTACATTTACATTGGGCAATCTTGCCAGTGCTTGGGGTTCATGCCTACCGCTGAGTAATAAAAAGATCAGAGCACATGTGGTTACTCACCGAAGTGCATTGATGATAGTCCTATCAATCAATCAAAGTATACAGATATAAAACTGAATTCTATAACAATAGTAAAATCAGTACTTTACAGTAGCAAAGTGTACAGATATAAAACTGAATTCTATGATAGTAGTAAAATCAGTAATTTACAGTAGCAAAGTGTACAGATATAAAACTGAATTCTATAACAATAGTAAAATCAGTACTTTAGAGTAGCAAAGTGTACAGATATAAAACTGAATTCTATGACAGTAGTAAAATCAGTAATTTACAGTAGCAAAGTGTACAGATATAAAACTGAATTATATGACAGTAGTAAAATCAGTACTTTACAGTAGCAAAGTGTACAGATATAAAACTGAATTCTATGACAGTAGTAAAATCAGTACTTTACAGTAGCAAAGTGTACAGATATAAAACTGAATTCTATGACAGTAGTAAAATCAGTACTTTACAGTAGCAAAGTGTACATATATAAAACTGAATTCTATGACAGTAGTAAAATCAGTAATTTACAGTAGCAAAGTGTACAGATATAAAACTGAATTCTATGACAGTAGTAAAATCAGTACTTTACAGTAGCAAAGTGTACAGATATAAAACTGAATTCTATGACAGTAGTAAAATCAGTAATTTACAGTAGCAAAGTGTACAGATATAAAACTGAATTCTATGACAGTAGTAAAATCAGTACTTTACAGTAGCAAAGTGTACAGATATAAAACTGAATTCTATGACAGTAGTAAAATCAGTACTTTACAGTAGCAAAGTGTACAGATATAAAACTGAATTCTATGACAGTAGTAAAATCAGTACTTTACAGTAGCAAAGTGTACAGATATAAGTGCAATCCTGGCACAGTTGTAAAGTGTACAAATATAAAACTGAATTCTATGACAGAAGTAAAACTTGTATTCATTTGCTAATTGATTCATCATCTCCCAACTCTTTATTTGCTTTTGAAAGGTTTTTACAAACTTTGTTAAAGTACCTGTATTTTCTTTAATTTTTCACAACACAGGGCATCAGAACTGCTAAACAGAATAGCCACTCAGTGTGTCCAGCTCCACGGTGGATGGGGCTACATGATGGAATATCCAATAGCAAAGGCTTATGTGGATGCTAGAGTACAACCCATCTATGGTGGTAGCAATGAAATTATGAAGGAGCTTATTGCACGTCAGATTGTTGTGGACTAGTGTTTTTGTGCAATGTCTACTTTTAAAATAAAATTTCAATTAATCATAAATTGCTAGATAGCACATAATGTTGAAGACAAATATTGGACACATTATTTCATGAAATTATTTAAATTAATTATCAATATAAAGGAAGACTGCAGTAAAACTATGTAGCAATGGCGAAACATGTAAAAACAAAGTACTGTAGTTTTACAAAGTACAAAAACAATATACAGCGACTTTTCAACCAAAAGGACTTTATCAAGCAAAGGATACAACAGAAGTGAAAAAATTCAAACATTGTTAACGGCAGACATAAAATTGGGCATTTGGAGATTTATTGTCTGATTGTAAATGTTATGTCTGCCGTAAAAGAAGTCTGAATTTCGTCACTTCTATTTCTAAATATGGTATACAATATGACTTATTATATTGGCTGAAATCGGATGCACATGTCCTAAACGTGTAGATTTCTATGCGTTTAGGGGCTACCAAACCAATGTGCAACGTATACACGTTCTTGGCAAAGATCAAACGTATCACAAAGAGTGATTCAAATTGGTCGTAAAGAACGAACACAAAAAAGAAGAAGAAGGAGATGACTTATTATAAATCAAATTGAAGACAAATGGATGTAGATTTACAAAATATTTATTGTATTATCAAATATAATGTGGTGCTAACTATGCAGGAAACATAATAGGATTCATTAAAACTAAAAATTAAAATTAGGTAAAAAATCCAACTTTGAAGGGTCTTAGTGAACGATAGGTTGAATAAACAAGTCTGACTGCTATGTTGGTAATTCATTTATGAATACATAAAAATTAAGAAAATTGTGCTTGGATGCATTGTTTATTAATTCATAGTTCATAAGTACGGTTCCAACTTCACTGCAACGGTCACCCCATAATTGCTCTGTTCCTGTGCCAATGAATATCACACGAAATGCTAACACCTGTGAAAAGTTTCCTGTGTGAACTAATTCCAGAATGAAACAGCGCGTACCGCCACAAAAAGCAACCTGCACCGCATAAAATGCATATGACCATCGCGAATGTAGCAACACAAAACTGTTCATCACTTGAATTGCAATTCTTGTCGAAGGGACATCAATCACGGCAAAATCCAGCTTTCTGCACTCGCAATATAACTGCATACGGCAGTGTGCGCTTGTTCGTCATAACCGCTGTCCGCCATTTTCTGAATACACACAACAAACGCACGGTTGACACAGCAAAAGCATTCCATGTAACAGTCACAGCTCACAGCGTTGCTCAAGCACTAACTCAGGAGCTCGGCAAACGAAACCAGAAAATATCCGACCAAACATGGCGGGAATGCGCTAGCAAAATCGTGTTCAGAATCAACCCGTTCTGACTCTGAATGGCCCTCCCGCATTCCGCCATTGTTGGCAAGATTTTTTTCATTAACTGTTTATTAACTGTTTACAAACTAGCATCGTGACCTTTCATGAAAAATCTCTAAATTTTTGTGTTTGTCACAGGGTATCCTAGCCTCGAATGAATGGTAAACTCTATTCCACTTCTATTTCTAGCATAAGCACCAATGATATGTAATTTTTATTGTTTACTCTTCAATTTTAAGTAGTTTTCAGTTAAAATAAAAGTCAAATAGGAATGGAAAGTAATGAAAAAGCAACGAAATATTAACAATCTTTTAAACGATGATACGTCCCTGCAATGAGCCAAGATTTAAAAAATGATGGCTCGTATGCTATCAATTAACCCTTAGTGGACCAGGGCAAAAACCACACTTTTGCAAGCCATTTTTTATCATACATTTTTATACAGAAATCTGTTATTAGTTTTGCCATAAAACTGTTATATATGGAACATGTACTATATATCAAAATGGTCCGAATTTAATGCTTTTTTATAGACTACTTTTTAATCCCTATAGACGAACCAGCTTTTTGCATTCCATGACATCAAATTTACTAAACAATGAATCTGTGAGGCGTACAGACTAGTTTAGAAGATGAGTAAGTTGGAAACGAGAATGACCTTTTAAGGGAACAGAATTCTAGAATGTTTGCAAGTGGAGAACGTTTTTTTTCTAAAAATGATATTGAATCATGCTATGGCAAAGGACTTTTCCAGCTAAAAATTATTACATTGTGGAGTGAACTTAGAATTATGCTTATAACTTACGTTCTGTATGAATAAATTTATACTTCTGGTATCAAAAGTTGCAGCGAATATGTTTATGTTCAATTGAGTTGTAAATGCTGTTGTATTTGATGTTATTTATATAAAGCAAATAAAAATGGTTAAAATTGGTAGTTTTTTCTTTTCATTGAATATAAGATTTGAGAGTAGTATTTCTTTGTGTGTCTGCCACTATGAATTTAAAGGCAGGCCACACAAAAGGTGGACCTTAGATATAACAGAGGTGATGAAAGACACTATGTGTGTATATATATATATATATATATATATATAAAGACACACACAAAACCCATGCTAGAAAACTCTTCTTACCCTGAAGCTGTGAGGCAAATCAGGATTGGAAAGAAAGAAAGAAAGACAAGGTGCAAAGAGAGGCTCGCTCCAGGTGTCTCCTTTTTCGACCTGACGCTGAAAGGCAAAACAGGATTAGAGAATAGATAGATAGATAGATAGATTTCTTCTTGGAAGGGACATCTTGCTGAATGAATTAGAGCGTAGGTTCTCATTCAGGAGATCCGGGTTCGATCCCCATTAAGGCCAAGAAGTTGTTTTATGTCGTGGCATAAAGAAAAATCAAGACCTGAACATTTTCACAGAGATAGCACTAGCCATGCAGTCATTAAAGGCGACTGAGGTAGGGGCCTAGGGAAGCTACGCTAATAAATAAAAAGCGTCACAGAAATCAGATGTGCTGGCCTACTTGTAGGCACATAACTGCACAACAATCGCTCTTAGGCTCAGATCACATACAAATCACAGAGTGATTGATATGGAGTGTTTGAAGAAGAAGAAATACGTGCACTCTTACCAAAGAGTCAACTCCAAACAAAATTTTTGCAGTGAAACAAAAGTTTATTTGTTCTTGTCCATTCTTTTGAGTACTGATTGTTTCTGATCACTGTATTGCTCTTACTTCAATGGTATCTGTTCTCAATGGGAGAGTAGTTTCTTGGTAGGACAGAGAATGATGACTGAATGATGTTTAACTTGGTCATCTCTCTGGGAGTCTCTATGGCATAAAGGTTAGTTGCTCGTCTCTCGTTCCAAAGGTATTCGGTTTGCTTCTCTGTGGAGCCATTGGGATATTCTTCATGAGATTTCATATCTCAGTGTGGGTGGTATCAAGTTTCTAGTTCTATCAGGGACAGACAATAAAACCTAGATCCTGTGTTCAAGTTGAGCATGTCAAAGGCAATGCTTGGAGTCTTGAAAGATCTTTTTACTTTTCTCCAATCCTATCTTGCCTCACAGCATCAGGATAAGAAGAGATTTCTAGAACGAGCCCTTGTGTGTGCTTCATAAATAGTCTTTCGTCACCTCTGTTATCTCTGAGGTTCACTTATTGTGTGGCCTGCATTTTGCTTTGTATCCATTGTAAAAGAGCAACATTGCTCTTTGAGGTGCATTGTTTTTTGGTAATCTGCTTAAGTGTCCGAACCATTTAATTTGTTGTTTCGGGACAAAGTTCAGTACTGATGTTGTGCCAACTTTTTTCCTGATGTCTTCATTTCTCAACTGGTCTTTTCCTGTTACCCCAGAAATCTGCACAAACACTTCGTCTTTGTTGTGACTAGTTTTCTTCTGTCATTTGAAGATATCTAGGCTGACAAAAATCAGTTTTAGTCTTGTGCCAGGGCATGACAGCATAAAAGAGAAGGAAAGCACAAATATGCCAGCGGGAATGGCTTATGTAGAAAGCGAACGATCAAGAGATATTCTGATTAACTTAAGAGAGACATGGAGTGTAAACAATTCAAGGAATGTGGGTTGAATCTGCGACCTTAATCAGACTGCAAGAATATCAAATGAAATGTGGTGTAGCTAGACAACAGCACTACACTGGAAACCAAAGAATAGTAGTAAATTAACATAGAACTGGTGCTGTTACTTGCCACATGTTGAGAGACATACTGAGAAGGAGATTTGCTAGATATATTGTTTAATTGGATTGATGTGCAGGGATGATGATCTGACGACTGAACTAAATTAAACTAACATTGGTTACGATATTGCCTTGCGTTCTGAAGGTTGCGAGTTCGAATCCAAACCATGCAATTTTGTTTCCGCGTGCATTTTTCCACAGACCCTAGGATTGTTGCAGGAGCTACAAGTTCATACATAGTGCAATACTCTTGGCAAGTGGCGTGCCATTCCTGCGGAGAGGGACCAAGCCATATGAGATAAAACCTGGTGTAATGCAGTTAATCCTTCGATTTTAAACCACTTTAAACTGGAACATAGTTCTTAAAATTATTCCTTGCCCGTGAGTTGCGTGGGCTTACAAGGGGAGCAACAAATAGTAACACTCCAACCTACAAGGTGAGCAAGTAAGAGGCGACTGATGTAGGGGACTAGGAAAGCTATCCTAGTAAATAAAAAGTGTTGCAGAAATCGGGTAGGCAGGCCTACTTGTAGGCGCATAACTGGCACCACGTATAATCGCTCTTAGGCTCAGATCACCTACAAATAGTCGATTAACAAGTGGCCGATATGGAGTTTTCGGAGAAGATTGATAGAGGCTTGCTAGACATATTGGACATCATTTCCATAGAAGAGATTGAGCAAGCTGCCCAGGATAGAGCGGTGTAGAGAAATTGGTTGCAGTCCTTTTGTGACTATACTGGTACAAGTACAAGAGGAATAGCATTTAAAAAGAGAGCGCCCAACTAGCATTTGTCACCACAAAACGGTCAACAGCTCTGTGAAAAAGTATAGTTTTCAGCTCTTTTTCCGTACTTTTTATAGTAGTTGGTTGCTGGTGTTGTCTTCAATGATTCAGTGACTCTGCTTCTGCAATGATATAGAAACACTAACGGAAGACAAAGCAATACTAGAACGACAGAATGAGTATTGGATGTGGAGAAATATACAAAGTAGACGGGTTTGTGTACAGTTGCTTAGAGACCGTCTGGTGTATAAGACCGCAGCAATTGATGACGTCTTCGGTCTCTTCGCGACTCTCTGTTGGATGAGGACACTAAAATCGATGTCGAATCGATCAAGCGATTTAAGCAGTTTGGAGTTACCCGTTGTTCAAGTAACTGGATGCTGAGAGGCAGATCTAGAACGACAGAATGTGTAATCAGGAGCAGGAAATCATATGCAATATGATATCTGTTGGGAGTGTAGCAAGTTGCAGAGACTCGTCTGGTGTAACAAGACCAAGAACAATTGATGACGTGCCATTTTGTGATTAGTAGAATAATGCAGCGTAGAAGTATCCGAGATGCATAACAAATGACTTTAACTATGGGTCTACAAGAACCATAATCAAACTTGTCATCGTATATTCTGGGATATACTGATTACCTATCCGTCTGCCCGGAGAGACATGTGTTTGGTTTAGTACTTACATCATAGTTTAGAGTCAGTTTTCTTGTAATATATTGCTATCAAATTATTGCTTCTTTATTCAGAAGGTCAACTTGATGTAATCTGCTGAGATTGCTTCATAGTTTAATTTAGGTGACAACGTCAGAAAAAGAAGGATCAAAATAAAGTGTCAGCTGTCAGCGATAAATCACAGTCCTTGAAAATAGCGTGATATCCATAATATTAAATTAGTGGCCAGAATAATGTTCATTGAGAATACTACAAATCTACCCTGAAACATGGGTAACTACAAATGCAAGAAACGATGGGTAGCTAGGGACAATGTGTCAATGTTTGTAACCTATGAAAGTTTCAGTTTGGTACTTCATCATCCGCAAGTCAAGACTGATTCCTTCGCACATCACTTGAGCGACTAATCATACCATTTGATTTTATTGAATATTCATACATGTGTGGCTTTTTCTGATTTAATTTAATAATCCTGCAATCTGAAACTGGACTGTGTTTAATGAGAGACTGTTCATCCTATGGAAACATAGACATCGGTTTCATGCAATATATGGAACTTACTGGATTCTCATCTAGTGTTGTAAATTTAAAAATTGACTTCTTATATTGCAAAAGCCTTGGTTGAAGTTCGGTATTGATTGTTTTGTATTTTAAAATAGTAGAGGACTAGGTCAGATAGTACTGCAGCGTATTCGATGATCATTAAAAACATTGCACTACCATCTCGGGTTGGTGTAAAGTCTCGCCTCAGGTCAATCCTGAAAGCGTGTATGTTGTGGTGTTCGTTGAATAATCACATCGTCAAGGCTGACCTACCCTGTGTAATCTTTGATGAACATACCATCGAGCGCAGAGACAGGCTGCGCTAACTTGGAATAACCTTTGATCGTAGTCTATCTTTCAAACACCATATTGAACAGACGATACAACGGTGCAAGCGTTGTCTTGCGGCTCTCAAAGTTATGGTGGCTGCACACCTTGAGCAGAGACTACTTGCCCTTTTGTTCGATCGACTGGTACTGTCAGTGGTAGATTGCGGACTCGGAATTCTTACGATATCAAGATCACAATGTGAACGACTCGAACGGGTTCAGAATGAAGGTATGCGTATAGTTCTGGGCTGCACTAGAGATACCCCATTGTGAAGATGAGATATATGCTTGGCCTTCTGTCACTATGCTCCCGTCATGCAATCGCCCAAACCAAGGCATATATGCGGGTTACTTCGGATAAGAGACATCCACTTCACAAGAACACTAATGATGTTAAGGGCACGAGAATCAAGCGTGGCATGTCGTGGATGGCCCAGGCTGAGAGAACAATTGGCCAGGTGACTACGGTTGCGACTCTACCAAAAGGGGAAAAATGGATCCCAACAGATGGTAGCATGATGAACTATCTCAACGTTATCATTACTCTTGGAAGAGAATGTAGAGATTGGGACAACATGAAGGCTGATCTCGCAGTTAAGCAGCTGATAGAAGATAATGCAAGGGATGATGATGTTGTTGTATATACCGATGGGTCGGTTCAACGTGGTGAGAAATCCCGGGTGGGGTTTCTTGGCTAATGGGATGGTAGGGTTGTTGCAGAGCGAAGTGGGGCATACAGGACAACTACTTCTAGTATGAGGATGGGGGTTGAGGCCGTTACTGCTGCCCTCCATTGGATTTCTGGGACTTCATTTACTGGGGCAGTTGTTGTATCTGACTCTAGTGATGCTTACAAGATCCAGAAGGTCAGGTTTCGGTATGAGTGGATGTCGTCTATAGAAGTTTCTAACCTCCAGCGGCTTACGTGGATATACTGTCCTGGTCATGCGGGTGTTTACGGTAATGAGAGAGCGGACAGGCTGCATCAACAGCATCGATTGTTGGAGCGTTGAAGATGGATAAGGGGATATTCTTCGGTCTCTTCGAGACTCTCTGTTGGATGAGGACACTAATATCGATGTTGAATCGATCAAGCGATTAAGCAGTTTGGAGTTACCCGTTGTTCAAGTCGAACTGGATGCCTGAGAGGCAGAGTGAGAGTGTGTTTAATCAGCGAGCCACAGGAACCATCAGTATGCATACTCTTTGATATCTGTTGGGGAGACTGAGCACCTGTGGGTCTGCCCGGAGTGCAATGACGTCAGTTTAGTAACCAATAACCAATTGATGACGTGCCATTTTGTGATTAGTAGAAAATGATGCAGGCGTAGAAGTATCCGAGAGATGCATAACAAATGCCTTTAACTAGCGGTCTACAAGAACCATAATCAAACTTGTTCATCGGTATATTCTGGGATATACTGATTACCTATCCGTCTGCCCGGAGAGACATGTGTTTGGTTTAGTACTTACATCATAGTTTAGAGTCAGTTTTCTTGTAATATATAGCTATCAAATTATTGCTTCTTTATTCAGAAGGTCAAACTTAGATATTAAATCATGTCTTTACGTACGAAAGTTCAAGTATGTTTAATTTCTAGGTGGACAAACGTCAGAAAAACTGCAAGGTAAAAATAGAAGTGGTCAGTTCTGTCGGAGACGGATGAAAATCACATGTCTCGTTTGAAAATAGCCCACGATGAATATCCATTAATATTTACATTTTTTGAGATATTAAATGTTAAATTGAGTTACTACTAAATCTACCATCATGAAACAAGAGAGAGTGAACAACAAAAATGCATGAAGAAATCGGATGCGGTAGGCCGTAGGGCACATTATGTGTCAATTAGTTGTAAACCTATTAGAAAGTTTCAGTTTGGGTATCTTCACTGCATCCCGGGCAAGTCCATATGCGCTTTGATCTCCTTCGCAACATTTTCAACAGCGTTCAGCGACTAATCATACCATTTCGATTTTCATTGATGAGCCTATTCATACGCCTGTTGTGGTGTTCTTTTTCTGATCACTCTAATCTTCAATCCAATCCCTGCCAATCTGGCAGTGGACGTGGATTAGTTTAGATTAGACGATGTTCATCTATGGCGAAACACATAAAAACAAAGTACTGTAGTTTTACAAAATACAAAACAATATTAGGAACTTATTGTTTGATTCTACATGGCGTGTGCTGTGTGAGAAGTGAATGTCTGCACTTCTTTTGTATCATTTGCTTTGATAAAGGCCTTTTGCTTGAAAGTTGCTGTATTGTTATTGTTTTTGTATTTTGTAAAACACAGTAGAGGCCTACTTTGTTTTTATGCGTTTGCCATTGCTAGTTTTACTGCAGTCTTCCGTTATATCGATGATATTCATTTATAAAACATAGTAACACCGTACTAACACTCATCGCCTGAGTGGTTACCGGGGCCCAAATTTGGGGTGTAAAGAATAGAACCACTGTTACCTACCACGCATGTCGTAGAGGCGACTAAGGATGTTTGGCTGAAATCGGATGCATGTGTTCTAAACGTGTAAAAGTCTATGCATTTAGGGGCCTACCAAACCAATGTGCAACGTAGACACGTTCTTTGGCAAAGATCAAACATATCACAAAGAGTGATTAAAATTGGTCGTAAAGAACAAACGCAAAGAAGAAGAAGACTAACACTCAAACAATTAAATCACAAAATATTTACAAAGATTGGTTTATAAAACATTCACAATTTTTTTCTTTAAAACATTCATGTCTTAAAACATAACTTTCTAGTCAGAAAGTCAGCTTCCTGCTGCGGTTTGGGGAACACTGGATATGTTTCCACCGAACATCATTGGAGATTCTCTTGATTCACAACACCGTGTACGTTTCTGAAATATAAACTCACATTTATGAGAAGTGGAACAAATGCGTATGAATCATTGACATTTAACAAGACAGTGGGAAAACATATATGTACTTTTGAACATAAGTCTTATAGAAGAGTCCTCCTTATATCATGGACAGAGAAAAGAATAAATAGATCAATCCAGAAAGAACTCAAATTCAAAGAAAACTGCCTGATGTTACAAATAACAATGAAAAAAGATTGAAGATTTGGAAGACCACGAAGGTGGATCCCGGCAAAGAGGAGAAGAGGAAGACCATCATGGAAGGTGGCATCCCGGTAAAGAGGAGAAGAGGAAGACCACGGAGAAGGTGGCATCCCGGTAAAGAGGAGAAGAGGAAGACCACGGAGAAGGTGGCATCCCGGCAAAGAGGAGAAGAGGAAGACCATCGAGAAGGTGGCATCCCGGCAAAGAGGAGAAGAGGAAGACCACGGAGAAGGTGGCATCCCGGCAAAGAGGAGAAGAGGAAGACCACGGAGAAGGTGGCATCCCGGCAAAGAGGAGAAGAGGAAGACCATCATGGAAGGTGGCATCCCGGTAAAGAGGAGAAGAGGAAGACCATCATGGAAGGTGGCATCCCGGTAAAGAGGAGAAGAGGAAGACCATCATGGAAGGTGGCATCCCGGTAAAGAGGAGAAGAGGAAGACCACGGAGAAGGTGGCATCCCGGTAAAGAGGAGAAGAGGAAGACCACGGAGAAGGTGGCATCCCGGTAAAGAGGAGAAGAGGAAGACCACGGAGAAGGTGGCATCCCGGCAAAGAGGAGAAGAGGAAGACCACGGAGAAGGTGGCATCCCGGCAAAGAGGAGAAGAGGAAGACCACGGAGAAGGTGGCATCCCGGCAAAGAGGAGAAGAGGAAGACCACGGAGAAGGTGGCATCCCGGCAAAGAGGAGAAGAGGAAGACCACGGAGAAGGTGGCATCCCGGCAAAGAGGAGAAGAGGAAGACCACGGAGAAGGTGGATTCAGGATGTAACTGATAGTTTGAGCATGACACTGCAGGGGTGGGTCATCTGACCTATGAGAGAAATACATTCAGAAGGACTGTTAAGGTGGTAAAGTTCTGCTCAGTATAAGCTATTGAATAAATGACGCAAGAGAAACACTATACCATCTACGTCCGCAGATTAGAAACATATGTATTATAGTGTATCATTTCTTCTTCTTCTTTGCAATCAAGTCCCATGCTCAGAGGTCTAAAAGACAAGATGAGCTGCCTTTATCAATCCAGTTGTCAGCAGAAAGTCCTCCCGGGTGCCCCCACAGTTTCTCTTTCAGATTAGTCTCACAGCGCCATGTTTGAGACTTCAAATCATTGAGGAGGGGGCAGGTTTGAAGAATGTGTTCATGAGTCTAGTGGTCCTTTGACTTGCATTAGTCAGTGGATCACGTCTGGTAATTTGGCAAGTGGCGTAACTGGAAATTATGACTTTTTACAGAATGGAAAAGGAAGGGAGAAGGGATGAAAAGAATAAAAAAGATAGAAAACAATCCGTGTTGATATTTTATGGTACAATGAGGATAAACACGTAAAAAAAAATCATTGGCAGTTCAAAATCAAGAAGAACATGTTGGAAAGCAGATGCCCCTGCAAAATTTATTAGCAAAAATTAAAAATAAAATTCTACAAAAATATCTTCAAAATTACATCGGGGACCATCGCCGGTGATACGGAGTTCATGTACTGCAGCTGAGATACGCATGTGTAGGAAAGAGATTGGAGCACACATGGCTATTCACCGAAGTGCAATGATGATGGTCCAATCAATCAATCACTCAATCAATCATCTTGGACAAACAGCACACGATGAAAATGATTTTGCTTCTTCTTTCTGATTTATTGAAATTACTATCATCATTGCACTTCGGTGAGTAACCATGTGTGCTCCAATATCTTTCTTACACAGGCATATCTCAGCGGCAGTGCACGAGCTCTGTAGTACCGGCGAGGGTCCCCGATATAATTTGGGAAATGGCGAAAACAATTTGTAAGAATGACTTTTTCTTGCGAAAACGTTTTGTAAGAATGACTTTTTCTTGTGTTGTCACACTGTTACCAGGTTGTAGCGAATTGTCGTGGTCTTCTGTATCTGTATTGCAATTCTCGTATGCCTTGAGTGATAGATTTATACATCATTTGGCATGGTTCTAGCAAACCATCTATCCATCGTATCTTTAGTTTTCTTCTAGCCTTTACCGTGATTTTTGCTGTAGAAGATTTGTATTTTTTCCCGATCCAGAAGCACTTGAGCTTTTCAGCTCTTCGGCTCGGTGCCATGGACATCGTAACTCTTCGGTTCGGTGCCACGAACACCGTAAATCTGGGGAATCTGTGGCTTCTTCTGCCATCCCGCGGAATTGAACCCGCACACACAGAGGGATAGTCACCGTAGTCCAACGCGCTACGAACACGCTGGGCACCACTGTGTCGTCTGGCTACATTCTTACTAGGTGGTCAAACCATTTCATTCTCTAATTGTAAACCCAGATGCGTTTAGTTTAGTCGTCAGATCTTCATCACCACAGATTGAGGAAGTTAGTTCATAAGTACTCCGATCTCCTTCTCATTATGTCTCTCAGCGTGTGTCCACTAGCGATACCAGTTCTGTGATTTTTTATTATTCATTGGCTTTTAGCCTAACACTCTTGTCTGGTAACACGTTGTTTGATTTGATATTTTTGAGTCACAAACACTAAGTTGAAAAGAACAGGTTGTCATTTTTCGTCTACGAACAGGGCACAATAGGCTGAGGTACCATCTGTTTAACAAGTACAAAATAGGTCCTTCAGCTATATGCAAATGTGACACCAGCAAGATGACAGAGACACACATACTGCAAGAATGTTCAACATACAGTGAACAGAGAGAAAACATATCGCCAATCTACATAGCAGTCGAAGACAAGTTATATCAGAAAGTGCATGGACTTCTGGTTGATCCACTAACTACTTTAAAAGTATACAAGTCGATGCCAGTCCAAGACAATATAAATGGAGATGTACATGGACTCCGGTTGACCACTAACTACTTTAAAAGTATACAAATCGATGCCAGTCCAAGACAAGATAAACGGAGATGTACATGGATACAAATCGATGTCTGAAAACGTTGGAAGAAGAAGAAGGAGAAGAGTCAAAGACTTTTACCTAAACACAAGCAAGATACATGCGGTACAGAATTTAAAGTAAATTTCCGCAACTACACCCCAAGAAGATACCGGTTTATAAATGAAGACATCAGGAATAACATTGGATACTGAACTTCATCAAGAAACAACAAATTAAATGATTCGTCAACATAAGCAGATTACCAACAGACAGTACGTCTCAAGGTGCAATGCTACCCCGATACAGTGGATACAAGGAAAAAGACCGTCCATGCAAAATGTGGATTTCAGAAATATCAGAGGCGAGGAAAACACTATTTATGAAGCGCACACAAATTCCGTTCTATAAATCTCTTCTTATCCTGATCCTGACGGATTATCCTGACAAATTAGCGTCAACAGGCATACAATAAATATTTATCACAACCATGTGCTATTAACGAAAGATATGGACGATGGCAACATAAGAAAAAGACAAATTACAACATTCGCTTTGCATCAACCATTTTGAGTTCGTTGTACCAGTTAGGCACATAAGACCCGTACTCCAGCCCATCCAGTTTCTGCATGCTTTCTGCTCGGGTTCGTCTCCCTAAGTTGCGGGTTCAGGACATACAAATCTAATCTAGGGAGGTCATCCCTAGTCGAGCCAGAGCCCGTAAATCCTGGACCTCGGTCAAATTGCCCCAATCTACACTAATTGGAGGTGGAGTTGGCTTGTGTGTTCTCACGTTTTAACAACAGGCTACTAATTTTCACTTTCTGCCTTTCCTAAGAAAAACTAGCCGATCCCAACTCTTTTGTAAACAAAACAAGGCGCAGAGTACATCTTGTTAACCTAGATCACCCAAAGCGTGCAATAAACGGTTCTAACATTCATATATATTATTGTAAAACACAAATCATACCTATGCCAGAAAGCCATTCTGTTAATAAACGACTCAAATAAAATAGTTCCAAAACAGCACTCGACCTTTGATATAGAGCCATCCATTGCAGTAACTTGGCTCTAGAAGTAAAAGAAAAATGTGATCATTGGTTATTTGTTTATTCTCTACTAAATCGACGCCATAGAACTCCGCGTAGACCCATAGGTGCTCAGTCTCTCCCAACATATGTCGAAGGGTATGCATATTGATAGTTCCGGTGGCTCGATAGCTAAACACACTTCTTATTCTGCCTCTCGGGCATCCAGTTCAACGTGTACAACGTTTAATTTCAAACTCCTTATATCGTTGGATAGATTCAACATCAATCTCAGTATCCTAATCCAACAGATGGTCGCCGAAATACAGAAGCATATCCCCCTTCCTCATCCTCCCGATGATCACTGCTGTTATTACAAGCATGTCCATTCTTATTATCGCAAACATCAACATGTCAAGGATAGTAGATCCACGTAAGACGCTGAAGGTTAGAAACCTCAACAGACGACATCAACTCATACCAGTGGCGGCTCGTCATTAAAGGCAAGTAGGGCCGGCCCCACCAAAATCAGTAGAACTAATATGTAAATACTAATATAAAACCTAACACAAAACTATGATTTTTCGAAAATTTTGTCCGGCCCCACCAACAAAAATAATCACGAGCCGTCACTGACTCATACCATAACTAGAGGATCTCTGTTGCGTAGAGGAAAGGTGATCGCCTTTTGTTCCAGAGTTACTCGTTTCGTTCCCGCATGGAAGGATCGGGATATTTTTACAGAGATTCCTGATTTCAATATAGGCTAGATCGAGTTACAAGTCGTATCGGAGACGGATGATAAACTTAGGTCAAATTGAACACGTAAAAAAACCTTTGGCATTTGATAATCGATAATAGTTATTTGATACTTCCGTCCGTGAGGAGCCGGAGCCCGCAAGGGAAGCAGAGAATAGTACCACTACTACCTTTTCAAAATATATTCAAAATATGGCGGACAGCTAGTAAACAATCCAGCTGCTGCCTTGTGAAGTACTGCTTGTGCGGACGGCTAATCAAATTTATTTTGCGGACGGCTTGCGTTGGCACTCTGGTGGCTGCTGTATGAATGTAATACGCATGCAGGCTGTCGGTTTGTGTTAGGATTTCTTTTTTACTTCGAAAGCTCACATGAGACAATGATAAAGATTTCGAGTGGTGCTTGCTAGCATTTGAACTTGCAACTATGAAGCAACCAATTCCAGTGAAGTTGGAACAATAACTACCTAACTACAAATCATATTATGTGTTATTATATATACCATACGCCAGCATCTGATCGAATGTGTTAAAACGCAGACTCCATCCGGAAACCGGGTTCGATCCCGGTAAGGTAAATGCGTTTTATCTGTCTGGGGCAAGAAAAAAATCTTAACCTGAACAGCTTTGCGGTGACTGCACTAATCATATGGCCATTAATTTCTTCAGGCTTATGTATATCTTGTCCCACCATAAAAAGCGGAATTACACAGGCAGTCAAGTTAGTATTATTTTATTTTTAAAAGTTTAGTTCGTACCATAATCGAGCTTGCAGACAATCCTATAGCCAGAATGGCATAACTTGAAAGATGATACATCCAGAGATAGCCAATCTGTCTTGGGGCATACACTTCAAAAACCAGCCAGATTCCTGTTTGAGCATAAGAACACAAATTGCAAATTTTACACGGAAGAGTACAACATGAAAATAAATATAACAAAGACAGAGACAATGGCGATAAGCAAACAAACAGAAACCTTACAATAAAACTACAGAACATAGAAATAAAACAAACCAATGAGTCCAATTAGTACTTAGGAACAATTTTCACTGCAGACGGAAGTATCGATAAGGAAATCAGCAATCGATGCACACAAGCTAACCAGGTTCTGGGGCAGTTAACACCACTGTTGTCACATAAAGAGATACTGCTAAAAACTAAGGCAAATCTTTTAAGAACGATTTTCAGGCCAATACTATGTTACCAGGCCAATAACAGCAACTAATGAGCAGAAAATCATAACGACCGAGATGAGGTGTCTTAAAAGAGCTGCAGGTGTAACAATAAGAGACAAAATTAGAAATGAAGAAATCAGAAGACTGGATGTGAAACCAGTTATGCAATTCATAAAGAACAACAGATTAAATGGTTTGGACATCTGCCAAGAATGCCCTGGTATCGTCTACCATAGAGAGCCACACAGAAAAATATAAGGTACAGAGCAAGAGGAAGACCACGCAAAGATGAAGGGACGGCATCAAGAACAGCCTTAAGAAAATAAATAACAGCTTACAAAGTGCATTAGAACAAACACACACAAGATCATTAAACCAACCCCCTCTCCCCCTCAACACTTCCATAAATAAGTAAATAGCGGAAGAGAGGAAGAAGAAAAATACTAATACACTGAGATACTGCATCTAAGGTCAACTGAAACCTCTCCTGCCTCTGATTCGATGTGGGTTTGTTGTTATTGTTGTTGTTGTCGATTCCCAGGAATTATCAGTTTTCACTCTTATTCCTATAGTGCGTTGGGTAGAGGTTACGATGTGAGGTAAAACAAGATTGGAGAAAGGAAGGAAAGAAAGAAAGAACAAAGACGGACTATTCAGGGTAAAGAAGAGAGTTGTCTGTCTACTAAAGCTGTTGCGTTTGATTCAATCCTTCCGTTAATTAAGGATATAAAAGACACAATGCAGCATGGTGGTTTGAGATCAGAAGACTACATTAACAACAATGCAGCATGGTGGTTTGAGATCAGAAGACACATTAACAAAATGCAACATGGTGGTTTGAGATCGAAGACTACATTAAACAATGCAGCATGGTGGTTTGAGATCAGAAGACTACATTAACAACAATGCAGCATGGTGGTTTGAGATCAGAAGACTACATTAACAACAATGCAGCATGGTGGTTTGAGATCAGAAGACTACATTAACAACAATGCAGCATGGTGGTTTGAGATCAGAAGACTACATTAACAACAATGCAGCATGGTGGTTTGAGATCAGAAGACTACATTAACAACAAAGCAGCATGGTGGTTTGAGATCAGAAGACTACATTAACAACAATGCAGCATGGTGGTTTGAGATCAGAAGACTACATTAACAACAATGCAGCATGGTGGTTTGAGATCAGAAGACTACATTAACAACAATGCAGCATGGTGGTTTGAGATCAGAAGACTACATTAACAACAATGCAGCATGGTGGTTTGAGATCAGAAGACTACATTAACAACAATGGAACCAAACACAATGATTTGTTCAGCCTACAACACTGTTTGTTTACATTTTTATATATTTGATATTTAGTTTTGAGATTTACTATACAACTGGCTAATGCTACAAATAAGAATAAGCAAATTGAAGAATTGTGGACATATCATCATCATTGGCCTCTTGTCCAGGAGACAATAGTTGTGACATATCATCATTGGCCTCTTTGTCTCAGGAGACAATAGTTGTGACATATCATCATATTGCCTCTTTGTCTCAGGAGACAATAGTTGTGACATATCATCATCATTGGCCCTTTGTCTCAGGAGACAATAGTTGTGGACATATCATCATCATTGGCCACTTTGTCTCAGGAGACAATAGTTTGACATATCATATCATTGCCTCTCGTCTCAGAGACAAAGTTGTGACATATCATCATCATTGGCCTCTTGCTCAGGGACAAAGTTGTGACATATCATCATTGGCCTTTGTCTCAGGAGACAATAGTTGTGACATATAGAGAGTCACGAAGGGTTGGAGGAGAAGACAATTGTGGAAGGGGCATTCTGCAAACAGGAGAAGAGGAAGACTATGAAGAAGATGGATTCATGATGTAACTGATGATTTGAGCATCACGGATGTTGAGGCGAACCATCTTGCCAACGAGAGAGAGAAATTAATGTGATATTACTATTAATTACTGTTAATGTGATCAAGTTCTACCCAGGACAAGCTAAATGATGATGATAATAATTTAATTGGGGTCTCTGTGGTGTAGAGGTTAGGTGCTTGTCTCTTGTGCCAAAGGTACCCGGTTCGCTGCCTCGTGGAGCCATCTGGATATTTTTCCAGAGATCCCTGACCTCTGTAGGTGCGATCGATTTACATGTCCTATCGGAGACGTACGGTAAAACGTAGGTCCCGTATTCAATTTTAACACGTAAAAGAACTTTGGTAGTTCAAAATCGAGAAGAGCAGGCTGGAAAGCTGCTGCCAGGGCAAAATTCATTAGAAAAGATTAAAAATAAAATTCCTACAAAAATATCGTCACCATCTTCAAAATTACACCGGTGCCCTCGCCGGTGCTACGGAGTTCGTACACTACAGCTGAGATCTTACCGTGTGAGAAAGATCATAGCACACAAGGTTACTCACACCGAAGTGCAATGATGATGGTCCTATCAATCAATCAATCAAGACATCCTTATATCTGAGCAGTGGTATACAGTGGTGCCTCTTCCCCTCCGGAAGTTTGCAGAACAACATTTATTTTGGTATGTGTAAAACTATATTTCTCCGAAAATTATTAAAAGTAAAATGAAGTGATTTCGTTTTGAACAACGCAGTGAGAGATAGAACACAGCAACAACCCGTATCAAATATTATAAGAAAACGAAGGTGGAAATATTTAGGTCATGTTCTTAGATCAGACGAAAGAGACTAAATCAACTAATGTGGTCACCAGTTGAGAAAAGAAAACGTGGAAGACCAAAGACCACTCTTCGAAGAACAATCCTACAAGAAAGTAAACTATTGGGATGTAAAACCATACGAGATCTCCAACTGCTAGCAACGAACCGCATTAGATGAAGATCTAAAACTCCATCTTTGACACGAAAGGAACAAACTAACTAACTAAAACTATATTGTGTAAATCAGCGAAACAATACTAATAATAAGTCTTAATCTCACCTCTCCAGCTAATTACTGTAAACACTATATATAAGGATGTTATAAAGTCTTCAAACACCAGCATGGAAATCCAGTTGATATTTTCCAAGTATGCTGTTAATCGTCTTATTGGTACCTATGGATTGTAATAGAAAATTACGAAAATGATATTCATTCATAAAATCATCGTTCTATAATTCTTATTGTGCTTATTTGTCCGTATACCAACAGGACATCGGGAAAGAAGGCGAGAGGAAGACTACGAAAATGGTTAGATGGCATAGCAGAATCCTGTCAAAGAGCAAAAATATCAATCATCCAAGCCACCAGAACAGCGCAAGACAAAAACAGAAAACATCGACACTGGGCAACAACCCGGTAGCAGTGTGACGACAAAAGAAGAAGTCCATATATAAAATCCCCAGTACTTTTTTGTTTGTTTGTCTATCCATATGTCGTCCGTAACACTAACTACTTTTAACTACTTTTAAAGTTAATTTATTATCCTTTTCCGCTAATGTTCCTAGTCCACATAAACTGTAGCTCATTCCGATAGCCAGTAAAACCTGATACGATTGAATTCCCGTGAAAGTTGAAAAACAACAATTGGCAAATTAAATTTATTCAGTTTATTAAACTTATCGACGTGTTTGAAAAATAAAAATTGACCCGAACGTAAAAACAGTGTAGTTTTACAATTTTCACATCTTCGTATTCGTGAAAGTCACATTCTTGCCACATTTCAAGTTCGTAGGATGTCCAGATATCTTAAAACAATTAGGACATACATACAATTACATTAATCTTTGTCTTATATATATATATATATATTATTAGAATATGACTGATTTTTTTCGTTTACCTGCTACGAATTCAAGCGTAGTCATAACGACTAATATGACACCTCTGACTTATTTTTGCGCTATGGCTTGCATTTTATCGTTAGTGTCCCTTGCCATTTAGGTGAGCATTACTCTGACTCAGATGTACTTGTAAAAGAAAAATTAGATCACCAAGTACGGAATTAGGTTTCCGTATTACAATCATGTACCGTCTGCTAACTTAAATGTTTTTTTTAGCTTAAACTGGCTTCGAATCATGGAATTTCTACTGCAAGTTGTCACTAGCGCAGCTAATTATCAGTTTCGCTGACGGGGACCTCTTCCTTATGTTTGTCTCCTTCTTCTTTGTTGTCCTCTTCTTTGTGACTAATTTCACATGCTCAGTCTAAATTATGCGATCGTTTGTTTCTATGAAGCTGCTCGCCAGTTGGAGTTCATCATGGGTTTCCCATATTTTGCTCTGACTCTGAAAGCTTCGTTGAGGAGACTATGTTTTATTTCCTTGTCGTAGGTAATATGGACAGCGTCGATTCTTAATTTTCTAGTAATTCAGAAAGCACCAGTGCCTATCTAAAGGTGTCTCAAGGAGAAAGAATTTCTTCATTTCACCGTGTTTCCTTACATGGTCTGTTCACTCTCAGCAGAAATGGCCCGAAACATGCGAAAAGTTAAAGCTCCATAGCTGTATCAACAATCATAAGAAATCACCGATAACAAATATGCTCATGAAACAAGCGATGTGGCCCAGATCCGAACCCCGACCATCAGAACGCAAGGAAACTGTTTAACAACGTCGTAGAAACGTCTTTGTAGAAAATCTTTCAGTCTGTGTAGCTATGTTATCTATATATACAGCCAATCTTTCTATCCATACCACCAATATGTAACTTACTTGAAGTAATGCCAGCAGAAAGCCTAGAATGTAACTGCCCGCAAGGCACCAGATCGTTCGCATTCCTCTGTCTTTAGGATATAGCTGACAGTCTGCCAATTCCCACAATCCTCTCCAAACGGAAATGGTTAATGGTTGAATGACAAAGACTGTGAACAGGGTGTCCAACAGGAAGTATATGGAGAAATCTGTCTGAGAATTAAGATTGAAGATCATGCACACTTCTAAACAATAAACAGACTGAACTCTTTCATTCTCTCTCTCTCTCTCTCTCTCTCTCTCTCGTTGAATAGACCTCACCGTTCAGAAAGAAATGGCAAACTACTGAACGTATAAGTGCTGCCTAGAAAAACGGCGATTCGTTTACTGTGGTTGATGGATAAGAACCTCAGGAAAGAAGGCGAGAGGAAGACTAAGAAAAGATGGTTAGATTCATAGCAGAATTGTGTAAAATAGCAAAATAACAATCACCTAAGTCACCAGAACAGGACAAAACAGAAAACCACGACACTGGACAACAACCCGGTAGCAGTGTGACGACAAAAGAAGAAGAAGAGCAAGATGGATAAGTTCTGTAAAGGATATGCTACGATTTTCATTCAATAGTTGATATTTTTCTGATAAATCTTCTATTGATGACTGAAGTCTTGTGCTGTTGAAGAAAGCATGATAATAATTCCTCTCGTACCATTATACATTACATAGTGCCTGCAAGAAATTTCTCCAAACTTCTTTATCTTGGGCAACTCGGTCAATCCCTCCATGGAACTGAGACCGATATTTCTTGCCTCTCTCATCAAAGGTTGTTTAAGAGTCTCCCTAGGCCGTTCTCTCTTTCTTGAACCCTTTTCATCCCACTTCAATGTATGCTTTGATATTCTTTGATCATTTCTTCTCAAGGTGTGCCAACATATCCCATATTCTCTTTCTTATAACAGTTGTTACTAGTGGTTGACCAATTTCTCTGATTTCATCAGTTCTCCTGAAATCGTTCCATTTTTTGTTCATTATTTTTCGCAGACATCTATTTTCAAATGCATTCAACTTGCTTTCTATATCTTTAGTCATTTTCCAACTCTCGCTGGCATATGTTAGGCTGATATTTTTGAAGCAGGCCTAAAGGGTTTTTTAAGCCGAAGGATTGACTTCATTGCACCGGGTTTTACACATATGGCTCAGTCCCTCTCCACAGAAATGGCACGCCACCTGCCGAGAGTATTGCACAAAGCACGAACTCCGAGCTACAGCAACAATCCTAGGGTCTCTGGAAAAACTGCACTCGTGAACAGAACGGCGCGGTCCGGATTCGAACCCACGACCTTCGACTCATAAGGCAAAGGGCGTAACTACTTAGCCACAGAAACCTCCGAAACAGGCATAATACTGTGTAAATGACTAAACCAATTCAGTAAATTTTTTCGTGTAATATAAATCGTTCAAAGAACTTGATAAAACATTAATTTGTAAATGTGATAAAAATACAATGGTAATCGCATAGATAATACAGGACAGACAGATGAGTAGTGTGACACTTATTGTGTTTCCCACTAAGGCTTACACCAGTATTAGTTATAAATAATTGTTTTTGTTAAAATAATAATTAAATATTTATTACATTCCAGACCTAATCTTGGGCTGGCGAAAAGGTGTCATGGATGGATTTCAAAATAATCTTGTTTAAGGCAACCGCGGATGATGACGAAATTTAATAATGTTAAATTTATGGAAATAAATAATTTGAAATTAAGTGTGACATTAGTCAATATAGAATACTACTAGAGAGATGATGCTGTATTTGAAGTGAGCAAAGGGAACTGTTAGAAAGTATAGCCTTTTGTCATCTGCTCAAATAGAATGATCCCATATGTGTTTGACAGGGCGATGTAGGAAACCTAAAAATTAGAGGTGGTAAGGCCGGATCAGATCAGACCTGGAGAAAACTGCGGGGAGGCTGCAATAATACTAAGTAAACGGATGATTTTGGACAAAGGCGGGTAAATACAGTATTACAAAAACGAGGGGAAAATGAATGATTAAGTAAGAAGGCCAAAATGTCGGTTTGTTGTTATTTTTCTTAGTTATTACTTTATTTGTCCTCGTTTATATAATACTGCATATACCTGTCTTTGTCCATACGGCCTATATGTTTGACATGAGCTTACTGGCAGAATGTCTAGTAATTTATTTACTATATTCATTGATGCTTTCCCTGGGGTTGGGGTTCTTAGAATTCCCTATTCATTGGTGCTTCACCTGGGGTTCTTACAACTCTATATTCATTGATCTTCACCTGGGGTTCTTACAACTCTATATTCATTCATCTTCTCCTAGGGTTCTCACAACTCTATATTCATTGGTGCTTTACCTGGGGTTCTTACAACTCTATATTCATTGGTGCTTCACCCGGGGTTCTTACAACCCTATATTCATTGGTGCTTCACCCGGGGTTCTTACAACTCTATATTCATTGGTGCTTCACCTGGGGTTCTTACAACTCTATATTCATTGATCTTCACCTGAGGTTCTTACAACTCTATATTCATTGGTGCTTCACCTGGGGTTCTTACAACTCTATATTCATTGATCTTCACCTGGGGTTCTTACAACTCTATATTCATTGATCTTCTCCTAGGGTTCTTACAACTCTATATTCATTGGTGCTTTACCTGGGGTTCTTACAACTCTATATTCTTCTTCTTCTTCTTCTTCGATCGTTCTAGGCCTGTTTTAATCATTCTCATTGTGATATATAAACAGCCAAACGTCCGAACGTAATGTACGTGCACCAGCCTTCAGCACCTATTGGAGCCCAGTTGCTTATCCTTCGGTGGGGTGTTCGTTTTCAGCCAGCTTTTGATTTACTAGGTGAGCTTTCCTAGGGTACGATCAGCTTTGCGTATTTTTGGGCTTTGTGATCTACGCCGGGACAGTGAGTTACGCTGTTCATGCCCGTTCTGACTGAGAAATATTTCTCGGGCTTGTAAGCTTATCCTCGGACGGCGTCTTACTCGTATAAGACACCGTGTAAAGTATCGGCCTTCGCCAATGTTCAGACCCGGACTTCCTGTCAGGTCCGTACATTGTCGGCCTTGCTTTACCGTACATTTTTGAGTCTGATCCGGAGAAGGAACATTCTCAGCCTTTTCTAGACGCGCATTGGTACGTGGCAATTTGCAATTAACGTCGAAAGCACTGGCATGGGGCCGAGTACAAACAATGTAGAGGGTCGTTTCAGTCGGCGCTATCAGCGTAACTGAGGATTTTGCGCTCGCCGCCATCACCCGCCCCAGTTATTCCGGGGATGTTAGTTACGACTGCAATCGAACATTGCCCGGTTGCCCCATGGCTGGCAGTCCCGTTAGGAATCACCAACCTCAGTTCTTCCGGGGATGTTAATTTTAGTCGCACAGTACCTTGCACGGTTTTCCCAGGGCGGGTAGTTTCGTTATGCACTAAACGCAACTTGTTCTTTGCGCTCGGCAAACCTTGCCCAGTACATGTGTCTGCACCAGGCTACCAATGCTAGGTCAGCTGCAATCTTCTCTCGCACCAACACGAGGGTAGACTTTATTCGTTACGGTCCTGTCTTATTTATTCTTGCCGACGGGCTGGCAATGTTTGCCCCTCCTCAGGGCTTCGAGCTTCTCCCTACGTGGGCATACGTTTGGTCACTGGATGCACCTCTCATCCATGTCTGAGACGTTTCGTTTCTGTTTCTTTGCGTTCAGGGACTTGGGCAATATCTTGTTGGACATCGGTCAGGAGATTTGTGCATTTTCTTTGTATGTATCTTTATCGTGTTTCCGTACTTGCACCGCTACCCCTACCAGTAGTTTTCTCTCCCCGATCCCTGCCCCTCTTTGCCAGACCAGAACCATAGTCTGTTTCCAGGGTCACCGCGTGGAGGTTAGGGCAGGGTCTTGGTTAGCGCGCCCCTCGCTAACCCTGGCTCATGTTACCACCATGACCTCATGAGCCTTTGACCCTCTATATTCATTGGTGCTTTACCTGGGGTTCTTACAACTCTATATTCATTGGTACTTTACCTGGGGTTCTTACAACTCTATATTCATTGGTACTTTACATGGAGTTCTTGGTAGGAAATTCGTTCCCATGAAAAAGAACGGTAAAAATAGACCTCACCGTTCAGAAAGCAATCGCAAATGACTGAACGTATAAGTGGTGTCTAGAAAATCGACGACTAGTATACCATGGTTGAGAGTGACACCCTGTTAAGGATATGCCACGATTTTCATTTTCATAGGAAGTAAACAATTCCTAAATAAGGGTGACTCATCTGGCTCTGGAACGCAGATTAAAGCTCCCACCCCTACGCTACACGGCAAGAGTGGGCAACCAATCCCATCATCCACCTGGGGAAAGATAGTAGACAATAGTAAACAATTTTGGGGAACATAAAATTTGCAATCGATCTACAATGTAAGAGAGTGAAGAAAACAAATAAGTAAAAAAATATATTTGAATATCACATGTAGAACAAAACTCACCGGAACAGAATAAAAAGTGGCCATTTTGTAGTGATTTGAATGAGGTATATCCACTGAGACTGCCGTAGGCGAAGATAATGCGCAACGCTGACATCGCAAAAATAGTAACACAACTGTAAACAGGATGTAAGTTAATACAGCATTTTTTGTGGATATGCCCATGTAACAGTCTTCTAAATCCCAAACTCCACGCCACTGGCTAATGCTTGCTACACCCACTATGTAGCTATACACTCGCATAAGAACAAATCGTATAGTATTGTTACAATTGGAAGAAAAACGAAGTATGTGATCTTGCAGAAGCGTTGCCAGTGTGAGTATCACCACCCCTATTATATAAGATACCCAGGCCGATGCTTCCAGATTTTTCTTGAAGAAGTAATGATCACTTATCACCCAGGTGCTGTACCAGTGGATTGATACTAAAGGCCCTATCCATATATATACTACAGCGATGTCCAGCCATATCAACCACTTTGACGTAAGTTCATATTGTTCCCAAAAATCCTTTGAGGGTTCTTGGTTGCTCTTAATGTCTCTTTCATGAGCCAAATGATGTTCGCTATCTGTTGACGTGCTACTGATTGACAGACGATCTGACGTTGGATCTTGCGAAGGTTCTGGGTTTGATGCAGAAGCTGTCGTCGTCTCGAGAAGTTGGAGTAACGACTCATCGAGATCTTAAAATAGAAATTTTAGAAAAATGTATGAACATAGAAAGATATATATATATATATATATATAGATAGATAGATAGATAGATAGATATATATAGATAGATAGATATATAGATAGATAGATAGATATAAAGATAGATAGATAGATAGATAGATAGATAGATAGATAGATATATAGATAGATAGATAGATAGATAGATAGATAGATAGATGACAGACAGACAGATAGACAGACAGATAGATAGATAGATAGATAGATATATAGATAGATAGATAGATGGATAGATGGATAGATAGATAGATAGATATATAGATAGATAGATAATGTAGATAGATAGATAGATAGATAGATAGATATATAGATATATATATATATAGATAGATAGATAGATAGATAGATAGATAGATAGATAGATAGATAGACAGACGATAGACAGAGATAGATAGATAGATGATAGATAGATATATGATAGATAGATAGATGGATAGATGGATAGATAGATAGATATATAGATAGATATATAATGTAGATAGATAGATAGATAGATATATAGATAGATATATAGATAGATAGATAAATAGATAGATAGATAGATAGATTGATAGATAGATAGATAGATATATAGATAGATAGATAGATATATAGAGAGATATATATATAGATAGATAGATAGATAGATATATAGATAGATAGATAGATTGATAGATATATAGATAGAAGATAGATAGAAGATAGATAGATAGATGAGGAGAGATAGATAGATGATAGATAAGATAGATAGATAGATAGATAGATAGATAGATAGATATAAGATAGATAGAAGATAGATAGATAGATAGATAGATAGATTGATAGATAGATATATAGATAGATAGATAGATAGATAGATAGATAGAGAGATAGATAGATAGATAGATAGATAATAGTATATAGATAGATGATATATGAGATAGATAGATAGATAATATTAGATAGATAGATAGATAGATAGATATATATAGATTATAGATAGATAGATAGATACATTGATAGATAGATAGATATATAGATATATAGATAGATAGATAGAGATATATATAGATAGATAGATAGATATATAGATAGATAGATTGATAGATAGATAGATATAGATAGAAGATAGATAGATAGATTGATAGATAGATAGAAGATAGATAGAAAATAGATAGATAGCAGATAGATAGATAGATAGATAGAAGATAGATAGATAGATAGATATAAGATAGATAGATAGATAGATAGATAGATAGAAGATAGATATATAGATAGAAGATAGATAGAAGATAGATAGATAGATAGATAGATTGATAGATAGATAGAAGATAGATAGAAGATAGATAGATAGATAGGTAGATAGGTATGTAAAAGGAGGGGTTCCATTTCAGGTCCGTATTATGTATTTCCTAGTAACATGATGCTATCATTTATTATTATTCCTCCTATTCCCCATCAGGGGTGATTATAGTAGTTGTTGTTCAACGTAGGACGAGACGACATGTATTAATATAATGAACAAAGATTCATTTATATATCTTCATATATTTAATGATGTTTCTACCTTGCAGCCTAAAACACATCTCGTCGGTATTAATTCTGCAAGTCAAGTCCCTATTCTATGTTTTCTAGCAACAGTTACTAAATCGTCACTATTTTACTACACAAAGCGTCATGTTCGTAGTTATGTGTTGCACTTCTACATAGAGAGTACAACACATAGTCCCAACTATTAAATAATCTAATTATACTACTCTAACTATCTGGCTAACTGTCCATTCCTCCGCTGCCATCTGGGAACTATGACACCCCTGGAGACCTCGCCGTCGCCCCGACGGCGAAATGCCAAGAAAAAAAATCGCACAGGTAGTGTTCAGTAGGGTGATTAGAGTGGTGAGAGCTGAAAGGGAACAAGTCACCTCACGTGTTAAACGTGGCTCCACGACAACTAACTATAACAGCCAACCATGGTCGAAAAGAAAAGGAAAATCCTGACGGGATCTCAGGAAGACCCAAGTTGAATGAGCTACTTGGTAAGGAGTCACCACACGTCGTTGGACGTGACTCATCAACTGGCCATAGGTGACCATGGCTAACAACAACAGTCAACCCTCTGTGCTCTTGTGCTGAAACCATGTAATAAAGAAAGCAATCAGCAACATTTCATTAATTGGAAAATATGCGCCTATGATTCCGACGGCGACCCAACAGCATAACACTGGCCAATGTAGGGGCTGTACTGACATCCATTCCTCACATGAGGTAGTATTGGTTTGATGGCAGCATGTATCAGTATGTCACTAACACTATGTCTTTCTTGCATGTCAGAGTCTTGTCACATTATCTGAAATCTCAAACAAAAAACAAGTTACAAATCGAAACAAAAGGAAAAACATATATATAACGTTAAACTTTTCACGTTATATGTCCTCAACGAGGTAATATTAACTAACCCCCAAACCCAGGGGAAATAATAAACTCCCAATATTCAACATATTGCATAAAAAAACATACATAATGTTCATAAATGTTCAACGCTATAGAAGTCACACATCAGTCTCCATCCTGGGTAAGGGATACCACTGTACACAGTATCCAGAACTATAATAGTAGACTTCATAAATGTTCAACGCCATAGAAGTCACACATCAGTCTCCGTCCTGGGTAAGGGATACCACTGTACACAGTATCCAGAACTAACATTGAGCAGGTCAGGTCGAGCTATCTCCGGGAGTTTGGTAGGAAGTGATATCAAAATCAGTCCAGCTCGTACAAGAATAAAAACGAGTATTATGTCCTTAGGTGATTGATAGAAGAATAAAGTAGTTGACGCAGATGATCCAGACCGGGGGAATACACGCCGGTCGCCCAGTCGTAATGAAGGGCTAAGAAAGGACTAACGTAGGATGATGACTAACGTTCCTAGATGGTTGATTGAAGAATTAAAGTGCCTGACGTATAAGATCCATTTTGAAGCAGAGCGGAAAGAGCCGTGTAAATAAGTATCAAAAAGTAATAAGTACTCACTCAATTCTGGTCCACGAATAGCTGAAAAAGGGCCGATGTTGTTTCACCCTGACACCATTTGTAAAAGGAGGGGTTCCATTTCTGGTCCTTCTGCTTTATAAAAGGCGTAGTACGGGTGGGGTTCAGTTTCTGGTCCTTCTGCTTTATTAGGAGGGGTTCCATTTCAGGTCCGTATTATGTATTTCCTAGTAACATGATGCTATCATTTATTATTATTCCTCCTATTCCCCATCAGGGGTGATTATAGTAGTTGTTGTTCAACGTAGGACGAGACGACATGTATTAATATAATGAACAAAGATTCATTTATATATCTTCATATATTTAATGATGTTTCTACCTTGCAGCAAAAACATCTCGTCGGTATTAATTCTGCAAAATCAAGTCCCTATTCTATGTTTTCTAGCAACAGTTACTAAATCGTCACTATTTTACTACACAAAAGGTCATGTTCAGTTAGTGTTACTTACATAGAGAGTACAACAATAGTCCCAACTATTAAATAATCTAATTATACTACTCTAACTATCTGGCTAACTGTCCATTCCTCCGCCTGCCATCTGGGGGAACTATGACAGGTAGATAGATAGATAGATAGATAGATAGATAGAAGATAGATAGATATATTTGATAGATAGATATATAGATAGATAGAAGATAGAAGATAGATAGATAGATAGATAGATAGATAGATAGATAGATAGAAGATAGATAGATAGAAGATAGATAGATAGATAGATAGATGGATAGATAGATATATAGATATATAGATAGATAGAAGAGATAATATGATAGATAGATAGATAGAAGATAGATAGATGAAAAGATAGATAGATTAGATAAAAATAGATAGATAGATTGATGAAGATAGAAGATAGATAGATGAAGTAGATAGATAGAAGATAGATAGATAGATAGATAGAAGAAGATAGATAGAAGAAGATAGATAGAAGATAGATAGATAGATAGATAGATAGATTGGGTAGATAGATGAAGATAGATAGAAGATAGATAGATGAGATAGGTAGATAGTAGATAGATAGATAGATAGATAGATAGATAGAAGATAGATAGATAGATTTGATAGATAGATATATAGATAGATAGAAGATAGAAGATAGATAGATAGATAGATAGAAGATAGATAGATATATAGAAGATAGATAGATAGAAGATAGATAGATAGGTAGATAGATAGATGGATAGATAGATATATAGATAGATAGATAGATAGATAGATAGATAGATGGATAGATAGATAGATAGAAAAGTAATAAAGGGAGGGATATTTGTAGGTAGTTCGGTTATATCTTCCTTTTTTGAGTTTATTATGGTTTGTATATCGCTCTTCTTGTAGGTTATTGTCGTAGATGGCTACCCACTGGTACCATTGTTATAATCACATAATGATCGAGACATAGCCAATGATGTTAACCACTTTGAACAAGATGGGGAATAAGACAAACCTTTCCTTGTAGATTAAATCATGGTTTTATTGATGGTTTTCTTTTCTGGACAATAAATTAAAACACGTCCTTTAGGTCTCATGTAAATATCGTCTCTTTTGTTTACTAATGTTACTAACACGTCACTATTTTTCCACCAAAAGGTCGTGTCTGTAGTTATGGTTGCACTTCTACAGAGAGTACAAACATAGTCTCAATCATTAAATAATCTAATTATACTACACTAACTATCTGGCCAACTGTCCATTCCTCCGCTGCCATCTGGGGAACTATGACAGATAGATAGATAGATAGATAGATAGATAGATAGATAGATATATAGATAGAAAGATAGATAGATAGATAGATTATAGATAAAAGATAGATAGATAGATGGATAGATAGATAGATGAATAGATAAGAAAAGATAGATAGTAGATAGATATAATAGAAAATAGAAAATATATATAGATAGATAGATAGAAAAGATAGATAGATAGAAGATAGATAGATGGATGATAGATAGATAGATAGATAGATTGATAGATAGATAATATATAGATAGATATATAGATATATAGATATATAGATAGAGAATATATAATGATAGAAGATAGAAG